>VZRO01001695.1:1172003-1385449 GCA_013397915.1 Daphoenositta chrysoptera
TTTCTCTATTTTGCGTTTTTTTTTTTTTTTTTTTTAATCTAAAAGCCATCTTGTATTCCCCTCTAGGCTGATTGGAGTCCAGATCCCGAGGAAATCTCCAGATCAAATGCCCAGTAAATAAAACACTGAGCTAAGACTCGTGGAAGAGCTGCAGAATGGATGGATTTTATGACCAGCAAGTGCCTTACATGGTCACCAATGTGAGTGATCAGTTCAAAGTTGGTGTTTATAAACTTGACTCCGACTTATTTCTGTGGGGGAGTTTTACAGACAGTCTCTGCTTTGTTACGGCTGTAGGGGCGACTCTTCATCTGGGAGCTTTGCTTGCAAGATGAGCCTATCTTCTTAGTTATTGCAATAAAGCATCGTGTTCTTTTAAAGACAGTTTTGGGATGATTAAAAAATCATGCACATGATTAGCGGATGAGGGAGGCGAGAGCAGCAGCAGCTGCATTCAAAGTTTCTGGCTGCGTTTGCCTGCAACGTTTAGAAGAATGAAGTTGAGGCAAACATTAACCTTTTTTTCCCCTCTCTGGTTTTTTTTTTTTTTTTTTCTTCCAGGACTTTGCAAACAATTTTACAAGTAACACAGGGAAACAAAGCAGTCTATTAAAATTTAATAACTGTGTTGTCCTGCATAGATTATGCTATGGGGATTTATGGGCTTTTGTGTAGGTTTGTATACTTCAGATGCTAAAAATACGATTGGTATTTTGTTGCTGCTTGAGCACATTATATATGTATCTGTACAAGTAGTTGTCTACACAGATAGAAATGTGTTGCATTTAGACACAGGAATCTTTTGAAGGATGTTAGGTGCTTAGCAATATCTTTTGTTAGAAATTGAAGGCTTGCAAGGCAACCATTTCCCTGTTTGAAAATGTAAAGAATTTATGCCAACTTTGCATATTCCTGATTAAATAAAAAAAAGCCCAAAACAAACCCAACCAAATCTCAAACCTCAGATTTCTAAAGTAACTGATCTTTCCTGTATATAGAATCCGCGTGGGAGAAACTGTAATGAGAGACCGACAAATGTCAGGAAAAGAAAATTCATTAACAGAGACCTGGCTCATGATTCAGAAGGTGAGGGCTTGTTGTTTCCCCCCCTCCCCCCTTCCTTCTCCCTTTCTTACTAATGCAGAGAAGCTTTTTGAGAGCTCTTTATTTATTTATTTTGGAGATAAATATATCTAGATCAATCTAAATAAAGAGGACAAGAAAACTACATTTACTACTGCAAAACAAACTGGCAAAGGCAATAAATTTATAAAGTTGAAAGTCTTTTATTGACTTACCCTGTTGCATTTTGTGCACATGTGGCACACGGATGTCATGCACTGAGGCCAAGCCTTTGCAGCATCTGACACAAGTCATGGCACCTGGTGTTTTCACCATCAGGCCTCTTCAGATTTAGGCATTCTTCATCTCTCCCATCTTTTAACGTCCTTTCCCCTGGTATGTCTTCACTGGTGGTAGCTGGAGTGAGAGAACGTGGGTGTGGAGACGATTTTCACCAGCTTTACTGTATAGTCAGGCTTCTGGTGTCTGCCGTCCTGTTTCTCTTGTTGTGTAACACTAGCAGGGTTAAAGATCCAGGGAATTTTGATTAAGGAAGCCTAGAGTGGAGAAAGTTGTGGAGGGCCAAAGACTTATAACTTGGCCCCATCAGTAGCCACTCAGGATTGTAGCTTGGGAGCTGTAGGCTGGCAATAGCTGTTAACAGTTGTTTAGGCTAAAGGTCTGTACATATGCTACGCCTACAGCCCTGAAAGTACATAAGACATACAAGGAGATATGTAGAGGCCTATAACTTACTCCTGTATAAATATTATCAGGGTAAGAACACACTGACACACTTTTCAAAATCCCTACTTGCCTGGAAAAATAGATTGAAAAGAAAGCAACTTCCTGATTTTCAGTTAAATAATTTCCCAATGTGAATATGGGATATCAGTCCACAGGATAAATAAATAGCCTCTGTCATTTAAGTATATGTAAATAGTTATCTGTCAGCATTCATAAAAGAGGAAGTCTCTCTCAAAATACAGTAAATTAAAAATAAACCATTTGTTAGTTCAAATATCCTAGTTAGTCTTTGCAAACAGAATTTTCATAACTGAGTTTCTGAGATTTACAAGTAAGCCGAATGCTGCTCTGGTTTACACCCATTATAAGTAACTGATTTCAGTGAATTGCAAAAGATTAGCTGCTGCAAAATTCACTCCATGAAGAAAGTGGTTTTAGCTTTAAAGAAGTACAGTGAGTACAGCACAGAGGAAATAGTGGTGATTCTCATGGCATATGAAGTAAAACATAAGGGGAAGTACAAAAGATTTCCCATTTCTCTTTGCTATTGCAGCATCTCAGGTCATGGCTTCAGAATTTTTATATGATAGTTATGACCCTACTATTAAAAACGCTCAAGTTATTGCTCAGGCAGAACTGTGGAAGTCCGAGCAAGCTTTATCTGGGGCAGATACTACAGAAGGAGGCCTGAACTGTGTAAGAAGAAATAGTTCACCTGTAAGAAATATTATAATTTTTAACTTTTCTATGTATTGCTGAATGAGCCTTTTATACTACAGAGCTCTGTTAAGATTCTGGTTATTATTTCAGGAGCTGAAAATACAATAATTGCTTGGATTTTTATTAATAGGTGTAGAAAAATCATTAAATGATGCCTCAAAATGCCTGCTTTGTCTGTACATTTGACTGCCAAAACAGAAATAATATATATTGTTCTTAGGGAAAATTGTATTTTTGAACATATTTTAATCTTATGAAGAGATTAAAGGTGTGAGTCTTTTATCCATGTCTTTATATTTTTGCAGAACTCTTTCAAGATCTGAGCCAATTACAGGAGACATGGCTTGCAGAAGGTAAGGGAAAAAACTGCTTGTAAAAAGAGGAAAAACAACTCTGGAGGGGAAAAAAAAAGTCCTGAACTTGCTGTCTTAATGTTCAGCCCAATTAATTGAGCTCTAAAAGAGCCACCTCATGTGTCATGCATACATTAGAGCCTCTGATGAGTTTGTCTTTGGGGACTCTGGGGCTGCTCTACCCAGTGTCATCACAAATTACCAGGAGAAATTGCTTCCAGCTCACAATCACATCTGCTTTTGGCAAGAACTAATGCACCAAGACTTCAAGTTCTAAGCCTCTGTTCAGATTTTAATTGCAATTGATCAGGTTTATATTATTGTACCTCGAGAGACTACATACAGCCAGAACTGGGCTTGCTGTTTCCTTTTCAGCAGCACATATAATTATTTGGTGTTCTGGTGGAGTACTTTTCTGATGGCAGAAATTAGTTTCTCTGGGTTCATCGGGACGGGATGCTTCAAGATTTAAGTGCAAGTGTCTTCTTTCCACCTTGTTCACAACACAGAACATTAGGTGTGTATGAAATACTTAACCAGTACTTTTTATTTCTTTTCTTTTTATTTTTTTTTTCCAGAAACCTTTAAATATTTTGCATGTTATTTTTGTCTTTGTACTTGTAGTTAGGAGATTCTGTACCGGGTGATTAGAAAACTAACATCGGTCTGTTTTACACATGCATGTTCTTTTAAGTATTTAGAATAATCTTGCAGAGCACATTCTAGTGAGGAGAGAAGGTTTAAGAACAAAAACGTACAAATCTGAATTTTGAGTAGTTGTTGAGAGATTCATTTAACAATAACAAAAATGTGCTGCTGCATTAGGAGAACTTTAACAAGTTGCAAGGTACCTTTCTGCTTGTTCAAGTCTATTTGTTTTCAGCAACATTTTCTGTTTTTTTCCTTTGATATTTGCAGTACTGTTTATTTGAAGCACAAAGATTTTTGTGCATTATTTGTTCTTAATATTCCTGGTCATTTTTTTAATGTAAGGTTCTGCATCTGAAATAGACATAAATTTGATGCAAGTTAAAATAATCTCTTCAGATTCATCCTTATTTAAATGAATGTGAGTATTCACATATGTTTAATTTTTTTCCTGTACAGGACTATACACAGCTGTTTATAGAAGAGATGTTCTGGTTTTGTTGGGTTTTTTTGTTTTTTGTTTTTTGGGTTTTTTTTGAAAGTAGGGGTGTTGGGGTGAAATGCTTGCTGTTGGTATTCATAAAAAGAGGGAAATATTGCTGGTGACTGCTTTCTTATGTCCTGATTCTGTTTTAACAGCTTTTCGTGTAGTTTCTTTACCTATAAGTAAGTTGTGAGGTATTGCTTATTTTGATGGCATTTTTATTCTGCTAGTATTAGTTTTAGTATGGGATTATTCTGTGTATAATCAAAAAGCCCTCCTGAAATTAATGGAACAGAGGATATATATTTATGAACTAATACAATTCTTCCCTAGTAATTGAAAACAGGATGTCCTGTACCAAGATCATTTTTGCAGTATAATGGTCAGATGCAACTGTAACTGTCTCCCTGTGGTAATTTTCCTTAGGAACTCTTTACATTGTATCATCTCATTCACGTTTGCAAATCAGAAGCATGTTAAAATGCTACTCAAAAGATACTGTTTTTTAATGAAGAGGTTAATTTTTAGTTTGATTTTTCACTGGCTTGGATGGTTTTTCTTTCTGAAAAATGATTGAATTTCTTTGATCTTCAGTCAGAAAAATATAGGCAGATTCATAATGCATGTGCAGATAATAATGGAAGTTTGAAAAATAATGCAGAATTTAAAACTAATTTGATCATTTGCATAGGTACATAAATTAATGTAATGACAATTTTTATTCTGAAAGCACTGCTTATTTTAGACTAGAATCACTTGTTTGAGAGCCTTTTTACCTCTTTATCAGAGTGTATTTCACTGAATAAATTTAGATAGGTTTTGAGAGAGAAGGTGTCTAATCCCATGTCAGTTAGGCTGAATAACCTTTATGAAGGCAGATGAAATAATCTGGGATGATTATTGATTAAAAATAAAATAAAAAAAAATACTTTGTTACCTAGCAGAAAGTAGTAAAACTAAATAACGCTATTTATCCACAGTATGTTGCAACTAAATGTTACAGGTTTTTCAGTGTTCTAGAAATACTTTAAGAAATCTCTGTTTCGGGCCATGCCATGGTTTTAGCTATTTCATGAAGCACAAACTTTGCAAAGCTTTTCTTAAGGCTAAACTAAAACTGAATAAAAAGTTAAGATGAAAGCATCAAATATTGAGCTCTTAGCTTGACCCCAAAGTTTTATGAAAAATACTCACCCTTAACAAGTTGTGGTAGTCTTTATAATATGCTGGTGTTTGAGAACATTGTAGCTCTTTTCAAATGTCTATATGGATGAGCTTAGCCAGGAAACAGATTTTGAAATCAGACTTGTTTACCCATTGCTAGATGAGTCCATTTATGTTCTTCTGGACCTTCCTAGGCTAGAAGTCTGCCAATTTGGCAGCATCAGTAGTGTTTACATATTTCTTTTCATAATGCTCTTGAGCCAGGGAAATGACCATGAAATTTTAAAACATCTTGACCCTTTTTAAGAAAAGCAGTGGCAGCTGACCAGGTTTCTCCCACTAGTTCAGATCCCCACTGGGGAGTAACCAGGTCAAAAATCTACTTATTAGTTAGGAGAAGAAAGTGAGTTGCATTTTATGACACACAAAAATTATGCTTGTGGATTTTTCTTTGTTTAGCTTTTCCTGAAGCTGTCCTTACTGCATCACGTATTTTAGCATGAAGATTTTTACAGTCAGTGTCACCTGTGACAAGTTGGTGGTAAACAAGTAAACAGAAAAGAAATGTCTTCTTTTTGTCTTGGAAATGGTGGGAGGTTCACTTGTGTTAAAGTATTAATCCAAATGTAAACAATTCAGTAACCTGTTTAATATTTTATTACTACATAATTAACAAGTTGAATACTACTTACAGAGAGCTCACAAATGTATTCCACTAGCTGCATAGTAGATTTTTATGGAAATGAGTTTTGCTTCTTACTCTGTGTAGTATTACATATGTAAGAAACAATCTAAATAATTTTGATGTAGAATTTACTCTGAATAAGGTTGTCCTGGGTCAACTGCTATGCAAGACAAAATATAGAGTTTTCTGATGCTAGAAATTGAAAATGGGAAGCCTTTAATAATTTTTTCAATGTTCAGTCTTGAAATAGTTAAAGTTGCCTATTGCTAACTAACACAAATTATTCGGATATTATCTTTTGTTTTATGTTTAAATAACTCAGTGGCAACATTTTGACATGATAATACTTTAAAATGACTTTATTGATTCCATGTGTTTGGAATCAGATTGGTTCTGTCAGGTAACAATTGTTCAGTGACTTGAAAAAAGTGGTTAAAATATTAATTTAATGTTATCTTGTCATGGTAGCTCTTCCTTCTTATTGTGTAGAAAAATGAAGAGAGAACAAATTGTTAGTGAGTGAATGAGGGTCTCCTTTCCATGGTGAAAGCATTTGGTTTTGGGGAATAATAGATTAACAAAAAACTTTGGTTTTTATTTAATATTATTTAGATACTAATTTATCCTACAGCTTGTTCAAGATATATAAAAGGCATCCCAAGCAAAGACAACTAATAAATTTATGCACTAGATCTGCTTCTTAGAGCAATAGATAATAAGCTTCTCAGATGGTAATATACTGAAAAATAAAATATAGTGTTCTTTGTGTGATTTGAAAAACATACAAAAAGATTAAGTTAACAGTAAATGGTTTGAAATAACAGAAACAGGTAACGGGTTCAAGCCTCTACCGCAACTCAGCTAAATTGAGTGGATGGCTTCTTCTAGTATTCAGAAGCTGCTTCTTAGTATCTGAAAGTAAGTTATTTCTGTCAAATAATTATTGACCAACTTTGGAATGAACTTGAGAAAATAAGTTTGTTCCCTCTGTTCTCCTAATGTGAAGAACCCACTGGTGTCGCAGTGATGTCTAAGTGAGTGTTGACTTGCAGTTTATTTCTTAAATGAGGAGGTGTGAAAGGAAATAGTTTCTAGTTCTTGAAGGATTGTTTTTAATAAAAGTAACTACTGGATCTTCAAATATTAGTTAGCCACTAGTTAGAGTGGCTTTGTTTAATCTGGCTAACTCGCTCTATTCTGCCAAAAAGTTGCAAAATTTACCCGGTGTCAGGCAGATGGTATGTAGCCACATTCAAGAACTATCCACATTTTTATAGGAGCAATAAGAGTCAAGAAATAGTAATTTAATACCTCCATGGCTGAAATCTGCCTGGCAGGAACAAACACTCTTAAAACCCTTTCAGTTTGTAGTACAGAGAATCTTCTTTTTTTTTTTTTTTNTCTAGTGATCTGATAGATTTGATTGTCTAATACTCACAGCTCATGATCATAAATATCTGCACAAAACAAAGAACAGATTAGGCAAAATAGGAGGGAAGGGGATGTTATTTAAAAAAAAATCCAAAAGAAATAAACCCACCAAAAATTTACAAGTCTGAAAGTCTGTGTGGTAATAAACTTTTTCATGTTTTTCTTGATTGCTAGAAAAGTAAATAATTTTACTCAAAATAATAATTTTCAAAAGAGTAGAGGGGTTTGCTAACCATAAGGCATGTAGCAAAATGTTAAATGTGAGTACTCATTTTAAGCTAAGTTTTTTTTCTCATTTTTAGTATAGCAGCAAATGAAGAGCAGATTCTGCAAACCCATCTTCATATTCCTTGGGATTATTCACATAAGGAAGAATTTTGAGATCTGGAGCTAGTTTTGAACTACATTTAAGTTTATTAGTCAGAGCATCTCACATTATGTAAAAAGGGTTTGGGGTTGTTTTGACAGCAAATCCAGTGCTTATGGGAAATAATATTTTTTACCATCTTGAAATTTTTCACTGTTTTGCCTTCCCAATGCGTCTTTGTTAGAAACAGTTGTTCCCGTGGAAAAAGAACAACCACCAACCAACAACCCCCACTGCAGCTCTTGCAGGAATACTTACAATTTAGCCAATCTTTCAGATATTCAGAAGTGACAATGAATCAAGGAAAACTCAATAGACCCATTACTGTTAAGGCCCAAAGTCTTATTTTAGCTGAGGCCAAAATACTACTGCTCATATAGAATTTCCTGTCAATTTCAATTTCTTTTGCCACTTTGAATAAATGACGGATATTTTAAAACTAATTGCTTGTAGCTCTAAAAGTGAAGCATGAGGTCAGAGCACACAGTACCGCAGGAAGTGTTCTGCTACCCAAAATAAAGTTTTAAGTGAAGCATTTTCAGCTTCTTGTTTTTCTGGAAAGTTTCCAGGTATTTTTTTAACAGGAACACCTTTCTTTGGAGTGCAGCTGAGCTTTTGGAAGCAGTTTCTGAGTGGGAGAAGGAAGAGTTAAGTTTAAGCCCTTTATGGTTTGCTTAACTTTTCATTTATTAAATAACGTTCCTCAGCAGGTCTGTGCTGCATCTTGAGACAAAGCAGTGAAATCACTGTGTTTATGCCTAAAGTTCAAGTTTACTTTGCTGTAGCTTTCTGGAAGGGTGTGACATGAAAAGCTTGTGGTTGGGGCCACATGGTTCATGCTGGACTGTGTTTTTGTGAATGGAGGCAGAACTCCAGTTCTGACTGCTTGTCTTGAGGAATTGCTGCGGAGATCAGCTGTCTCATTCACTGGCAGAAAGAATGACTCATACATCTTCTGCCTTGTTTGGCTCCAGGTCATTGTTACAGTGGATAGAGCTGGTTTTAATTAAATATTAACTCCTTTTGTCCTGGATGCTTGTTAATGGGGACTTTTTGTTTACTTGCAATGAAAGCAAGCTGACAGGCCCGAGTTCTAAAGTTTTGGGGTTTTTTTCCTCCAAATTGCTTTCCCCTTGCAAAATGAGCCGTCAGTTCAGCCTTTCAAAGAGTGTTTAAAGCTCTAAAAACTACAAATAACTATTAAATATTTTTGTGCTGTGAATGTTTGCATAGCTCAGTAGGTAGTGAAACTGTAAAACCTAAATTGATAACATCTTCAAGATCATCATTAACATTTCTGCACACTTTCCAAATCCTCTTGAGACATTATAGCTATAGTCGTAAGAAAAAGAAAACTTTTGTAGTATTCTAGGCTGAGTTGGATAGTTTATGCTGCAGATGTTGTCTGCTTCAGGAGTCTGAGACTTGATGGCTCTGAATGTGGAATGAACTAATGTAGCTGCTTCTGCTATAAGCAGTAAAAGCCACGTGCTTAATATCCTTCAAAACCTTTTATTAGTCTTTTGGAATATACTTGCCTTCTCAAACCCCTGTAATTAAGTAGCACAAGGAAATGTTCTCGTTCAGATGAGTGATCATTTCAGATATCTTTTTTCAATTTCCCTCTGAGTGGCAAAGTAAAAAAAAAAAAAGTTTTGGTGATTTATGCTTTGTGTCTTGTGTATGTTAACAGAAGCTTTTATGGCAGCCTTGCTAAGTTGCAGTATTTGTGAATAAAAGAGGAAATGAACAGCCCATGTATATAAATGTGTAGACAGTTGTGACACTGCAAGTTACATTTTCTCTTCAGACATTCATGTTGATGTGTCTTTACCTGTCTATTTAACTTGCTGCAAAATCTACCTGTAAATAACCAAAATCCGGGTACAAAAGCCCTCTTCTGCTTGAGTAATGGGATGCTGTATCCCAATGATTGAGAGTCTCACAGTGAGATGCTGGTGGAAGGAGTCTCTGTATGACGAGGAGTGCTTGCATTTCAGCACTATGATCATGTGCAAGTTTCGGTTCTGCTTGTTTAAGAATAATATCAGATTAAGTGGAGAAATAATTTAAGCCCTCATTTCCACCAGTTAGCAGGTCCTTTTGAATTCTCCATTTAGGCTTGTGGGCTAATTTCTAAGGCACTGATGCCACTAAATTTACATTCCAGTAGGAAATGCATGTTCCTGGTTTGAATGTTTCGGATGTTGTTATTTGTTTTGTTGGTATTTGGCAGGGTTTTCAACACTTCTTAACTTGCTGTGTTCCTTTCTCTACAGAGGCTTTTAAGGCTATGTTAATATTGCATTTAAAGTAAATTTTGACAGCGTAGCCTCCACCTGTTTCTAGAGTACCGATAAACTGATGTGCTCTGTCTCTATTAAATATGCCTTCATAAATTTTGGGGATCTGTTGCATGAATGAAGTACATTATTCTTGTTTAGTCCGTAAACAAGAGCAAATCAGGGATAATGGCAGTAATGTAGTGATTTCCATGACAGTTCAACCAGATATATTTTATTTTTTTCTTACTCTATGGCTGGGGAAAAGAAGGACCTTACTTACTGATATATACATAAATCTCTACAACAGATTTTTTTCTGGGCTAGGTAAAATTAAACTGATAAAACCAGAATGAAGCACTGGTGAAGCTGTCCATTGTGCAGAGTATGCTCTCTGGAAAGTTATATGAGATTTCTATCCCAGCTCTGCAATCACTAAATGTAGCCTCTTTATTTAAACAGGAGGGGTTTTGTTTTCTTTGAGGCTTTTTAAGATATCCTAGATTCCCAAATTATATATATATATATCTATATATACATGTATATATAAAATGCAGGTGCATGTTAAAAAATTAATTCTGCTAGCCTCCTTGCTGCATTTTAAAATGATAGCTGGCTTAAGAAAAATATGTGGGATGTCTTCTGTAAACAAGAAGTTACTTGATTCAATTACTTTAACTCTGAATGTACTCACAGGAGCTTCAAAACCAATTGGAAATATAAGAAATATTAGGAACTGATTTCTAAGTAGAAGACTTTGATTTCATAATCAGATTTTTCTGTGACAGTCAAATAGTTGGCATTTTTGTAAGGAAAATGCCAAACGTTCAGGTGTAGTCAATTTCATGAATGTCAGAAATTGCAGAGTGTTAGTATTTCGGCTCATCCTGTCCCTGAGTTCATTCTTAGTGAAACTTCTGTGGTTTCTCTGGAAGAAAGAGAAATTGAATGTATCAGAATACTGGGAATATTTGGGTTGTTAGTGTTTTATACAGCTTCAAACTTCGAGGAGCCAACATGTCCTCAGAGGTACTGTTTTATTCTAAACCCATGGGTTACTGTCATGTTTGATTTTGCTGGGTTTTTTTATAGTTAGAAACTCAAACAACAAAGCAACAGTGCTTTTTTTCCAAATTAAGGCTAATTACACTTAGTCTATTTGTCTTACACTTCTTTTCAAGTCTGTATTTGCACATTTCCAAGGTCATTTGTTTTTAAGGGGTATTTGCTGCAATTAAGACAGTAGGATTTAAAATTTTATTTTAAAACTCAGAGCAAATAATTTTTCAGTATAATGGGCCTGATTCTGAACTCTTTACCCAGGAAAAAAACTTCTGGTTAAGTCATTAGAAATATTTCCTGAGTAAGGAGTGGAGATCTGGTCCATGAAGAGTACTGTAGTGCACATTCAAAGTAATTGTGAGTAAATTTAAATAAATATATATTTTTAATTCAAACAAATTATACTAAAACTAGTAGCAATCGCACATATATAATGGGGAATATTCACTTCCTATACTAGAAAGTGTTCCAAAGGGCATTAAATTTTATCATTTAACATATTTGAGAACATTTGATAGTCACAGTTTCGATAAATGATTATATAAGCAGCACTTACCCTTTAAATCTTTTTGGGTAACCAGATCATGGCAGATGTTAACTTTTAATTAAGATCATACAAATTATTTGCTTGTCTTTAGACAAGAACTGTGCAAAGTATTTTTAAATGATAATTTTATGCAGCTTTGCTGTGGTGATTCCAGTTAGTGTGTATGTTGAGGAACAGATGACAAAGTTAGGAGATGATAAGCTGGATCTCTCTCACGATGTCATGCTCCGAGGATGCTGTTTCTCAGTGTAATGTTCTGCAGTTATTTGAATGTATTCGCCTATAATAAACATTTAGTGGTATTTCAGCTTAAATGGTTTAAATGAGTTTACCACACAATTTGAGAGATGGCTAGTGTCTTAGATATACAACGAAAAGGAACTGTGGTACCAGAGGAGCAAAATTATCAATCAGCAGACCGTGAAATTATTGTACTTAATAGCTCAGGTTTGTGATGGAAGTTTCCTAAAAGCAAAGACGATCTTACATAAGACAAATGGATATTAATCATGATTTTTGTTTTAAGTGAATCTTTTTTTGTTTTCGTCTGAAATGTAGTCATTGAACCAGGAATTCTATGGTGTGGTAAAATAGTTCTTTTTGAATATTTAAAACAATGACAGAAAATCCCTGCTGTGTTGGCTGACTGCCACGAACAATTGGAATCACTTTTAAGTAAGCCGAAGGTGGGGTAGTTGCAGGTTAAAGAAGCATTAATAAGCATTAATCAGTAAGATTTGGTTTTATGTGGACTTCATGTGCAGATATTCTGAAAATGAGCACTGATGAGTTTTACCAGTGGCATGGTAGGTCCAGACCCTGGTACAGGGAGCGAGGCAGGGCCAGTGAGTCCCCACATCCTCCCATTCCCGTTGCTCTGTGCCAGGGCTTCTCTGGACTCACTGCAACACACAGCTTCACCCCAGGGTTTATCTGATATTAAAATGATGCGCTTGCCTGATTTTCATACTCAACAATGAAGAAACAAAAAATCATAATTTTAAACTTGACTGTTCTTTGAATTAAGCAAAAGAATCTTTATTTATGCTTTAACGCCTTGTTTTAATTCTTGCTTTTTTGTTTGTTTGTTTTGTTTTTGTTTTCCTATCTTCAGCTCAGGTACCTGACAATGACGAGCAGTTTGTGCCAGACTATCAGGCTGAAAGTTGTAAGTACACTCCAAGTCATTGTTTTCTTAAAATGTATATATATTTGTATATTTATATCTGTGTCTTCATATTTGTTATTTATTGTCATCTGTGGTCATGTGATAGCTTTGTTTTGCTGGTCAGTGACATCAGTGTGATGAGTAGATAAAGCAAGTGGCATTTTGATGTGCAGCCAAAAGAACTTGTTTGGGCTGAAGGTATAACCTTAAGCAGGGGGCCCTTTCGTGTCATTTCCACCCGCAGCCCCAGGGAAGCATGGAAAAACTTAGGTTGTGGAGGTGGAAGGAGTTTCTTTGTCTGTAGAGTGAGTAGAGGAGTTTTTTAGCTGGTACCGAGCAGATACTGCAGGATGTAGGATGCATCTCTGCTGAGCAGAAGTCAGGCTGCTCAACACGTTTTGTGTATGATAAAATAAATATATAAAATTCTTAACATAATCAATCAAATACAGCCACAACTGAAGCATTTTTAAGTTGTCTTAGCATGTGGCATTTTCTTGCTCAAACAATATTTTCCTCTGAGTTAATCGATGAAAGCAGAAGTTATGTTAAGCTGTGTGCTTTCCATTGTTTTCCACGTACTTAACAAGAGCCTATACTTACTTTTATCAGCCCATACCCCTCAAGTTCTTGCCTTTACCTATTAAAATACTACTATTCTGTTAAATGCTAGCTCCCTTTTGCTGTACCCGCTGTTCTGTGGTATTGGGTGATTGCAAGGGCATTCCATGAGAAACATCTGACAAAGTCACAGACTTCTTGGAGCTTCTTTTTGCAGTTTTCTTCTTCATGGCGAGGCTTCTCCCCATCATCAGAGGTCTCTTCTAAACAGCGTCTGCTGATTGTAGCAGAACACATGGTAGCTTTTCCATTTTGCTAAATAACTTAAATAGTTTATCCTATTGGAGTGCATTACTGCAGTTCACTAAACCAGATAGCTGTTAAACACAGCATTCATGAACTGAAATGTTAAGATTAATATTAGAGAGATTAGGAAGAATTGCATTAAAATAGTCTTTAACCTAAAAAACAAATTCACACTTGCTGAATTTTTCTGTAAGTCTTTTGGATTATTTTTTCCAGTTATTAAGAGCTGTTTTAAGAAGAATTTATTGAGAGTATTTGTAACAGCATTTTGTGAGAGAAAAAAAAAAGCCCTCACCATTTTTTTAATCCCCTGAATTGTTGCTGTGCAGGATAGTATCCCTCCACAGCAACAATTTAAACTTGTTTTTATCTCAAAGTTCCTGGACATGTGCTAACCAACAATCATGGTCACTTTTAAACTTTAAAAGTTGTGTTGTATAACAGAGGAGATTTTTTACCTCTGTCTCCAGACTTGGTTTTTTGTTTTTTTTTAAATTAAATTATAATATGAAAGTCAAAACAATCTATAAATTGAAAATCAGATACGTTACTTTACATATGGATCTGTGTCCAAATATAGTCATTCATGCATATATCCTTTGTGTAACAGTACAAAGTTCAGTTGGGGCTTCTATTAACCCTCAATTATCGTTACACAACAAGTCAATGATTCTTGGAAAATAATTTGTGGACTGTGAATGAAAAGCCCCATTGAAGCTGGCCACTGCTTTTGGTGATAAAGAAATTCTCCTAATATGGCTATTTTGTTAATGCTGTTGTGTTTCAAAGTTCCTTAGCCACAGCTTACACAGTATTATCAAAGGAACATTTATTCCTTCATTTCAGTTGGTTTCTTTATCTTAAGTAAAGGTCAGGAGAGCTTCCTGGAGAGTTACTCTGGCAAAGGTTGTGGAGTTTCAGACATATACTTGGATATAATGTATGTAGCTGTGGGCTCTGCGAAACAGGAACGGAGATCAACATAACCAAAGCCATGGGGAAATTACTGCTGCAGAAGTAGCACAGTTGTGACTGTTTTCTCTAGGATCCAAGCCTGCCTTCAAACTCCATTATAATGACTTGCTCTGTATAGTCTGTAACTGTGCAGTACTGAGCCCGTTACTGGCAGCAGTCTGGCAGAAGCACTTAATTGCTTTTTAAAAAAAATTATTTAAATTTATTTAATTTATTTACTTGAGTTTTAATTTTTATTTTCTTATATGGGAGAGAATGGACAAGCTTTCATAGATTTAGTGTTTAATACATTTAATTGGCCCGAAAATGAGGAGGGACAGAAGTGTAAACCAATGAAGGGGGTCACAGCCACTTTAGTTCAAAGGCATCTAAACAAAACTGTGGTTTGCTACAGAAATTTCATTTATGGAGCTGTATATAGATGGGGGGAGTGTGTGATGTGCAAAGTATGTAAAGAAAACTGAAGTGCTCCAGTGAAACAGTTACAATCTGCAGTCTAGATACAAAAAAGAATGACATTTTATTTCTAACCTCATTGCTTGAGAAAGGGGCTTTAAAGCCGAGACAGATTTGTGCTGTTATATTGAAACTTGTGATGATAATTTGAAATATTAAAAGGAGATTTAAGGAGCTTCGGCAACAGTAGCAGTTCTGGAACAATGTGGTTAAAATTTTCTTGCCTAGAAATCACCAGCTTGGTGATTTGAAGAAGTCAGCTCTTGAAGCAAGATGTGGAAGGTAGTGGAGGAACTGATACTGCCAAGATCATGTGCTGTGTCCTAGCACTGAGCAGGATTAACTGCCCCTTAAGTGCTGTGGGTTTTGCATTTATTTTCTGTAATAATGATTTTAACTAGTGAAACTGCACTGGTATTAGTAACTAAGGGAAACATTTAGTTTAGATTAGATATATAGTCCACTTTATCCACTCAAAGATTTAACTTCAAAGCTAGCTTGGGACCATGAATATTTCAATTATGAGTTGCTATTAAACTTCAATCAGTTTTCAAAAAGCAAACATAATATGTGTATTTATAGTTAGGTGTGGGCTCTAGATATTATGAGTGAGATCAACAGCTAGCGTAACTTTATGTGGTATTATTGACATTGTTGGAATTACGCAGATTTCTATTAGCTAAGGATCCAGCATGTCAAGCTTCCCTTTAATGCTTTAAGCTTAAGTTTACCTGTTTAAAAGTAGAATTTATTTTGTTACTCCTTTATGTCTTCTGGAAAGAGGTCCTTCCTACCATAAGAATCTTAGTAATGCCTGCACTTTAAAACCTTTCTTTTTTGTCATCAAGGCCCCATCTTCTCTTACCTTTTTGTTAAATATTTTTTAACTTGGCATACCTATCACAAAAAACCTTTTTGTAATTTCATTTAGAGTGAGTGGAATTTAGAGTAGATAATAACTAGCTTGTTTGGCTGAAATTTGAAAAACAAAACACAGTTTGGTTTCTTGTAACTTTCTGCTTTCTGTGAGCACTGAACTTGAATTCTAAGGCACGAAAATGTTTATAAAAAGATTTTTTTTTGTTTGAAGTTGCATTGGAAAAATATTGAATTGCATACTAATTAGTGTAATTTTCTTACTTTTTCATTTCCATTCTCACAAGAAATAAAAATTCCACAGAAGGAGTGAGGAATCATTTCTATAGGCTTTTACTCAAAAATTTTGTTTAAGGCAGGTTAGTTTTGCTTCTTTTTGAATCTGCTTCTTTAATGCAGTTCACGTGTTTGCTGAACATTCAAGTGACTTCCTGATGACAATTCTTTAACAATAACATGAAAAGTTGTGTAAAGCAAAGATGTGAAAATCTGTTTCCTCTAAAAAGGTGAATGTTTTGGGCTTTTTTTTTTTTTTTTTAAATCAGCATTCTGGATGTGACACTTTTTCCTAATTCTTACACAATTCATAAAACCTAATTAAGCTGGTTTTCCGTCCATATAAAGTCAGTATTCACGTTTGGAGAATGGTGACTTGTGTTAACTTCCTCTGATAAGGTTTCCTATTGTTTCAAGTCCATTTTCATATACAGAGGAGGAGCCAGATCCTGAACTGGTTGTAATCAGTGGCAAGGCTTTCAGATACTGTAGAACAGCAAAGACTTTCCACTCCAGGAGTAAAAATGAATAGTGTTCAGTTTGCTCGAAGTCAATAGCTGTTGAGGTGAAGATTACTTGCTCCCATTGTTTGGATGGTTTCTGTGACAGACACAAGAGGAAGTAGGTAGGATTTGCTGATGTTTAAAAGATGTAGTTGGCAAAGAAAACTTGGTATTGTCAACAAAACACTGAATTGTAATGTGGCCTTGGTACAATTGGTTATAAATGGGGATTACTCTGCACCAAACTAGATTGCCTGGTGTCTTAATACCATAATCATGTTTTATTTTGTTTTAATAATATGTATTTGCATGGATCTATTTCTTCAGAGTTTTCTTATTCTTTTTTTTTTTATTTTGCCCTGAAATGTCAGTTACGTATTTGAAATTCATGATAAATTCTAGGTTTTGTCTTTTTTTTGTTACTGAGTTTTTATTAAGGAGGATTTGTCTTGTGCTTCACCTTCTTGATCAGTTTCCTTCCTTCTCATTTGTTTTGTTCCTGTATTGTTTCCGAGATCATCACAGCCTTAACTTAACACTGCCAAGGGGTAAATGTTAGTGCTAGACCACATCTGTTGACAGTAAATGGGAAGGGCTGGCAATAAAATCCCTGCTCCTCCATGTCTGGTTGAACTGTAAGACAGAAAAAATACTTTTTTCAGTAGTGATTTTGTTGCTGATCTTTCATGACCTTTATTCTTTCTCTTAACTCTTTTTTTTGTTCCTCCAGGTTTAGCAAAGGAGCGCTTTCAATGTAGATGCCAGGAACCCTAAATTATTCAGGGATGTGCTTTTTAGATGCTCTGGCTTGCAATCTTTAAAAGCCTGTTAAAGAGAGATCCTTTACATAGGCTTCAGGTAGCTGTGTTCTTCTGTCATTTTAACTAATGGTGTAGGATATTCCAAATGCAGTTTAAATGAGGAAAAGCTTTAATATTTATTTATATATTTGCAGCATACAAAATCATGATTTTTTTTTTTGCATTACCAGATGAAAAATGCTTCATTTGTTTTATTTTCTTTCTCTTTCTTTCTGTGATTTAAATTTCAAAAGTGAATTTCAGAATTAGAAGAGTATTTTCTGCTTGCTTTAGTATAGCAAGAGCTTGTGAGAAATTGATAGAGGTTAATTTTCCCTTATTTTGACATATTTTGGGCAAGAAATCCTACACAAATAAAGTAGAAAACACCAGAATACTAGGAGTTCTGACAGGCCTACTGAAGTCAAAATGAGGTGTATTTACTGGATTTGGTTTTTTTGGTTTTGATGCAGAATAGTTTAATTTTGCAGCTTCTAGAAAAAATGTTAGTGGACTAAAAAAAAATGACTTTTTTTTCATGTGATGAATCACTTCATAGGCAGCTGGTAGTCATGTCTTGGTAGTGCACAATGTTCTAGAAATTGCAGTTGGTAATGTTTTGGTTGTCTGCATGTGGCAAGTTGCACACACCAGCATCTTTTCAGGTTGGTTTTTTTGGGAGGGTTTCTTTTGGGTTTTGGGTTTTCTTTAAATTTTATTTTGCCTTTATTTAGTGTTTGTGTGTCTGGAATAACCTTTTCTTTTCGTGTAGCTCTGCAAGTGTGGTGCTGCAGCAGGCAGTCTGACAAATATCCTGCAAGGTGGTGCTACTTATTCCTGGTGCTGAGCTATTCCCTGGTAGGGCTTTCTGCTGCAGCTGTGTTTTGTTTCTTGCCACTTGTCTTGAAACTACTTCCTTCCATAGGTCAGATGTTGTCAAATACAGAGACATTTGCTTACTTCTTTTAGTGCATGCCCGACTGTGATGGATTCTTTCTTAAGGGCTGTAAGAGTCGGGGCTCTGTGGTTTGCTCCTGCCTTTAGCTTTGCATGACCTTGGGCATGTTGCTTAGCATCTTTGTTTCTGGTTTGAAGTAGGTACAGAAATGCATGTATCACTCTGCTGTGAGATACACAGCTTTCTTAATGATCACTTATCTGGGGATCTCAAAAGCATTTCACAAAGACAGTCCAGTGCAATTGCTGTTGTAAGAGCTGGAGAGGTCAGACTGAGGAGTCGATGCTGACCACCTTATTTCCCTTCACAGTTGCCTTAGATAGCCTTGCTTCTTTCATTGTATCCCTGAGCACTTGTTTCCTTTGTTTAAAGCAGGACTGAAACTGTTACCACCTGTTAACTTTCTTTTTTTCTTTTCCATTTGTTTTTCTTTTTTTTTTAATTCACATTCAAAAGAAATTAGGATTTGGTGTCTTTCAGAAAGCTCATTTTGTAGCTCACTGATGGGCATTAGCCTGTACTAATAAGGATTTTATTTTTCTTCTTTTTCCTCTAAAAGATTTTTAGAAATAGTTCAACCTGCCATAGTTGCAACCATAATTGCAAGATTTGATTTTTGAAAGAGTTTTACCATGGGGAAGAGTGTCGACTGTAATGCCTTTAACTTGTGATCTTAGTAGCGGAGAATTTGTGGGCTTGCTTTGATTTTAATAAGCAGTTTCTGTTTATTTGCTTTTCTGCTTGTATTTTTATACTAAATTTCCAGCTTTGAAGGTGCAAAGATTTAAGATTCTCCTGGATTGCAGTAGCAGTAGTGTCTCACGGATTGTTTAAATACTGGTAGTGGCAGTAGCACTGTGAAACAAATCAGTAGCACCGTGAAACAAATTAGAAGACCCCATCAAGAACATAGCTTTTGATTTTTAAAACTTCTAAAGCGGAAGCTTTCTTTCAGAGCGCCCAGCAGGCTGCGATGTGAATTTTACTGCTAATGGAAAGGTACCTCTGGGCATCTTCAGAGACAGCAGACCCCTCGTGCAGACGGGTTTCACTGCCCAGGACCAAGCTGAAGCCGATGGTCTCCGGCAGCGTGGCTCTGTGCCCCTGTCTGCCCCCTGCCCTTCCACTGCCGTGCCCTGCCTCAGCCAAGCTGAGTTAGTTTCCTTTCCTTAGAGCCCCAGCCTTGTTTGCTGCTTTATTGCAGATTAAAGGCTTGGGTTGCATGTGAAGGTTATCAGCTAATGAATAAACTTCAGTCATCCTGCCCTGTGATAAATCTGTCTCGTAGATCAAAGATGAAGCATGTAGACCTTTTTTCTTTCAAATGGTAATTTCTTAAAGCTGTCAGATCACTTCCTAAGGTCTGTTTACATAAAAACAAAAACATTAAACATATTTTATGCAAAATGTTGAATTCTCAGTTTTGAAGAAACCTTCTATATCCTCCCTGAGGAAGCTTCCCCTCCTTCTTTCTGTGAAGGTCCCATCTGTGGCAATACAAGTGATCCCCACATTGTAACTTGTGGTCACAGCAGTATTTTCTTAACACTACAGTTATTTCTGTTTTAAACCAGATAACTGTTAATTTCATCAAGAGTATATATATATGCATTAGAATATTTTTTTCAGTTCCAGTTGTGTTAAGCCAAGTGTGCATAAACTTCTTTTAGCTGTATTTTCACACAGAAACCAAGCAAGGCAGACTGAAGGGTCTTTGTGATTCTATTTTGATACAAACCCCTTATTCTCCTAAAACTCCTTTCCATGCAGTGTTTTCGCAAAATGAGTTTTGTATTTCAAGAACAGTCTAAATAATGATTTGAAAATCCATACGCTCTGGAATGGTGTAAAATAAGGAGGCAGTCTGCAAGCTGCATTCATCCACTTCTATTTATTATGTATGTTTCTTTATGTAAAATGTATTTGCAGTCTGTATAATTTTTTTATCTTTTCACTTCTGCTTGCTGCCTCAGCAACTGGAGATAGAAATCAGGCTCTCCTACAGAGTGCTGTGGAGTTTTCAAGGGGTCTAGCAGTCAAAAAAAAGGAGGAGAGAGTGAAACTCCTCAAGACATCAGTTAAGCACTGAGGAGTGTGTGACACATTCGTGTCATGTAGGACAGAGGGAGCCCTCTGTAAGCATACAGGAAAAATAGCCCTTGTTTCAGGTTCTGAGTCCTTTTGTTTTGGTACTGTGCATTTCTGTACTAGGAGGTAATTACAGTGAAGACATTTATAACCTGACAAATATGCATAAATGATTATATTTATTAATTCTTTGAGTTTTAGAAGTCATCAGTGTTTTTTCTAGGAATCATCTAAACCTAGTCTAAACTTGTAAATGGAAAAATGATTATTTTATCAAGGCTTGTGCTCATCTTTTCCCTGGGAAGGATTCTTCTCTTTGCCTTTTACTTATTCCATTCTCTTTGTCTTCAAGATATTACTCTTACCTGTTCGTGGATTCTAGTATGACCTTGATGAGGTGAATGGAGAAGTGAACTGTCTTGGTAAAGGATATCTTTATTCTTACATATCTATTTCTTCTTTAAGCTGAGGATTAGGCATGTTAGAAAAGAGTGAATCATTAGCAGCTTTATTTCTGGTTGTCTTTTTTCCTGTGGCTGTTTATGAACTTATTCAGCAAATGTGGTTGCCAGTAAGTTAATGTAGTGAAATATTTTTTAGCAGTGACATTTACTGCCGAGTCCTGCAGTCACTGAATAGGAAGGTTACTGACTGGCCAGGTTTTTGTCTTTAAATTTATATATTATGAGTCGTCATCAAGGACATTTGAAAAATTGCATGTGCAAAAACAATTCCCAGTCTTTCTAATTTGATCCTCTTTGCTCAAAGGTTGTTTCCTTTCTGCTTATAATGTATACCTTAAAAAGATAAACAGTTTAATTCTCTTTTAATACTCTGTCTTCATGCTGAAACTGAATGCAGTGTTTCCTTACTAACCATCTGTTAATAAAATTTCACATGACCAAAGCAATAAGAGAAATGGAGACAACACTGACTTTTTGAAGTGTCAGTATTCAGTAAAGACAAAGAGTTTCAAGCATTTGGGATTAGCATTTGGGAGCTGGATTAATACAAGTCTATATACTCAGTGTGTCTTTTTCTCTCTCTCTCTCTCTATATATATGCATACATGTGTACAGGAAATACACCATGAAATTGTCAGTCTTACTGATTGTACGCACATATAAAATAATCATAAAACTTTAGGAACACTTGGCTTCAGAAAGCATCAAGTGTATTGGTAATGTCTGTTCAGTTGCAAGTCTCATATACAGTAAGAATTCTTTAAGTAGCAGCAGAAGCCTTAAATATTTGTGCTGAGAACTAGCACCTGGTTGCAGGTGGTCAAAATTCCACTGGCTCCAGAAAGAGCACTTTGCTAAGAGTCTTTGAAAATGGGCCTACTTAAATATAGTCTTGACTTTATGTTCCCAGACGTAACCACTTCTGACAATGGCTTCTTTGTTTCCCTGTTGAATCAGTGATAAAAATTGTGAGCTGAATTTTACTGTTGACTTATTTCAATGGCCCGCACCTTTTCCACTGGAGACTGAAGGTTTTGCAGTGGTTTTTGGTAGCAAACTAAAGAATTAGGTTTCAGATAATTATTATATTGATGTAACTTGAAACTTTTCCGTAAGAGGGGAAATGAGGCAGAATTAGTTCCTGTTTGTTTTCTGCTGGGGGCACCTTTCCTAAATATCACGTTGATGATACCTTTAAAAGAATAAATAGAAAAAATACAAGATGGTGTGTTTTAAAGTTTATTTTTATGTTTGGGAAAAATGCTTGTTCTAGTTTCCAGAGTTTTCTTCATAATTCTGTCTCTACAAAACCTATTTAAATCCAGACCTGAAAGAGTCAAACTGCAGATCTACCTGAAGTGGAAAGTGTGTGTGTGTATATGTGTAAAATGCTGGGATATTATTGGATATTTTAGTAATGGAAGTTACGTAGTGCTTAGCCATTACCTCTCACAATTTAAATTAAATTTTGAAAATTGCTGCAAATGGAAATCCTGTCCTCAGAAAAGCACACAGACCCTGATATAGTAGCCAGCTCTTCTCTTTGCATTTAACTTTATTGATAATTCCCAGGTAGGAATACAATTTAAGTTTTCTCCCAGGCTTGATTTTACATTAAGAACTTCCTCTTTAGCTGAAGCTCTAAAGGTGGATTGCCTCTTCTTGCACCGTGCCTGGGAGCCTTTGGAGCCAGATACATTATCAGTAACTGTAGGAACAAATGCCCCTGATCTCCTCCCAGGATTTTAAAACTGAAAGCAAATGCAGGTGAGGAGCAGTCCTGTTTCTCTGTGCGGTCGTGGAGGTTGAAGATCCAGTATAGAGGGATTAAAAATTCTTTAGATTTTTTTTCCCCTCCCTATAATCATCTTCAGCTATCCACGTGTTTCAGTTCAATTGCTACAGAACCTAGCTGATTTAATTTTATTAGGTTACCGTTTCCTCCTCCAGAGAGCCCTAAGCTTCTGTTTATTTTGGGGGCAGGGACAGCTCTTCGTCCTGCCTCACCTGCTCTCCTCAGACATCAAAGTGAGCCAGTTCACTCCCCCTAGCTTAATCCTTCCCTTCTCCCTCCCACCAATGTTCTGCAAGTTTCGTTGTATTCTTCTCAGTTATCCAGTGCCCGTGGTATTTGTCAGCAGGTTCACTTTAGCCCTGGAGGTGCCTGCTCAGAGGCAGAGACCCTCTGGCAGCACTTTCCACTCGACTGCCTGCAGCTGTGAGTCTGCTACGGCCAGACAGGTAAACTGTCTGGAAAGGAAGGAGAGCACTGCAGGAAGGGGGCATAAATCAGAATAAAACAGTGCCTGTGACAGCATTTCTGTGGGATTGCTTCTTTTGAAGGCTAAGAAACGGTGTTGGTAACTGCAGCTCCTGCTGCCTGAAAATACCTTCTAGAAAATTCTTAACTGGAAAGTGGAAATCTTTTGGGCATAGAGGCAAAGAGGGATCAACTAACCAAAATTGTGCCAAAATGTTCCATGCTTGGGGGTAGAAGAATAGAGACAGTCTTCTAATACCATGTGGCAGTTCAGCCAGGTAGCAGCTGCCCAAATACACTGTCAATTTATGCCAAAGGACCTATAGTGCCTTAGCTAGGTGTTTACTAGAAGCCTCTAGAAAATTTGCTTGGAATTGCTCTACCTTTTCATTTAGTGAGTAGGTTATCTTTCATTGATATTTAGTTACAAAAGTTACTCCCCCTACTCCCCAGTCAGGGCTTACCCTTTTGGGTGGGCTTTGTAATATTTGTTATACTGAATATACTCAGTGAATATACTATGCAATTTTCGACTGACATGGTCCTTTTAAGTGAGAAGCTAAGTGGCTACAAATATCTGAATTATCTCAGTGGTGCCTTCAGCACTTCCAGTGTCAGAAGGCTGCAGGTGTACCCTCAGTAACTAATGAGCATTTCAGAAATTGCAACTGCACAGACAAGCAAATTGGGGATATCTTGCATTAAAAATGGGGATTTATAGCAGTGAACCAGTTATTAATCTGAATGGCTATAACCTCTAATATTGTGCTTCCTCTTCCACATTAACTGGAAACCCCTCCACCTCTCAGGGAGGCTACATCTGTCATGGCAGGGAGGTCTTGGGTTAGCTGCTCAGAAACAGCTATATTGGCAACATTTTTTAAAGTCTTAGCACACAAGCTTTAGAAAAGAACATTCCAGTTAAAGAATGACATTTACCTTCTTTTGTGACGAAGCTTCTAGAAGAATTTCTTTGCTGAGCAGGGGCAGGACCATCATGTTTACTTGTCAAATAAGCTGTCCTGCAGGGAAATGACGTATGCCTGCATTATAGTGATGATTTTGTTGGTCCCCTCTTCCCTGTGCACAAATGCCCTCATACAAAACTGCCTGATGGGTACTGATGCAAACTTGGTGTGCTATAGGTACAGTGAACTCTTCTCTGTTTTCTACTTCAACACTTTTTTTAGTTTCAGCTGCTAGTCCAAAGACTTCATGTTAATGCCAGATCATAGTAAGGATAAGGAAAATTATGGTGAATATATAGAATTAACATAATTATATGATTACGAGAAGAACAGGTGATTCAATTAATTTAAAATTGAGTTTCATCAATGCATTTTTTTATCTTTTAGTTATTCATCTAGAATGCTTTTTGCTTAAAAATTAGGAAAGAAAAAAAACCTCTCACTCCAAAGCAGGTGCAAGTTATTTTAGCAAACAGTGCTTGCTAAGATGGATGGATTGCTGTAGATCTTAATGTCCAGAATTTCCCAATATCAATTGTAGGAAAATGAGCTGTTATTTTCCATCTTGCAACTCCTTGGTAGTAAACAAAAAAAAATTCCAGCTTTTGCTGCAGTTCACTTTCAGATGCTTGCTACTTTTTCCTAATTCAAATTTAAAATCAATTTTTTTTTTCCTATTCTCATACCATGTCATCTGAGAACAGTCCATGTAGGCTTTGAGGACAAAATCCAACAATTTTGGGCAAAGTTCACAATTTTGGAATTCTTTTATTCTTCACCTTCCCGNAGACTGTACTATTATGTAGCGTTTGTACGATGCAGCATTCAAGTAGACCATTAATTGACATTGACAGTATTGTAAGCTTTAGTCTGGAAGAGAAAATAAGCAATTTGCTTCATTTTGCAGTGTGAGTTCTAACTGTTATTAAAGTGCATTTGTAGTTGCATATTTTCCAGTAAAGGTGACAGATTACTTCAAAGCTGGTATTTTCTTTTTGTTAAACAAGGTTCTCAAATAGATCCATCTTGCCCACGTATTCTATTCTTGCCAGTTGGCTCTGAAAGCTGGTGCTTGGGCTCATCGTTCAGAACTAGCTTCCAAAAAATGAGGTCCCATGCTGTTTCTATCTTTTGAGCTAGTAGGGGCTGGAAGGATCTGATCTGAAGCCAAGGCAAAGAGTGAATTGATGGAATCATATATAACAGCTTTGCCAAGTACTGCCCAGTCATGAAGTCCCACTTTCTGGGAAAGAGCACTGAGACAAGGGGTGGCAGAGTACTCTCTGTATTAAGGGCTTTCCAGAGGTTTCCTTCTCTGGACTTAGAGTCAGGTCACCACATAAGAAAGAACTAGCTTTTTATTGAACTCTTTTTCACACATTTATGAGTTGTTACTTTCTTCTGCATGCTGCTTCCCCATTTTCTCCCCAGTTATACATATCCATTTGAAGAGGAAAAAGCTTTCTGCTCTTTATTACAGTATTACACATATTTTGTCAATATGTAATGTATCATTGAAGAGGCATGCTTGTACATTCAGTATACTTGCTTTCATTTGACTCTGTGTGCACACACAAATACCCAGGCACACATGGAGGCTGTTTCAGGTGAACGGTCACTACTTGGTGGGTCTAGGTGGAGCCCAGTTGTATTTAGGTCTGAATTCTGCATTTTGAAGGAGTTCTAGTTTTCTAGATGCAACTGTAAAATGGAGAATAGTATCAAGATAATGTATTTCTTCAAAAAGGTACTTGACAGGAATGCATCCTCCCATCCCCACCCTCCCTTCCCTTGCTAGCAGCTTCCACTTGTAAGGTAGTGAAAGTTCAGGTCTCTTGTCTATGTTCAGTTTTTCTATAAACTGCCAGGATAGTCTCTGAAACCACAGTGATGATACATATCTGTGTGTCAGATATCCAATTTGTCACCAATTTCTTCCAATGTCTGGCAGAGAGCAGGACCTAAATGAAATCCAGTTGACTGGAGCTCAGCTAAGATCTGATAGAGGTGACTTTGATAGATAAATGGTTGAAGAACTTGGTGGAGTCTGTGTAGATGTAATCTGTTCAGCCACTTTTAAATCAGTCCACCGTCTTCAAGTCTTGCTCATTTCTGCAGCTGGTGCAGTGGTCAGAAACAAAACATTTTTTTGCAAGAGATCACGTAGGGTGAAAACAAATGCAGATCTTGCCTCAGTCATCCATGCTTGAAGTCACTTCTGTCCTCAGCTGTAGCAGTCTTATGTATTTATAGGCTTTTAACTCAAAATCATTTGGAACAGTTTAGCTGGAAATACTTGATTACCAGCCTTTACTGTCCCAGCTGTCTTCATCTGTCACCTCTCCTACCTGATGTTTTTATTTCAGGTTTTGTTAATATACTAGGCTGCATACCACATCCAGCTGCAGCACAATAACCTCCAGAGTATGAATGAATGGTCAGCTAAGTTACCAGTAAAACTTCTCATCAAAATATGTAGTACAATGAAATTGAAAGAGCACCCTGCTTTGGCATCCTGATGTCTTTAATCTCATGCTTATTAAATGATTGTTGAAATTCAGAGTGACAAAGGTCTAAAGCTCAAATCATAATGATCTGGAAATAAGTAATCAATAAATACCTTCCACAATGCAGAAGGCTATTGTTTTATGAGTTAAATGCATATTTTTGAAACCTCTTTGGAAAATATATATAAAGCCTGGCATTCCCACATAAAAAGCTGTAGAGAAAGTATTTAGTTTCATAGCTCAGTGCATCAGATATGCAAATACCTATACTGAATGTATGAGTCAAATGTTAAGGTGACCATTGCAAAAATAGAGCATTTCAGGACTCATGTGAACCCACAGTGTTGTGTTTGGATTTTTTAAAAATGTCTACTGATAAGAGCGCCTAGCTCATTAATATCACCTAAGATGTAACTAGCATTTTACGCTCTTTGATGAACCATTCAATAATCTGTTTGAAAGCAGATTTTTTTTTTTTTATTGCCTACCTGTTGTACTTACAGCATAAATAATTTGTTTGAATCATCAGGTGAGTGCTGTTAAGTTATAGTGAGCGAGGGAAATAGCAAAAACACGAATTAGGGTCCCTGTCCTTAAGTGTATTTCAGTTTGCATTTTGATAGCAGTTTAGAAATGTTATCGCCTGTTTTGTCACAGACATAATTCACATCTTTCTTCAGGCACTGTAAACAAGAGAAATGGTTTAATGGCTCCATAAAAGGCACTCTGTGCTGATAGCTGAGATTAGACCCTTTAGTAATGGATTTTTGTGTGTTGGGGGAAGGGGAGGGCTTGGCAGAGGTAAATGTACTGGAAAAGAATCTTGGAGAGACTCTGATGTATCTGAAGTGCCTGCTGCATTGCTGTATGTATCGAGAGATAGATTTAAAGTGTGACAGTGTTGGCTTTATCAGTACAGGGGCCTTTTCTTCTTGCTTTTGAAATTTTACCAAATATTGTCTTGGGTCACCTCAGTCAGTCTAGTAGCTGGTGTTTCAGTAGTATTATATTAGGTTAAGTATTTTGCATCTGTCTTCACCTTGCTGTTGAGTCAAGTCCCCTACATGCAAACGTGTTCAAGAAATCTCTCAAAACTTATGTTGCATATTAAAAATTTTGCCTCAATCAGTGATAAAAATTAGTGAGTTTGTTTACAGAATTGGGTTTAGTGAATGACTAGAGAGTGTAAATTTGAGAAGCAGCTCAGAAACAGCAAGTTTTAGACCATGTCTTACTCTTACTTCCTTTTCTCTTCAGGTACTCAAAGTCCTCAAACTTAATACATGTGAATGTAGTATTACTTAGGACACATTGGAGCTCACTAGCAGGAGCAAGTGTGGTATAAAATCAACTGACAGCAGTTGATTTTATACCATATAGTACATGCTCTTGACCTACAAGTGTTGAATAGGACAATTTTGTCTCTTTTGTCAGTGAAGTCAACATCGCCTGCCATTAGCCAATGTTACTGAAGTACCAGTTATATTTCATGGCTTTTAAAAGTATGTTTAAAACCATTCTTCAGAAAATAAAATAAGATTTTATCATGTGTTCTGGGCAGGAATCTGAAGTTTGAAAGCTAAAATGTTACTTTTTGTTCAAAGGAAAAATGACTTGCCATTTCACATAACATATTCCTCATTTCTTCTTCATCTTGAATAATCATCTCTTGAATTGAAAAATATTTGAAACCACTGCTTAATGCAGTGCATTTCAGGGCTTTCTCAAAAGAAGTAGATTCAGTTCTATCTGAACAGAGGTGGTACACTTCCTGTTTCTCAGGTTAGAAAGTGTACATATCAGACTCCTCTGAAACAAACCAATTCGTCCTTTAATTTCAGAGTTCTTAATAAAATTGTTCTTCATTTGAGTCTTTGGGTGTTGTTATGAACAAAATGTTCAGGCATTAGACTGTTGACAGATAGCAAAGGAGAACAGCACTTCTGATGGAAGGATGGCAGGTTTCACCCTGTGTTTTTGCATGTTACATGTGAATTTACTTAGTGGTGAAATCGTTATTGCTTTGTATAAAATCTAGGTCTGTACAACAGCACATTATGTATAATATGCAAGCCCTTTTACTCTGCAGATATAAATAGATGTATTTATGCACAGAGAATATGCATACAGTAATGTATTATACTTTCATCAATTTGCTACAGATGGTAGCAGTCCTTCTGTGTGCCTTATATCTCTGTGTTGGCTTTGGAGATGCTCCAGACAGGGTCTGTGGGGCAGGGGTCTGTTTCAGATACAGATAAGTCTGACTTTGCGTGGTAGTTGAGATGAGGTGTCGAAGCCATCCATCTAAATACACGTTGTAAGATTGTTTGCCTTTCAAATTCAGAGGTAGCTATGTGAAAGTAATCACTCGGGATGAAATCTTGGCCCTTGGTCACTTCTTAATAAGATCTTTATTAAGGCAGAGAGGCCGTTACTTTAATAGGGTTGAGACTCTTGTTGTGGGGTTAAGTAAAATGAATTTACCATCAGGAATAAAGAAGTGGTGAGGAGCTGGTTGTTTAAAATGTCATTTTGTTAATTTGAATGTGTTGGTAGCTGGTATGCTGCACTAAAATTAGATTGTATAAATAAGCAACCCTGCTCTCCTCCAAAGAAAGAGGATTGAGAACATAATATAAAATCCAGTTTAGCAAAATAGTGTATGTTTAAATTCTCTTTTAATAGATGCATTATAGAATGAGCGTCACACTAAAATCAGAAGTGATGGGCAGAGGGTTTCACTGATGATACAAAAACTGCTTTGAATGACTGAAATTTTATTGTTAAAATAAGTCTATCATCTTCAG
This sequence comes from Daphoenositta chrysoptera, assembly GCA_013397915.1. Taxonomy (NCBI): domain Eukaryota; kingdom Metazoa; phylum Chordata; class Aves; order Passeriformes; genus Daphoenositta; species Daphoenositta chrysoptera. Next base: position 1,201,532 of record VZRO01001695.1, read on the forward strand.
CCACACTTAAGATATGTTCTGAAAGGGCAAGTAGCCTTCAAGAAAGCCCCCCAAAAATGTGGTAAGTATTTTTATCAGCCTATCTTTTTTCCTTTCTACCTCTAAAAGTGTACACTTAAAGAGTTACAGATAAAGCTTAGCATGGTGACTCTGTCAGGGGACTGCCCGAGGAAGGCTTTACATTTTACAGCTACATTGTCTTTCTGGCTATAGTTAAGATAAAGATCTAATATAAAATCACTTTGGTCTGTAATGCTTTTCCTAAATGAAGTGAAGGTGTTAACCTACTTGATTTGATACACTTTACCCTAGCTTATAAAGCTGGGAGGAAGGTGAAGTAAACTTTAATTAAAACTACAGCACAGATGCCTTCTAGCACTGTGCCCTGTACCTTGCTAGGACTGTACAGTAAGCAAAATAAAATGTACCTCGCAGTTGAGGCAGCAGGCTGGAGCCGTGTTCAGTGAAAGTAATTTAATTAGTGTTGATCATGACTCCAGATGATGGTGATTTGATAAGGAATAATTTAGTACTTAACAGCCTTTTACATGCACCAACTCCATGTGGGAAGGTAAAGCAAATTGCACAAAATGAATGTGCTGCTTTCACTTGTGCCTGTGCCAGTGAGCTGGAAAACTGCCTGTTAGCAGACGTTCAGGCTCTCAGCACTGTGATGAAATACCCAGCCAGTTCTCCGCACAGGGCTGTAGTGTGGGAGTCTCTGTACTCCCGTTATTTAAAAATAAATAAGGGAAGTAATTTTTCATAACAGATTAACTCCAAGGAAGTAGCAAAGTAAAAATAAAAAAAAAAAAATAGAGCAGCATGTGGCCTTTGTGCAAATATGTGATACTGGCTTTAAAAAAGTTTTGTTGCAGTTGTCTTTTAATTTTCTGATTCAAGTTAAAGAGATTGCCTACCTTTGCATCAGACCCACCATCCCAGACTTGTGGGGTCCATCACATGCATTAAATGTGTAGCATGCATTATTTGACCAAGACATGCAAAAGAGACTCAGCAGTAAAAGTTCTCTAGCAACATCCTGAAACAAACTACTGGATATTGGTCTGCTTTGCGATTACTTTGGAAAGCTGACTGGGCTGCATTTTGCCATATTATTAAATCTGAGAATCTCTTTTCAAGAAGTCCATGTCCTCTTCTTTCTAGTGCAAGTTCAGACAGTTTTATTAAGGAAGAATTCTTTTCTTCGTGTGATGTTCACATTTTCCATCTCTGTTTCCTAAGTTGCTATGCTGTGCATATGCATTTGTATATGTTTTATTGTCTGCTTCTCCTTTCTAATCTTTCCACATAACTGACTATTATGCACCAAATATAAAAGCTGAATAGCAGTTTTCTGCTAACTCTTGAGAGTTTTGTGAAAATACATGGGAAAATAGCGTAGTGTTATGTTGCAGATGACTCAACTGAAAGGCAGTATTAGAAGCTGTCATTTAATAGGGTGCGAGAGGATCTATTTGTAAAAGACTTCTGTGAACATTGCCCAGCCATGAAAAAACCCATGGCAAAAGTCTGGAATCCAGACCTTACTCACAGATGCCAGAGTTTAGTGGTTCTGCTGCTCACTTCTTAGACAGCATTTCATTTATCTCCCCATTGAACACTGGCATGTGTATGCAGATGCATTAGTATCAGAAAATATGTAGTCTATAACAACTTGTCTTTCCCAAGTTCAGGTGCAAGAGAAGGGGCAAGATGCTCCTTGATGATATATAACGATAGCCTGACTTTGTGCTGAGATTGCCTAACAGGAACTGCTGCACATACATGAATTTTCATGGAGATACAAGTGTCTATGTCAGGCTGGAATGTGATGTTCATACTATGGTGCTTTGGTGACAACATTAAAAATCAGTGTTAAATTATCTCTCAATTCTAGGCATCTCAGAGTTAAAAAATGTATTTACAATCTCATTTTATTTAAAACTTGACAGGTGTGTTCTCAAGCTCTTACATACCTGTCTTTTAGTCCTTTGTCCTCCTAGCCACTTACTCAGGTTTGTCAACATCAGGTGAACTTTGAATTTTCTTCTGCTTTAATTTTAGTTAAAGTTGGATATGAAGTAAGGAAAGTTGTCTGGCGTAAACCAATTTGCTAGTTAACCTTGTCTTTACCTTTGGCCTTTTTCTTAACACAGACCAACTTGTGCTTCTAATTAATGCTGCATTTCTGTCACACCCCCTCTGGGGTTTTTTTTAGCTTTTAAAAAGTTGGTTTTTTGTTTTTTTTTTTTTTTTCAGTTCGTGTCTTTATCACATTCACTATTGAGTTTGGTCAGGCCAGGATTTTATCTTGTTTATTTTTAAGAAAAATTACTTAAGCCATTTCCTCTGATTTTTTTTTAGATGTTATGTATAATTAAAGATGCATATAATCATACAGTTTCAAGAGTTTTGTTACAAATTTTCAAGCATTCCGTGGGACAAAAAGATTACTGATCACCTATGTGAGGCTGATATATCTGAAATTTATTTTGGAGTCATTTGTGTGGCACTCTTTGAAGTGGACTACTATTGCATTTATGGCTGAAAGCTACCTCACTGATATTACTTTGAAACATTTGGTGCCTGGGAAGTATTTTGCTTCTGACAACATTTACAGTAGTTAAGCCAAATATAAGTGGGCTGTTATTTTCCTGCTAATGAGATGGGATGCTGGCCATCATTCTATTAAACAATAGAAGTGATAATAGCCAATGTGAAGGATCTCTGGTGCCTATTTTTCAGTTGACACTCAAAGAAATATTTGAAATGTTTATTTCCTATATTGTTTTTATTATTACAATGGCTTAATTAATCATGTGTTTAATTAGCAGTGTCTAGCTTACTTGGGAAAGCTAATTGTTGATACTGCACTTGGGTTTTAATTACATTTTCCTTCTTTTTCCAGTGGCTTTTCATGGTCTCCCTGTGAAAATCAAGAAGGAACCCCATAGCCCATGTTCAGAACTTGGCTCCGCTTGCAGTCAAGAGCAACCATTCAAGTTCAGTTATGGGGAAAAGTGCCTGTACAATGTCAGGTAAAGCAATCAGGAGCAACTTTGCAGTGAGAACTGCTGATTTAAATGAGGACTGACTAAAGAGTAATAAAACCATAATAGAGATCTTATAAAAGTTACCTCTTCAGCAGATAACAGACTGATGAGATAATGCATTTAGCTGATGAACACTGATGGATTTGTTTACAGTTGTATCAAACACTTACACAATCACTTTAAAGCAGTGTTTTTCATCAAAATGCACATCCTCCATTCCTCCTCCATGGGAGATAGCCAGAGCTTAAAAACCCAGGGTACAAGCATGAAATAGAAGGAAGGAGTATCTTGTTTTCTGTGAGCTGTGTTGAAAGTACTTTCAAAATGCATTATGCACATTAAGAAAGAGAGATCTGTGTAACAGGCAAGAGAATGGCAGGTCTGAGCAACACATTAGGTATTTGACAAATTTTGCAGATTTTGTAGATGTATATTCACCGGTGATTACCTTTAAAAACTGTGTTTCATTAGTCCCTGCATCTTTGGTACTTACTCAAAAGCAAGTTGTCTTCTTTTATAGGCATAGATAATAAAAGCTTTATTTATTTGTCGGGGGTGGAGGGGCTTGATACCTCTTCATTGCTTATTGACCTTCTTTTGGTTGCATTTACGTGCCACTCCTTCCTTTAGTGTCAGCAGTGAAGGATTTCTCATTGACGTTTCAGTCTATTTTAGAGACTTTCATCTAGCTAGTGGGTTTTGGTTCTCATTAATGTATTACAAAAACTGTTAGCACTTAAAGCATTATAACATTTACCTTTTTGGAAATGAATAGGGAAAAAAGAAAAGACTGGTACCTTTGCCAGTCATAAGGAGTGATTTTGACTTCAAAAATCAAATGAATCCATTGATGGATTTGATGGGTGCTAGGGAACTTGACGTAGGAAAGTATGCAAGCTTGTGCTTACTATATTCCTAATGTCTGCATTTCTCCTGGTTAGAAACAGGGATGATCAAAGTGTTCTCAAGTCCTTTCCTGATTTGAGACACCCTTGAAAATAGCATCTATGTATTTGTAGGACCAGCAGTTTATTTTTGAGAGAGGGGGGTAAAAAAAACCTGTTGGGAGAGGCTGCTCACATCCTAGTATGGGCAGCTAAGCCAGCATACCATTGTTTTTCTGGGTCAGAGCCCTTCCCTCTGGCTGTATTGTTTTACTGTCTCACTTTGTGGTTTGTGCAAAAGAAAAAAGAGTCTTGTCAGGCACTGTCAGCTCTTTGTGCTGTAGTCCAGGTGCTTCTACTTTTATGTATTTCGTATACCTCCTGTTAGAATGTGCCTGTAAGACTGAGTCCTTTAAAAATATATTTCTGAGCCCCAGAGAAGAAAATGATGTGCTGAATCACTTGCCTCTAACATCTTCTGTGCTCTTCTTAGTGTAAAGTAGAGAATTCTTCTGCTCCAAACTGGTTAATAAGTTAACTATAATCAAAAGCTTCTAAATGGGGCACTTGTGGTGATTTTTTCTGGATGTAGATGCATTGGTTTTGGTTTTTCTTCTTTCTTTGGAAAAAAATAACCTGCCTTGCTTTTCCCTTGCCTTACTAATAGTGCCTATGATCAGAAGCCACAAGTGGGAATGAGGCCCTCCAACCCGCCGACGCCATCCAGCACTCCCGTGTCACCGCTGCACCATGCCTCCCCAAACTCCGCTCCGACTCCTAAACCTGACCGGGTTTTCCCTACCCACCTCCCTCCGTCCCAGTCCATTCAAGACAACAGCTTCCCTATGGATCACAGGTAAAACACAAAACACATGAAGGACCCGTGCAGAAGGTGTTTCAGTTGTGGGTACAACTCTCTTATATAGGATAGTACTGGCTTCTTGCCCACAACAATTCCCTTTTAGGTTGGGAGATCAAGGTGGAAACCAGCAACGTTCATAGTGTCAGAAAAGTGTGTATTTATGAAAGGCTGGCACCCAGCTTGGTGCACTAGTGTAGGAGTTCATATTGGCAGTGACAGAATTTTAATTACCTGCTGGTTCTGTCTTGTGAGGGTGATTACAGTACCCTGGATAATCTCACCTAGGTTCCCTTTCTGAAAAAGGGAAAGGTTGGACTCAATGGTCTTTAAGGTCCCTTCCAAGCCGGGCTGTTCTATAGTTCTGTGATTCATTTGAGGCTAGAAAGCCCTACAAGGTGATGAAGTCACTAGCAAGCATGTTCCTGACTATAAATATCTGGCCTCTTGCTAAGCAGTTCACCTATCTAAGCGATAAGTGGCCATGTTACAATGTTCCTGCTTCAGAATATTCTTTGGAAGGCTGGATAATTTTTCCAAGCCCTTTTGTAATGTAGCATTTCAAAAAAAGGTGCCAACATAAACCGTGCTTAAATAACATTAGTCTGAGTAAAAGCCACAGGAGCTAGAGACTAGAATTAAAGCTTAAACTGTCCTTAAGTCACCCTGTTTTGGTTTGGTATGTTAGAAATCCCCAGACAACTATCTTTCTTAGCTCAGTTTTGCAACAGATATGCTCAGTGGATTTCCCTGTTTCTTCAGTCCAAACACTTGTTTGTGGAATTCTATTTACCCTAACCTTTATTGCATGAACCTGTTTTTGTATGCTGAGTTGTGATTGCTCTTGAACACTTAAAATTCCAATGGTGTGTAAAGAGATATATGTTCAGGAACTTGTCTTACCTCTTAACCATTATCAAATTAAGAAAAGACCTGAAAAGAAAAACAGTTGTTAGGAGTGTGATTTGCATGCTTCTGCTCTAATAAGTGCTATAATCTCCAGGGATTTGTGCAGATCACTTCGGGAGGAGGTTGCTAAGGTTAATATTGCTGTTTTGTGCTCTGCTGAGATAGCTTTAAATACCACCGAGGTTCTCTACAAGCCCTTCTGGTGGTGAGGAAACACTGAATCAGCCCCTTCACCTGCCATAGTCCCCATCTCCTCCCCAGCCATGGACTGTGGTCTAACCACAAAGGCCCCCAGTGAAGCCAGGCAGTGAAACGTTTAGATTACAGGATGGTGTTTAAATGTGTTTCTGTATATACAGCAAAGTCAAGCTGTCAGGAGACTGAAATCGGCAGAAGCTAAATGGCTTATGTGCAGAGAACAGTAGTAAGATTTTTTCAGATTAAAAGAACCTTTTGTTATAAAGCAACTTGTAAAGAGATCACTGAAGCTGTATGTCAGCCCTAACTTGAGTATTTATAGACATTTGCATACACCTTAGTATAGTTTCTGTACCCATAACTCTTGCTCTGTGCAAGCTTTGTAGGCTCTTTACATGATTTCTGCTCCGTCCCTCCCCCATCTTTGATATTCATGTTCTTTAGGACATTTTTCACTAATGCTTCCCTTCTATTATAGAACATCATGTGTTCTAGTAAAGTCCAAAATAGCTGACTCAAGCAAAAAACCTCTCAAAAGTAATTTTTCTCCTTTTTTAAAGAAAGGTGGAATTGTAGTGTAAGAAATTTTTTCCCCATTTTCTTATTTGTTTTGAATCTTCTGTATGAAGCAAATGTGTACTTCATATTTTTGTGAAATTCAGATTTTCCTGATTTACGAGATGAGATACTAAGACAACAAGTGTATTCAGAAAATGTCATTTAAACAAATGACCTGCCTATATGAGTTCATGTATGAATTTATAACTCAAGGCACAATTTTTTGGAACAGGCATTGGTGGCATAGGATAGCACTAGTATCTAGTACATACACCCCATACATCTTCATACAGGGCATGAGTATATGAACGATAAGTGGTCCTAACAAATACCAACAGGAAATAAATCCACTTGTATAAACAAATGGCTTGATTCCATACAAAGCTTCCAGTACAACAAGTATTATTAACTTCCTTTGAGGCTTTGTGAGTGAGCCTGTTTCTTATTTTATCTTCAAGTTGCAATTTTCTGATTCACTCCTTGACAGTTCTTAATGATAATTTCTGCTTCTTTTTTTGGCTAATGAAAAAAGGAAAAGAGGGAAATGAATGCAGTGCCAGTCAGCCTAACTGTTTCATAATACATTTGAGTTTCTAAGTTTATTTTCTGCAGGTGTAGGTGGAATTGCAAAACCCAATGTTACAGTGCAGTACTCTTTATACTGCAAAAATTATAGTATTTACAGCAGCATTAGAAAAATTCATTTTGTCTCCACTACTACATTGTAATAGTTTCTATCTCTGTAGTTTCCACAGTATTTATAATTAAGTTATGATAGTAAATATTTGTCAGAACAAGTTACAGCAGTATTATGACAGATGGTAGTAGAATTTAAATTGTTTCAGAAACATGTACTACCTATGAGTTGATAGTCAAGGATTTCATTGCTTGTGCAATCAAACCCCTGGATTGTGCTTCACTCACAGAATTTTCTCCAAGAGAAAGTCTTTTGCTTGCGTGAACCAAAGTTGGTTCAGATCCAAAGTACAGGAAGCACAAGAATGATTAGGTCTTCATTTTTTTAGTGTGACAGTAAGAAGCTTCCAAAGAAAGGCAAAAGTTGGTGTTTGTTTGTTTGTTTGTTTTTAAGTGTGTTTTGTTTACAATAAGTGATAATAGGACTAGTAAGCAGTTTGTTGCAAGAACATTGCATCTGCCATTGATTAGTGTGGGCATAATATTAGTACTGTGGTGGTTACTACTGTGGTAATCTGCAGGAGATAACAAGAGGACATCATGCAGTTCATCAGGGTCCAGTGGGAAAAGGGCATCCTTGTATTCTTCTGTATGCTTCAGAACCTGCAGATGTCCAAGTAATTACATTCAGGACTTTTAGTTCAGGTAGATTCGTTTTATGGAAGAAAAAACAAGCATATGTTCTCGAGAGCAGCATTGCATGTAAATCAAGTTAATTTAAAACTGAATTCTCTTATTTTATGCCTACTGAAGAGCATTTGGGAATAGCAAATGGCAGTGTGGCTTGTACAGATTACAACTTTCATGTAGAAATGACTAAGGGGAAAGGTTAAGGCAGGAGAGTAATTAATTCTTGTAGCAAAAATTTGTACCCTCTCCTTTTACTGGGGTGCTGACATTCCCTTCCTGTTACAGTTGGAATGCAGTGCCATCCTTGCGAGTTGATCTCTCATGACACTATCCCCGAGAGGACAGAGCAGTGGACTTTTACCCTGGAATGTTTCCAAATGTTAGAGCAGACAATACTCTATTCAAAATGTGTTTATTGTGGTCAGAATGGTTTCCGTGTAACACTAAGATGGGTAAGAGTAAATTAGAGTACAAGCAAGATGTTTATAACACTTGTGAAAGAGCAGAGAATTCTACTTACACCTCCTTCATGTTACTGTGGTAGAATGTCAGTCTTTCTACTGTTTTGAAGCTGGTGCATTTCCTGTTTGCCTCTTCTGTTGAGAGAAGATATTGAAAGCAAAGAGGATGTGGTGGGGACAGGTCTTAGAGCTGGTATTAATAGGTGGGATTTTTGTTTGCTTGCTGCTGTTGTACAATGACAGTGATCCTGATGGAAGCACTTGGCATGATCATAAGCAAAATGTTGGTTACTGAGAAAGTGATAACAGCCACCAATAATGGCTTGTGAAGATCTTTGGGAAATGGAACGTAGCTCAAATCCTTTACATGACCTTTCTAATTTGTCTTCTAGATTTCGCCGCCAGCTCTCTGAACCTTGCAATTCTTTCCCACCTTTGCCTGCAATGCCAAGGGAAGGACGTCCAATATATCAGCGCCAGATGTCTGAACCAAACATCCCTTACCCACCTCAAGGTTTTAAGCAGGAGTACCACGATCCAGTTTATGAACACAACGCTATGGTTGGCAGTGCAGCCAGTCAAAATTTCCCCCCTCCTCTGATGATTAAACAGGAACCTAGGGATTTTGCATATGATTCAGGTAGGTGAGATTCTCCTTTAGTGCTGCATAGCAAAGGAATATATAAGTCCAAGCCAGTGCGATTGATATTTTGATTGTATGAATTGAAACTTGCTCTTATGACACTCACATCTCCCAAATTATGTCTGAGACAGCTTACAAAGTACTAAGATTGCTACATAATATAGTGTGATTCGTGCCACCATTGCTTGCTCTTTAAAGGGTTTCATTTTCTAGAAATCTCCGTCCAGAAAGAAGTTAAAGAAGTTGAGGAAGAAAGTCATGGGTGCAAATCTGCTTTGTTAAGTGGGAACTTGTTCTGTACTATCTCATCTTTGACCTCTGAATTTGTGTGCTCCATTTTATGAGTTCTTCCATTTGTCTGCCAGAAATAGAGGACTATTTCTCCTCTTGCTGGCATTACTTTAAATCAGGAGTAACTCCACTGAAGTGGGTTTTGTACAGCTATAAAACCGATGAGGGAGAAGAATCAGCCAAATTGGTGTCAGCTTCTCAGTTTGTGCATACTGCTGTGTTTTGTGGAGGTACATAATCTGAGATGCCAGGTTGCTGATGTAGAGAATACGCTGTTGCTATTAATAATGTTATGATTGTGCTTATGGGGCAACTGGAATGGAACCTTATTGCTCTACAGACAGTACAAAACAGAGGAGGTGGTGGCAGAGTCTGCTCTCAATAGCTTCTGATCAAAATAGAAAAGATAAGCAAGAGGAAAGGATAGAAAAATAAATCAAGGGAATACCATTGTAAATATTTGACACAATTGCAACATATTTGGGAAACGAGAGAGAGAATTAGGAAGTCAAAAATGAAGTTTAGTAATGAGTAACAAGGCAAAGGAAGCTACAAAAAAGAAAGCTGGAAAGGTGGTGTGGAAAGAAGCTGAGTTTAAAACTTGTGGAGTGCACTAGGTGGGGTTAAACAGTTTATTGGTATGGAGCCAAGAAAATGCAATCAAAATGTTTTTTCAGTTTTAGTGTAAGTGATTTCTGCAGCTCCTCCTCAGTTTCTGTCTCGGTCCTGTTGTGTGTACGCCACATTGTTGAAAGGGAGGGATTTCAGCATGTCCCAGCTGTGCTTCTGAAGCAGGGTACACTGCTTTCATACACATCCATGCAGACTTGGGTAGGGGGAGTGGATGGCTCTGTCTGACTTCAGTCTGACTCCCTCTTCTTCTCGCTGCTGCTGTACTCTCAGGGCTTTCCTACTGGTTCATTCTCTGGCTAGATGCTTTTGCAGTTTATTTTCCAAAGGCTATGTGGCTGCTGAGTTGAAGTGTCCTTTGAAATTTTAGCTCATGGCAAACTATCTTGCATTTTGATACAGTGTAGAACTGTTTTTTTTAAATTTTCTTTCTGTAGCTGACTCAACACCGTCAGCTTGTTTGGTGGGGTGTTCTGTGGTATGAATGTAAAGTGCTTGTTATAGAGTTGATCTTGATGTTAGAATGGGGGAATTTGGAAAGTAGAGCTGCTTTTTCCTTTCTTATTCTTTACAAGCTAAGAACCAGTCCTTAGGTAAATTTGAGTTAGCCCTATACAGGGAGGGGACCGGGGTGAAATATTTATCCAAGCTGCAATACAAGACAAGATGAAAATGGATTTGATTTACAAGGATCAGATCCAGAACTCAACCCATTCATTGATGAAGGTTCTGAGATGTGTAGCTTTGTGAAATTGTGTATTTCTAGTCCTACAGAGCGGTATGGGAGAGACTGTGTAGTTCATGTGGCAGTGGATAATAAATGGGAGACCGCAGCTTCAGGCACTGCCAGTCCCTTGCAACCTTCACAAGCACCGTTATTCATCCTTCTAAATTAAAGGTCAAAAAGATGCCCTTTTGTAAACATGCTTCTTATTTGGCTCGGAAGTGGGATCTCCTTATTGCATACTGTTACTTTAAATCTGGATTGGCTGCTAGCATTCATCTTCCTTTGGAATATTCTGTATGGAAAAAAGCAGGAAGTTCTGCTCTGAAATGAAGATGTACAAACTTGTATCCAGTCCTGTCATGCCTATTTATTTTGTGCCAGCAGAAAAACATTCCACTTTATAATAATGATCTTGAAGCAAAATTGTTGCTTCTTTTGTAGATGAATGATTAGTTTTTAAAAATGTAATAGCTGTGTAACCAGTGGTCATGAAAAATTAATCTGTTGGTATCAGGAAGTACTTTTATTGGCCTCAGAATCACTGCATTTAAGTTGACACATCTGTACACTCCATAAATTCCAGTCAACAACTGTGGTCTGTTGATATTTTGTCTTGTTACCATCTGTTCTCTAGAAACCATCATTTTCCATCCTTGCTAAGAGTACATTAAATAACCCCTTAGGAAACATAATGTATTTGTCACTGAATCATTGATTTCATTTTTCACCTATGGATATTCAGGGAAGGAGGAATGCCAGAGTAAAAAGTCTTTTTTTTCATTGTATTTTATGGCAGCTCAGATAAGTATATAGAAACATATTTAAAAAGTTCATTGTAATGCACTGAGATGTTCCTTTAGGGATGTTTTTGAAAGGGGCTCATAAAAGTTCATTGCTTTTGTGCACTATACTTTTATACTTTATGGGAAGCTGATGAATGAAAAGCATTATTATAGAATGATTACAACTCTATTAAAACATGACATTAATTATGACATGGGAAATGGCAGATCAATTAGTTGTAATTGTAATTGCAGGTATGCAATTTCTACTGCAGAATAGAGATAATGGAGATGTTTGAGATAATGGAAAAAGAAAAATGTCAACAGAGTAGAGGTTCTTCTTTACCCATCCACACTTCTAGAAGTCACAGTGCATCATATATGTTCAATCAGACATTTTCTGCCATGCATTTTTTTTTGTTCATGGCTGACAGATGTTTTAGTACTTGATGGTAAATCTAGCAAATTTAGTCACAGAAGTGCAGCCAGGGATATACAGAGCTTTGAGATTTTGCATAATTAATGAATATACTCCAAAAGGCTTCCTAAGACCTTTGTTTACAAGGCCTAACAGTGGGCATTCCTGTGCAGTTTGCACTTCCAGAATTCAGTGATGTATTCAGGTACTTAAACAAAAGGCCAAACTTGATATAGCTTGTCTCTTCTGGGCTTTATTTTTGAGCAGGATCTTCCCAGGCTTAATCCTTCCTACATGATGTAGCGTATTTGCAAATATACTAAGGTATGACTCTAGTTGTATCTAAGTGTATCAATTAATACTAAAAATCAAGTTTTTAAACGACATCTTAAATTATTAAGTTTAAATCTTATATTTGGTTTTGCCCAATTGAAATAGTTATTTTGGTTGAGAAATTTTTGTTACCATGTCTTTGGAAACTGAAATTTGTCACACAATAGTAATGGAGATAAACAGAGGAGGAATTGTTGCTTGCATATACTTCTTTCTGATTGCCAGGAATTTTTCAGTTGAAATTTAGATAGATTCAGTATTTCCTGAACATGTTAGAGGCGTTAGCAGGGCTATTCTCACAGTTTCATTTCAGGGTTGCCTCACAATTAATCCGCTTGAACAGACCTTAGAAAATTTGGATTCTTTTCCTGTCACTTCTGAGACACTAGTTGCATCACTTAAAGAATGAACTCTCCAGACAGAATTATTAGCCTCCATGTCTTGCTTTCTGAGTTGCTCATCCCTTTAATTCCTGAAGCCTCACAAGCAAATACCTTGTGTTTGCATGTGAGAATGGATGGGGTACTGCCCCTCTGTTAAGAGGAATGAGCGGAGGCTGAGAGACAGATACATAAACGTGTTTGTTTTGGATACCCAGTTAGAACTGGGTGATTTTTAAAAGAACATTATGTACTACATATGTTCAAATCATAACTCCTAGAGACTTTCTCCATATTTCTAGATGAAGAAGTACGGGAACACAAGATTAGGGTCTCAGTGTAGGCAGTATAAAAATATATAATACAAAAAACCTGGCAGAAGCAATGTGGCTACTTTGGAAAACCTTGTTAGAGCTGGAATGGGCTTTACTAGGGCCTAAAGTTGACCATAAAGCTGTATTATCCTTTCTTTTCTTGAAAACTTCTGACTCGTTAGGTAAACAACTTCCAGCCCCTGTAACAAATGAAGCAGGGGCTCCACCTGCTAAGCTGTTTGCAGCATGGCTCTCCCTCCCACAAATAGTTTTGACCTGTGCACTCAAAACAAGAGTGCTGCAGCAAAAGGCTGTATCATATTTGCAGCAAAGGATTTGTATAAAGTTCGTGGAGGAAGTTGTTAATTACGACACTTATAAACCTCCTAAGTTTGCTCTTACATGTATAGAATGTTGTTAGCATTCTGCCAGCCGTATTATAAATGTATTTACCTAATGATGGGAAACAGAATAAAATGAAAGAGTCGTCTCAAATAGCTGATGAGGTGTTTCTTGAAAAGCAAGTCAGTGGGTATTAATGTGGAAAAAGACCCCTAGTAGCACATTCTTCCCTAGGCATCAACTGACATATTCTTAAATTTGGGAGTCAGCGGAATAGCATAAGAGAAAGTGTTGAATTGAAATTTCAAGGGGAAAAAAATTAATTTGCAGATTATATTTATTTGCAGGTTGCTTCCCCCCCCCCCTTTCTTTTTTAAACAAATGGTTGTTCTATTATAGTTCTGAAGGCAGAGTTTAGATATTTGGAGATGCTAGTGTAAAGAGAAAAAGTCAGTCAGAAACAGTGCTGGTTTGCTTTTTCCAGGATATTCTCTAGTGGATTGACCAGTGCAGCATTTAAAGTGACATAACTCATGGTGCTTCTACTACTGTTTTTGCTTATATTGGCTAATATTTGTACAGTGCTCTGAAAACATAAAGTTCTGTGTGAGTGCTAAGTATTATTACTACTATTTTTCTCTGCGAGGTTATTTCACAGACAAATAGACTTCACCATTAAGAAATATTTCTTGATCATAAGCCTAAATTTTCTTTTTGACCAGTTCCATTCCCTTGCTCGTAGCTACACCTCTTCGTAAACAATTTCTTGGTATTAACATACCACCTCTAAATCACTGTAGATGGATTGTGTGTACGCTCTGTCAGTGTGACTCGTTGAGATTTTGAGTCTTGCTTCAAAAATCTTCCAGCTGCTTAATCTTTTCCTCAAATTCTCTCCAAGTTTCCTTTTTTTTTCTTTTTCTTTTTTTTTTTTTTTTTTTTTTTTTTATCAGGCTGCAAATACTTGCAGTATTTTTGAATGCAGTTTTATAAAATGCTCGGTGAAACAGAATTGACTCCATCCTTTTCCTGGATATGGTGCTTCAGAACACACATCTCAAAACTGCATCTACTTATGGCTTTAAAAAAATTCTTATGCACAGAAGTACAATTGTTCTCAATGAAAATCCAGATGGCATAAAGGCAGGAAGAGAGAAGGGATAAGGTTTTGCTCTTGAGTTAGGAGGTTTGAGAAGTCTCCCCTCCTCGATTTTGGTTTTGCAGTTTTCCCTGTGGTTTAAAATATTTCATCCTTGTGTTTTGGGAACTTGTCTTTGCTGTGTTGCTTCAGTGAATGAGTATGGATTTCGTTAAGCTGCAATGGACTTTGTACTTGCTCTTAAAACACAAATCTGCTGTCGGACCGTATGAGAGCAGAACATAAGGGATCTGACAGGGAAACTTGAGAAACCTGAACTTCAGAAGATTGCTGTGAAAGGCAAAAATTTAACTTTTCACTTGCTTTCAATCTAGTTGATTTCTTCTATTCACTATTTCTGTCTGAAATAAATCTGTAGTTAGAATTCAGTTTGTAATGTTATCTTTGTGAACAAAGGAAAACCTGAATACCAACTTAATGTGAGTATATAGGCAGGAGACCATACATGTATTTTTGTTTTCAAAGCAGACAATACGATCTGAAAAATTGTCCCTGTTTTTCAAAGAAATAGATAAATATCCTGTAAATCTACAGTTACAGTAAGTGGCACTGGCTAATGATTTGATTTGAGGATTGAGAGCACAGTCTGGATTTACTCTTTGTGCATTAAGGCAGGTCAAATGGACACAGGCTGCATTTTAAATCAGTAATGGAAGGCTGAAGCCTGCCTTAAACCAATCACATCAGCCTTGCCCAAGACCAATTGATCCCGAGAGACTGAGCCCTGTGAGCATAGCTTTTATATGAATGGACTCTGTACAGCCTGAAGTTTCATTCATAAAATGGATGCTGAAGGGAAAAAAAAAAAAAAGCCAACCCACACACGCCAAACCCTGGAATGTCCATTTATGCGGAGCTGAAGGGTGTAGTGTTCCCTCAGCTGCTGCTTTTGCCAGTTGCCTTAAAGTAATGATTAATGCTGCTTGGCCCTGCCTGCCTGCAACCTGACACCATTTATGGCCTTGGTGTGTTTCTAATGTATAGTGAATGAGAAGGCTACATTCTCAAATCAGAAACATAAACAGGAACTGGTTGGTCTGAATTCCATTCAAATATGTCACTTCAGCCGTGCAGTGTTTGTCCAACTTCAATTTTACAGGCAGGGGATGGGGTGGGGGAGAAAAAGCAACACAGACATTTTTTCAGTAAGATTACCAACAAAAGGAACAAGGGAGAGAGAAAATACTGCTGTCTTTTGTTGAATTCAAAGGACAGCAATGTTTAAGATACATTTTACAGTTACTGAGGTTAATAAAAGCAAATACATGATTTTAAAGTATGCTCAAAAGATCAGCTCCATGTGGAATTTCAATTCAGAGCTGAATGTATGAGCCTTTGTTTTCCTGTACTGCTGTACAAAAAGTTACACATCTCCTAGACAGGCTGTTGACATCTGGTCTCACAAAATGCATTAGATGTTGTCATAGATCTAAAAACCAAAGTTGTGGAAAGGAAGCTGTTTCTTAAGGTTTTTTCTGAATGTGTGTAATATTTCCACTTAGACATGAGCCGGTGGGGCCAAACTTAATTCTCTGACAAGTTTTTGTGAAGGGATATGTAAGAAACTAACCTTTAAAACTTTTAATCAGCTATTTTTTAGAAGGAAGTGTGTGTGTATCTATGAGTGCACATACTTGTAAATTTGGTTTTTTTCCTAGGTTGCTGGTGCAAAGCCTGGTGACAGAAAAAATGAATTCAACCTTCCATTCTGAATGTTTCTAAATTGCATAATGATTTGGGAAAAGATTGCTTAATTTTTACATTGATTTTTAGAGAAGTTGTCTCTTTTCACCCATGTAATTTCAGGGCACCTACATTTTTTGTGCTGAATCTCCTACTGAAAAAATAATGCTAACTTTTGTATTGCCAGGACTTTACCAATTTGCAACTGTTAATTACGCAGCTTGTGAGGGGATAATGGTTTTAAAGGTGGTTGAACTAAAACTTGTTCCACCAGCATTTGAGTGGTAAAATATGCTCAAGCAATTCCTGTATAAGGAGATTGTAATTAGTTCCAGTATTTCTACCTGAATGTTTCCTTTTGGGGAGACATGAGTTTTAATCTAAATGTGTTCTGCAGGTTTAAATATCCAAAAGAATAATTTGTTACTTCTCCCTGCAAAGCACAAATCATGCATTTTTCTTAGTGACACCTGTGCTACCTTAGTGACTTGTTGCAATCTTATTTGAAGAACTCCTTTCTTACCTAAAAAGGTCCTGTTTACTGGTATTTCATTATTATCTTCACCCTTGAGCTGGTCAGAACTTCTCAATGGTGTGGTAAACAGCTGCTTTCCACCAGGAGGCTGAATGTGTTTCAGTGGTGGATGAAGTGGTCCTTTGTAAACAGTTTGTCAGTGCTCTTGGAAATTCATGAACAGAAGAGTTATTTGCAGTGGGATTGTGATGTTTTAAGTTTAATGCCAAAAGTATCATGTGTTTTAGTTTGAACATTTTATTTTTAAAGGCTACTTTTTTCTCTGCCCTTGGTAAAAATCTCTCCCAGTACACCAACCACCTGCTCATGTAGCAGAGAAGTGCTTGTACTGTGCAAGGGAAGCTCTGCAAGGCACTGGAGGGATGGCTGGTGTGTTCCCAGTGTGTGAAGCACAGGGTCAGGCTGCCACATTGGAATGACACCTGGGAGCCAGGTTTGTCCCAGCTACCTGAGGGGCTTGTGCATGGCCTTCTGTACCCAGTAACACAAAGGGAGAGAATCTGCATGTGCTGCATTTCTTGTCTATGAGAAAACAAGTGGCCCATTTAAGTCTAGCTGTATAGACACATGAACTCTGAATTGCAGAAATAGGGGCCAAAATTCACATAATTACTTTTAAGACCAACAGGACAATTTAGAAGGACATGGTATAAGTGAAATTGCAGGATTGCCAGTGAAGTCCCTTCAAAGTTTTGGGGAACAACTCCTTTTGGAACAGTTCCTTACGGAAACTGCTTCTAATATGACTTACTTGGTAATAAAGTGTAAGTGCTAAAAGTGGGCAGGAAAACTGTAAGAAGGTTCCAGTCTTATTGTCATCACTTTGTTTTAAACCTGTAGGGAAGTAGGCACGTTTCAGTATGAGTTTGGTGAATTTGAGTGACTTGTTAACAGGCTCCCTGACTAAGGCAGCTGCCCACCGGTGCACGACAGTGTTCACCTGAGCAGCCACATGGAGGGTGAGGCCAGGCAGGCACTTCCCTTCTTCTCCCACCCTGTTTCAGGTGGCCCATGCCTTCTACACCTCCACCTGCATGTCTCTCCCTCTGCACATGCACGTGTGCAATGCAATTCCTCTGTGTCCCACTGTGCTTTGTCACAAGCACATGGGGCATGCCCTGGGCCTTCAGATCTTTAGCTGATGTTGATAAAGTGAATTGAAAAGTAATTCAGAGTTAGAGTGTAACATAAAAACCTGTCCTTTAGTTGGGGAGGCTGTGTAAGGTCGAAACAGGAACGGCTGAAGAATAAATCCTGGTCCAGATTTCCAGTTCCTGCTTTGCTCTGCTTCCTTCAGAAGACAGTCAGTCACTTCATCTCATAGAATACAGTCAGTCATTTCATCCCTTTGCCTGCAGAAGCTCCATCTTCCTTGTGTCTATTCTGGCACGGACACAGGCTGAAATTCTGTTTCTTTCTGTGCAGGATGAGATTGTGGGAATGAAATCTCATCCTAATCTCTGAAAAACAATCCAAAAAGATGATTTAAGGATTCTTTACCTGCTCTGAGTTATACAGGGATGAGACAATCTAACTCCCTAATTTCTGACGTGATAATTAATATGAACTACCTTACCAAGGGACCACTCAACTGTCTTACCCGATAATGAAACTTAGATAGAACCTGTGCCTGCCAAATTCAATAGCAGGTTTTTCTTGTCCGGAGAAAGTCTGTTTGAGCTTTTTCTGCTTGGATGTATTTTGATGAAGGCATAGCAGAGCTTATTTTCATTATTTTCCTCTGTGACAGTCCCAGATGAGAAGGCATTTTTGCAGAGTCTAGATTACATGTAATTTTAAAAACAGCAGCTATTGGGAAAAGAATGGTTTCATGGTCTATGATATAAGACCATATTAATTGTGTTAAGATGACTGCTATGTTTCTGTTAATAAGAAGAGCAATGAAGAATGATCCCTAAGTATTCCAAGCTGATAATAAAAGATAAGCAGGTTTTTTTTGCATTTCCATATTTTTAGCTAATTTGTTTGGGGTTTTTTTAAAGGGGTTCTGCTATTCTTGAGCTGATGTAACCTTAAAATGTGAATTATTTCATTAACAGTCTGAAATAAGCTTGTTGTGTGTCTAAATCCAGGCACATTTTTCTTCAAAGACTAAAACTTGCAAAAAGGTGATAAATCAGTTACTTCAAACACTTGTATCTTGCCCTGGAAGTATTTCATGCCTGTTTCTGTCTTATTTGTTGTCCTGAAACAATGGTTTAAGGAGAAGAAAACATATAATTGCTCTGTAATTTCTACACTAAAATGTTTTCTTTTGAAGTAGCTCCGCTTAGCCTGTAAAAATACTTCTGGGTCTTAGTCAAGCATTTAGTACAATTTAAAACGGCAATACTAAATTTCATTGGTTGGACTTTTTATTAGATAAGGTAGAAATGAAAGCAGCAGGCAATTTAATTAGCAGCAATTTTTCTGGGCAAGTCATTACTTTGATGAACTTCAGAGCAATGTTTATGGCTCCTAATTAACCATGTTAGTCATTTGATTGAATAATCACTTTGGAAATGTTTCTACAATTTGATTAGAGTCTGACCCACTCTGATAGTCATAAATTAACTGATAGCACTTTAGGATAACAAGACTCTAGTTACTTTACGAGAAATAAACTCTTCCTTGCTGTATTTTTTTGGTCCTCTGTGGACTGTTTAAGCACAAGCTAACCAGAAGATTAAGTAATGTTGGTACAAACAATGCTTGCCTTAAAGAGACTCCAGATGTTAATTATACTTAGGAGCATGGGAGATGAAACCCTGAGTTGGCTAAGAAGACAACTTTGTGGATGCGTGCATAATTCTTTATTCAGTATACCCTGCTCTATCACTTTGCAAGAGTGGAGTTCATGACTCAAAAAGGGCTTTGCTGCCAATACTAGAGAATTTTAACCTAAAATAGAAAATAGCATCTGTTTCAGTTCTACAACTTCCTCTTTTTTTACGTAGATTTTTCCATTCTCCTTAGAATTCAATCTACTCGGTAACATGACTGATTCCTTGCAGGTGAAGCACTGCTTGTAGCCTTGACTTCTGGTCTGCAGAGCTGTACTTGACTCGGGTGATCACTGAGTCACCAGTTCCTGTGGTTGCTCAGAATAGCTCCCTGAGACATTAGAGATTCTCTAGGCCTGAGGAGGCAGGCACTGAGCGTTTCATCAAGAGAGGAGGTAATGAAGAGTTTGGCACAGATGTGCAAGAGGGACCGTGGACTGTTAGAGAAATCTTATTATTACTGCCCTGTGTTTCACTTGTTTGTGAAGTCACTGTAAAACCTCATTTTCTTATCCTACCAAATCTTTGATACTCATCACTAGTCAGTGAACAGTGAAATTTGGAATCAGTCTGAAAGAGTCTGTAGGCAATGTTGGAAAAATAATGTCTGCTCTTTTGACCTCTGTTTGCATCTCTTAAAGACTTACAAGTTACTGGTAACAGATTGCATAGCTTGGGGTAGGAGTTCATCACAAGATCAAATAGACTTTGTTAAGCAAGACTTTTGATATCCAAGAGGTACGTTAAACACGGTCTAGAAGGGCAAACATTTACGGTGCGTTTCTGTTTGCAAGTCCCTGTGCACAGGATGTGACTACTTTGGGACAGTGCAAGACATGGGGAAGAAAAAGAAAGACATTTAAAGAATACCTTTTTCATTAGTTCTATTTGGCTTTTCTCATTCTTCCTGCAGATTTGAGTAGAGGTGGAGAATATCAAATAAATATCAGTATTACTTTAGAATATGCACTTTTTTTTTTAAGGTGTCATTTTTGTTTTAAACACACACAAGTGGACAGTGATACAGATAGATCTAAATTCCTAGATAAAATGCTTAGCAATTGCATAAAATTTCATTAACCCTTCAAGTCCTTAACCAGAGTCTAAAAAGCATTATCCTGTTCTAAATTCACTTTGACATTCCTTGTTTAAATGTAGAGTTTATAAGTCTCCAGTGTGACTGGCAGTCTTTTCAGTGCAATTGATAACTTATTTTGGGTTGAATTAGTTACAAAGACAGATATGCAAGCACAGGGTTTAAAATATTCGTGGTCACTGGTGTGGATTTTTTTGTCTGTGAATGGTCTAAAATGTAATTGCCATAGGAGTCAGCTTTCAGCAAAGTTTATTACAAAAGGTTTGGAGTTCAACTGCCCATCATAGATAGGATCTATGATCCTCACACCATGATTTTCTCTTTGGCCATGTGTTGTGTGTGCTGCTCTGAAAGGCTGACAGGTTGTTGTGTGTTGACAGGTTCCCTCTCACTGTAACTTGCATCCATTTTTGTTGCTCTTCTGCTAGCAGTCTGTGTTATTGATAACTTGCCCACTTTTAAATCCAGACAGTCTTTTGACTTGCATTGTCATCTTCTCCTTTCAGAAGTGCCTAGCTGCCATTCCATTTACATGAGGCAAGAAGGCTTCCTGGCACACCCAAACAGAACAGAAGTTAAGTTTTCTATTATCTATCACTTTTGTATCAGAGAAATGTAAAAATATTAAAAAACCTGGGGGGATTTGGGGTTCACTGGTTTAATTCTGCTGCTGGGAAGACTTGCATCATGCTTTTTCCCTTTTCAGTGTTGAGTTTCTGATGCACTGAATTTTTTGTAGTTTCTCTTTGTGCCATGGGTTGATCAAGATACAAGCAATTATATTATGAACCTAACTTACTCTGCTTTTCAAGGCCTGTAGCAGTTGAAAGGAAGAGACACTGAAAAATTTGTCTCTTTCACCCATTCTGCTTAAGTGATATTTTCCAGGCTGTTAGCATGACAGGCTCAGTTAACTGTGTTAAGTAATCCATTTTATAGTTTAAATTCAGTGAAGGTTTTGGGTTTTTCCTTTTGTTATTATTTTTGCAATGTTTTGATGCATCTTATGCCCAAATTGAGATATGTACAAAAATTCCCAATGATTTTAGTAGGACAGAGCTTACATAATTGTCAAAATTAATAATTCTGAGTGAAAGCACTTTATGTGTACTAAAATTAGGAAGTCAAACAGAAGTAAGATGACTGAAAGAGAGGTTATACCCTCTACTGTCCTGTTTTAGTTTATCTTTCTTATCAATATATTATTTTCTGCTTGTTTGTTTAGGGTTTGTTTTTCTTCCAGTGTGCAAATTTCACAAACATGAGGAATCTGGTTTTGAGATTGTTGAGAATCCAGATAGATGTGTGAATCAAAGTCTTCCAGGAAGACTTCATTTGCCCGCTTAAAGACAGAATCAGAAAGATAACACATCTGGCTAAAATCCCATCTGCTTCTGGGTTGAAATAAAGACAGAAAAAAATGGTAGTGTTTAACAAGGAAGGTGAAACAGGAGATGGACGTTTCTAAGTCTTGTTATATGAGATTATATGAAGTATAGAAGTTTGATAAGGGAGGTGAGAGACAGCAGAAAGAAATCCACAAACTGCAGGTCCAATGGCCAAAGATTTTGAGCTTTAATCACAGCACAGGTAGGGGAAAACCCATCTTAGCCATGTTATGCTCTCTTAGGGAGTTGGAGGTGGCAAAATTGTTATGAATGACGTAAAAAAAGCAGTGATGTTTGCTAAATATTTGTTTTCTCTATTTGGAAATCAATCAACATAATTTTACAGAATAAAGGTCATGTCAAATCTGATTGTGTTCTTTGCTGAAAATAAAAGTTTGATTGATAAAGATGCTTGTATCTTCTAGTTAGACTTTTTATGGCATTCAATTTGCCTCTGCATTACATTCTGATTAAGAAGTTAGCACAAAGCAATATCAATAAAGTACACATTAAATACATTAAGACCTGGCCAACTGACAGATTTAAAAGAGGCTGTCACTGGGCAATCATCTCTGAATGGATTGTTTCTATTATAGTTCTGTAGGAATTGATATCAGGAGTGTTGCTATTCAATATTTTCAGTAAAGATATGGAACAAAGTTAATAGATAACTTTATGGCACAAAGATAGAGCAGTAAATAATGGGCAGGACAGGGCAGTCACACAAACCAGTTTGAATTGTTTGGTAATCTGGGCACATTAAGCAAAATGGTTTTTTAATACATGAATGTAGACCAGGCATGTGTAACTGGGAAACAATATATTGGAAAAAAGGATTTTGAGATGGGCGTCCTCCTCCTCAGCTTCACAGTGGGAGACCAGCCCAACCAAGCACTGTAAACTTAAGGCAAAAAGCCTTCTATGATACTTAACGCAGTCAGAAGGAGGGTCAGGACAGCAGGAGAGGAGGAGATATTTTGTCTCACTCAGGAGCACTGGTGAGACAGATATGCAATACAATTCTGGTTAAGCAAAACATTAGCATAATAGGAAACAGTAGGAGTGTGTACAGAAAGGTGTGCTAGAAAGACTGCTGGGTTGTAGAGAGTGTATTTTAAAGACAAAATAAAATTTTACAAAATTATCTTAATTGGAAGGAACATCAAGAGCAGTGTGTGAGGGTGACTTCTGTGGGTGTGAGGAGGAAACACTGAGTAGTACTGCTTTAGTCTTGCAGGGAGAAGATTTGCAGGAACTAATGGTTAAAAGTCAAAGCCATGCTAGTTCAAACAGGAAATGAGACAAACATTTTGTAATAAATCATAGAGAAAAATGGGTGCTTTTTCATTTTAGCAGGTAGAGATTAACAGTCTTTTGGGAATGCATATGTTAATTAAACATCCTTGTACTTAGGCCAAAGTGTTGGGATTGCACGGTGTGTAAAGGATGTGGGATATTAATCTGATTCCTGTAGAAGTTAGTGTTCCCTCTGGCATTAAGCCTGTGATCTCCTTTTTCTCCATGCATTTTTTATATAAACACCTCTCTCTTTTTAACTTACAGGCTGTATGTTTGAAAAGGGACCTAGGCAGTTTTATGATGACACTTGCGTTGTTCCAGAGAAGTTTGACGGTATGTATGACACATCTCTCTTTTTCCTGTGTAGGGAGATGAAAAAGAAAGAGATGAGGGACTTTTCTCTGTTGCTGATCAAAAAAGTCCGGTAACGTTCCAATTTAGGATTCCTTAACACACCATTTGTGGTGTGCCCAACCAAAGCTGACCTTTGTCTCTTGAAACCAAAGTCTCCTCTTCAACAGGATGTCATTCGACTTTTGCCAGTGAAAGATGCTGCATCCAGAGTTGTGGCAGAGAAGCCTAGTTCCTGTACTGTCGAGAAGTAATAGGAGGATTTCCATTGCACTGATGATCACATACCACTTGTTGTTTGGGATTTAATGAAAGCTGTTCTTATAATTAACAAAGCAGTGGAGAAAGCAGCAGCTTTGGTTTTACTGAGGATTAAGCCTCTTGTCTTGCTGTCTGTGAAGTGATGAATAGTGGGGAGTGAGTGTATAGGGCTTTTTTGTGTTTGTGCCAATGTATTTGCACTAGATTGAATGTACTAGTGGTTTATTTTTCAGTGGGATTGATAACAAATCAATGCTCTGTTCATAACACTACCAATTACAGCAGGTTTTTTTTAAAAGGAATTCTGAAGTCAATTAAAATGAATGGTCCAAATTATCCTCAGTTACTCTGACGTAAAATTAGTTTCCTGGTGTAACTCAGTTGATTTCAGATTTATTTGATTATAAGCAAAGTAGATGGACACTGCATTTCTTGCCAGTGACTCTGTTAGTCTGCAACTTTGGGAAGTCATTTGGAGACCAATTACTTAAATTTCCTAGAATGGCATTATGTTAGTGTATGCATGCTAGTGTAGTGTTGTAACTTTTATGTTAATGTGTGTATGTCCAGCTTAATTTATTTTAGCAGGAAAGATTAGATACTTCCTGATTAACGTGTGAACAAATCTCTGACCACAGCTAAAAGTAGAGCTGGAGAATTGGTGCTTTTCTCCTGCTTTATTTTGCTTTTCTCCTGAGAATCACTTACGGATTATAAAACTATTGCATGTTTAGCAGCATTTGTTGCATTTGCTGAAGATCTGGAGACTCTAAAATGAAAGTAACTCAAAGAATTGTACATTCTTCAGACAGAGTATCACATGTATTTTTGTACTGGTAAGAAATAGATAAAGAATTCTAAACAATATTAGACCTAATTGAATATTGCTCAATCCAGTATTGCATTGTCACTGCATTGACGCATTGACGGAAAGGGTGATTTTTTGAAAGTCTTCTTTATACCCTGGCTTTGAAATGTGAGCTTCTTTGGGGTTTTTTTTCATTTTTTTTTAAAGCACATTGTGTCAGGTATTTTTTTGTTCCCCACAAGCAATTGTGGATCTGCTCTGAGTACCAGTGTCAAATTCATATGTACATTTATGGGAATGGGATCAGACCCCGTACTACAAGAAATTAAAACTCGGTAACAGTAGCATTTGTCTATGTCTTCCTTGAAAAACCTCTTGCTTAGTTTAGGTTTTGTACAGGAAAGGGAATTAAAATAAAAAAGAAATACAAATACAGTTAAAGAAATGTTGGGAAGTATTTGTGTGCCTGCAAAGCAAGCAGTCTGCTGCTGGCTTCTATGATTGTCCATTGAGAGAACACCTTGTACTCTAGAAGACTAATGTCATGATGCAAATAGGTGTGTTTATACTTGTAGCATGATGTTTTGAGGGAAAAAAATGGCAGATGTGTCATCATATTCTGGCCAGTAAAGCAAAAGTTGGATAAGCCCAGGACTAGCCTTGATGTTTCAGAAGTAGATTCTCAGCTGCTTCATTTGAAATTAAAGATCAGCACAAGGAAAGAATTTGATCCTGTGTAATACCACGCTTGCTATTTGCACATTGCTCAGCTATCATTACAAGAAAAAACTGTCCTTGAAAAAGAAGGCCTTTCAGGTCTGGAATTTGAACCTCACATAAACCGAAAAGCCTTGTGTTGATTTATTTGTTTTCCACAGCTATTGAGTCAATTTTCTTTCCTGATTACAGAAGGAAGTGCTCCATTTTTAATATTATTATTCTGCCTTTCACTACAGACCCATTCTGTAATGGTTGTCAGAGCATCCTGATGTTGTGGTTGAATGTAAATTCCTGACTTTCCTTATTAAACAGGTCACACTGTTTATTGGAGGCTTTTGCTGTTCTGATAGTTGAAATGAGGAATTTTACCAGTATATCAAGGGTTGCAGTCCTTGTATGGAGAAAGAAATACTGTCTGCTTCAGCATCAGACCTTTCAGCTGTTGTTGCTTGCATGAGTAGTTCAGTATGAATATGATTTAAAAACAACAAAGACAGTATGAATGTAGCAGGATGGTTTTCTCATTGGCAATTTGTGGAACAGCTAGTAGAATCTTATTGATATTTTTAAAAAGTTTCTCTAGACTTAAAATTTTATATAATTTAACTTATTGCTTTTCAGAGGGAATACTAATTTAATATGTAGATGTGAGTAAAAGTAATTTTTGTTCATATGGAAGTCCAATATGCCACAGAGGAACTCACATATCTACAGGATTTACATGCCTGTACATAAAGGACATGCTGTTGAAGTCCAAGTCAAATACTTTGTCAAATTTTCCTTAGAAGCATTTGCATGCAAGAGAAGTTTCACTCAATAGGGTTTTGCAGCTTTATGAAGCATACTTTACTTTACCAAAACTGGGGCCTGTGCAAAGTATAGTACACAAACACAGTTCTTCACATATCAGAGTTGTTTCAAAAATAGTTTATGTTCTTTCAGAGAGAGGATATTTCAAAATGGTTTGTAAGAGATTCGCATTTATCAAAACTACACAGGGAGAGGCTTAGTGAGACTTCCATAAATCATGAATTAATTTAAGTGCTTTTTAGTATATTAATATGTTATTGTAAGTCCCCAGCAAACAGAGGAATGTTGCATTTGAGGGTGGCTGATCCTTCCCTCTGTTTTGTTAACCCTAATGATTGCTTTACCAGTTTATCTGACAAGCTGAGTGATGGTGTTTCAGGCTCCTCTGAGGCTGTTGCTGTTGTGTGCAGGTGATGTCAAACAGGAGCCAGGCATGTACCGCGAAGGACCCACGTATCAGCGGCGAGGCTCACTTCAGCTCTGGCAGTTCTTGGTAGCTCTTCTTGATGACCCATCAAACTCTCACTTCATAGCATGGACTGGCCGAGGCATGGAGTTCAAGCTGATTGAGCCAGAGGAGGTGAGTTAGAGAGCGTGTCCTCACATCACTGCCCTGTCCTGCAAATTTAACTGTGCTCCTTTGGACTTAGGCCTTATTTTCCGTCAGTATTTTGCTTCAGTAGTGCTTCAGAAAGGTGACAGAAAGGACTGGCAAGGGAAGTGCTTCAGTTAGGACAGAGGTGTGCTTAAGCATAGATTTGACTCTTAGTCCCACAAAATAATAAAAATGTTGTGAGTACTAGAGTTACTAAATACTTTGCAGTAATTGTGGGGTCCACATTTTTCAGAATCGCTTTGTGGACAAAACTGTATTCCAAAATCCTTTGGAAACTTGTCCCTTACTAGTCTTTCAACACCAAATATTAGGTACATTAGATTGAATCATTAGATTGTTTAGTACAGGCTTATATCCTAGGCTTGAAAACACTCATGCACATGCATGGCTCTTCTGAACCATGTACTCATGGGGTAGATAAAATTACTTATATTCATGAACATTTGCTGAAGCATGGCTTAGTTCACTTGTGTGATAAACAGGAATAAATTGAATGTTTTATTATGTAAACTGTTTTGGACTAGGTAACGTTACGTAACCTAGCCTGTACTCTAAACTATGATGGAAACTGTTGGAAGATCAGGTGCATGTGAATTCTGTTGTAAAATTGATGTGGAGGATTTAATTAGGGTTGTCAAAAGGCAGTATCATTGTGCTTTACTTTTTTGCCCCTTGAATAGGGTTTGCCGATAGAGGAGACCACAGCAAATTTTCTGACAGGATCCCCTCTGAGTTAGAGCTGAGTGGGAAGGCTCGGGGGTGTATGGCTGCTTCTGCATTCCACCAGCTATTTCTGCTGTTTGCCATCCATCTGCTGGCATTAGCAGTGTGAAAGCTTTCTTGCATTTTACTCACATTGTCTGCTTACAGCTCTATGGAGACGCTGGAGTAGCTGGGGATGGTGGAGGACTGATGTCCCTTTCCTGCCCGATGTGGTCTGGCTGAGGAGCAGGTTGCTGCAAGGGCCCCAGTGCTGGCTCTCATTTACCTGAGAATCCCCTGCTCTAGTGACAGTCAATCTGCCACGGCAGATCCTGGCGTTGCGTGTCTGAGGATCTGAACTCAGACAAGTCTTAGTCAATATGATACCAAAACTTTGCAGGCAAGTCTGCAGCCTTAGCAGGCTACATGGATTCCTTAGTTGTGTAACCTGTCCCGGAACAGAGCGAAATCTTTGGAGAGTCCTTTGTTTGGTTTTGGTGACTGATATACCTAATTTTCCCTCGTACCCCAGTCTCATATTTTTCACTCTTTTAGTTTTGTCTTGTCTTTAAGGTATGTCCAATTTTTTTTAAGATTTGAGAGTTTTATTGAGAAATGGTTTCCAGCAGATGGTGCAAAAACTTTATCGATTTTCTTAGCTAGGGAAAGGAAAGTAACAAACCCCTAAGGTTTCCTTATTGTGTAATTCCCTGAAGAACTGGATATTCTAATTTAAGTTAAACAGATCATCTGCATGTCTGGCTATGTAGAAGTTGCTTTGTGTTTTTGAGCAGCATTGCATCTGAGATCTGGAGGAGGCTTGAAGCTTGCCTCACTCTGTGTGTTCTTAGGAGTACAAAGGAGCCTAAGTTTTTTTCATATGAATGTCATGAATCTGACAGAAGCAGTCAATTAAAATAAGAATAGCCTATGGGAAGTTGCACAATTCTGTTGGTTGCCAAGTGTAAATTCAAAGGAAATCAAAGAACTTGTTGGTTCTGCTGTGGCAGGTTAGGATGTCAGTGACATGACCTTTCCATCCCATTCCTTACTGGAGGTTTATGCCCTTGTAGAAGGAATAACAACAAAAATGAATATGTATCAGCTCCTGGAGTGCCATAGTTCATTCAGAAAGTAAGTAACTGTGAACTTTGGAGCCTAAGAATTGGGCATAGGTCCATTTGTGCAGGCTTGTCACAGCAGCCTTCAGCAGGAAGGTAGGGTGGAAAGGTAGAAGTCTGAATCCCTTCCACAGAGCAGGACTAGGTAAATGCTGTGCAGTTCAGGGATGGGAACTGGACCTCATTGCTTGTTTAGGAGTGTCAAAATACCACACAATGTAACGTATTCTTCACCATTACTTGTTGTTTATCTTTGCTGTGTATTTATTTATTTTGCAAGCCTTATGTTGGGGACTTCTAGGACTCCGAATAATGCAGGAAAAAAAAAAAAAAAAACCTTGGAACAAATAAAAAAAGAGTGATGTGGTCATGTGTTACAAAAATGAATAGGTGAATCAAAGTTACACATCTAGGCCAAATCTGCAGCTGGAATAAATTTGCATGATTGGAGGTGTGTTTCAGTACAGCTAAAATGTAGCTGAAGTTAGCAGTGCTGAGATAATTTACATAAGCCTGAAAAGCTGCACCACTGAAAGGAAATAATGCTTTCAAAAGAAATTTTAGAAATTATTGTCCAGGTGGAGACAGAAATCATGGTTTTTGCTCAGTGCTGCATGTTGTCATGGCTTTCATCAAAAAGCTCCAGACAGCTATGGGAAGTTTCACAGAGCAGTCTGCAGAGAAGCTGCTTGGCTACTCTGTCCTTTTTCCAGAGCTGTATGCATATGCACCTCTCAATCATTTTTATAAAATGTGCTTTAAAGAGTTCATCAGCTCTGCCTTTTTTTCTCTCTGGTGATATTATAGTCATTTTTACAGACAGTAATTGAAATGTCACCAATAGCCGATTAAAATTTCAGGCAAGGAATAAGAAGTTAAGCTTTTTAAACAAAGGGTCGCTTTGTCCAAAACTATCTTTAGCAATAAAACAGGAAGCATAAAGTCAAGTACAAAACATAAGTCAGAGCAGAAGGCATACTGTTCTCTATGAAATAGTTTCATGAGTTACTTGCAATTCACTTTTTATTGTTATTTTTAAGGCAAATTATACGACTGCAACTATTAAATTTCTGTTCCATTCTTCACAACACCATATAGTTCTTCCAAATGATTATTCTGCCTCCTCAGATAATTTTTTTTTTTTTTATGCTGAAGTAATGTTTAAGACTGGGAGTTGTCTTTTGACTTGTATCTCCTAATAACCTCAACATTGCTGTCATTCCAAGTACAGTCTGTATTAGTTCATGAACTAAGTGTGTATATATGTGTGTTTAAAATAACTTAGTTTTCTGTCAGCAAGGAAAAGACAGGCATGGTACAATTATCCATAGAATCAAACTAAAGAAAGGTTTTGTGAAAGTTTTCTGGTGTAACTTGCTAAAAATGTTTTGTCTGTCATCTCTTTGTATGGATTTATTTTTTCATTGGTTTTCTTTATTAAAAAGCAAAGAAAAACCCTAACCTTCCACCACATTAGCAAATAAGTCTGTTTCAAGTTTAAAGATGATGAACCTCCAATTAAAATCCATAGTAGTATGTGAGAAGTTCAGGTCATGGCAACCTTTTCCTATTTGTTGCACCTGCAGGGTTTTCCCTCCTGCATCCCCAAATGAAGTATCTGATGATAAGATCTGCTTGTTAAATGTGTTTAACAAATCATTGCTAATCCATTTTTGTGGCAGGTGGCACGTCGCTGGGGGATTCAGAAAAACAGGCCAGCTATGAACTATGATAAACTTAGCCGATCTCTTCGCTATTATTATGAAAAGGGAATCATGCAAAAGGTGAGTAGCTGATTTTGTATTACATTTCACCAGAGTCTTGCATGTTAATCCATAGGTCAGTTTACTAGGAGTACTTGTGATTGCATAGCTTAGGTAGTTTTTTCATCTGTTTAGGCAAACACTAAGCTTTTTGACCTACTAGGTCCAGCATATGCATTAAGATATTTTTTTTCTATGTAAAAAATGTCTGTGGTTTTAGGTCACACAATGCATTTCATGATTATAGGGAAAGAAGTAACATTCAAAAATATCCAAAAGAGCTTCCTGGCAGCTGGGAAAGGCAAACAGTAGAGTACAGTATGATTAATGTTTTGCAGATCTAAATTAGCTGCCCAGTGCTTGGGTACTTTGGTAACTGCAAGATAGGGGAGAATAATTATGCCTATTAGCATACCAAATACTTTAATATTGTTACCAATAGTGTTGTAATAATACTGGTTTTGAGTGGAATTTAATATTTATAATTGACTGAATTAGGAGAAATATTTAACAATAATTCATATATTACAGGCTAATCTTGCTGACAGTATTCAATCCATCCTCCTACTGTGGCTTGCTGATTTATAGATATATTTTTAAATCTTGCTGTGTAGTACTATGTAGATTGACTGAGAAATCAATAGGAGAGACCTGTCTGCTGTATCTACAAAACTGCCAGGTGTGATCAAAGATCATAATAAACACCTTGGACTGTAAAACTTATTCCATGTCTTTTCACATTGGTCTTGTGACCAGTGATGATGAACATTTTTAAACCTGCTATATGCCAATTCCATGAATGGGGAACAGCGCTCTCAGCTCAAGTTACCGGGCAACTTTTCTAGTATGTTTTCTGAAGTCTTACAAGTTCTCTTGCTTAGATTATGAAATTGTTGTAGTGCACTGCTTTTTCACTATCCAGGAGTCAACTTGGACAACAATCTGGGCTAGTATTGGCTTACAGTTCTTCAGTAGCTCAGCACCTCATTAATTTTTGTGTGTCACATAATTGCACACTGAGTCTTTGTTAAGCGGATTGGAAAGTGGTTCCGATCAGGGAGCAGCAGAAGTGCTTGGTTTCACTGACTGGTTCTTCAGGCAGAGGAGTTCCTTGTTGCAGGTTACAGCTCAGCAGCACAGGCAGCTGTGCTGCCAGCACACTTCAAAGGCAGCAGAGGCAAAAAAATCGTAGCAGAGGGAAGCAAGTTGAAAAGGTGGGGACAGAAATACCAGAAGGCTGATAATGCTGCCCCAACCCACACATCCATTTAACATGGAAAGTTTACAAGTACTTTTGACAACTAGCTTGCTACATCCTAAACTACTACTTTATTATCTACAAGAATGTGTTTAGCACACATTTTGAAAGCTAGCTTGTATGCTTATTTTTCTGACATAGCAATGTTTCAGGTTTGTCCTGGGATCGCTTTGTCTGGCCAGTTTGTGTATGTTAAAAACTAATGGGGGTTGTAGATGGCAAAGTTTGTATGCATACTTTCTTTCCCTCCTTTTTCTTAAATCAAAGAATGATAACAGGTTAAGCAAAAGCCTGATTACTGAATGCAACCTATAGTTTATCAAACTTGCTGACATTAATTTGATTTTAAAAATTCTGCTGCAGATACAGTCTCTACCATTTTCTATTTGTAGAATAAATAAGCTGAAATTTTAAGGAGGTGCTTCGAACTATTTTGCACCCATAAGAAGAGAGTTGTTACGTTTGGAACACTTTCTCCATCTTCATTAACTCACTTCAATGCTGTGGTTGCTGGAGTTGCAAGAAGCAGATAATATGATCTTTATTTTAGAAGAATTTTAATAAATTGTGAGCATGCAATATAATGCATATTTTTAAGTGCAATTTTTTTAATAAGGTACTTGATAAGACACTATATTGACTGCTGTTTGTTGTTTGTAATAAGACAGCAATTCTGTGCTGTTTTTATCATTCTCTAGCTTTTAGGGAATTGAAGCATAGACATTTAAGGCTGTTTCTGATTATGGGAAAACTTTAGGATCTTTGGACAAATTGCCCCTCCATAAGCAAATCCAAATGTTCCAGCTTTGCATGAGCAATTGCTAAGTACATATTAGCCTACGTATTTGCTTACGCTGTCCCTGTACAGTCAGCGTGCGCTATAACTAAAGTGCTTTTATACGTAAGTATGAATCAATCTGTGTAAAGTGAAATCCAGATCTCTATCGTGCAATGTGATTCTTTTTTCCACTTCGCACACAGAGTGTGTAATTTTATTTTGCCACTGTAGGGACAATTTGTTTACATTTTCCAACAAGGACAATTCCATTTGTGGTTAAGTATAGGAAACGTTCACAAATAAATGTTTAGAGGCAGAATACTTAGTCCGTCTTCCAACAGGATGTCACGTGTGGCAAAATCAAGAGTATTCTGCACAGTCTGCTTTGGCAGGTCCCACTTGTCTTTGCTAAGTCATTGCCTTACCAGTTCTGCTGTCACATTATTAATTGTGTAACAAAGGTGAAGTTTTTACAAGACTGTTGAATGTGGAGTTGCAAAACGCGAGGCCTTATGCTGCACCTTTTTTCCCCTTCTGTTGTCCTAAGGTGGCTGGAGAAAGATACGTCTACAAGTTTGTTTGTGACCCTGAGGCGCTTTTCTCCATGGCTTTTCCGGACAACCAGCGCCCCTTGCTGAAGACTGACATGGAGCGCCACATCAACGAGGAGGACACTGTGCCTCTGTCCCACTTCGATGAGAGCATGGTCTACATGCAGGACGGAGGCTGCTGCAACACCCACCCCTACAACGAAGGCTATGTCTATTAACAACAGTGACAGTGAAGGGGATGTTTCCCCCTCCCTTAAGCTTCTCCTCTTTCCCAAGACCCAGAGGAAAGCTGAATCGACTTCAGTTTGTTTTTTAAATAGTACACTAAAAGGGGCTTTTCCTGTTGCATTACTCCTATGGTCTGCCATGGACAGCGCACTTTATTTGAAAGGGGAGGGTTGGAACCTAAACGTTATTCTGTGTAACAGGAGGAAAAGGGTGGGTTTGCTTTTTACTTAAGTTTGGGAAGGGAACATACAGGTTTTAAGTACAAAAAAAGCTATATCATGTCTGTTTTGTTTCATATCAGCATAAGATATTGTACATTTTCTCTGGGTATCCGTAGTACAGTTAATTCTCATTGTGCAAAATAACCACTTGATGATGATATCAGCACAGCATGCCTAGGGCATTTGTTTCTTGCCATTCTTAATTGTCTTTCTGCAGTTATAAAAGAGAAGCAAAGCATATACCACAGCATTTAATTTAGAAGCTTCCAGTGGCAGACCTTGTACCTTGCCTCTGAGAATAACCAGATAGTTTTCCTAATTCTTTTTCTATTTTTTTTTTTTTTTGTATGACCTCAAAAAAATCCTATTTAATGACAGACTGGCCATAAGTACAGTGACCAAGCAGCAAAATCCCTAACTTCTGACTACAAGCTGCATGCTGTATCTGGTGCCACATTGCTATACATATGTGGCCCATGCTATGGTGTTGATTTTTCAAGATCCATTTGAGGGTAGTAATTACATGGTGCAGGCTTTCTGATGATCATGTCAGCATTAAATACAGGATCATGATCAGGAGGGAGAAAGCATTTTGTATCCTTCCATTTCCTTTGGTACATAAATAAGTTATTTAATCAATAGGAATTAACTGTACTAAGTCACATATCTAATTATGCTGTTTAGACACAGCAAGCACTCCTTGAGAAAAATATCCAATACACTAAATAGGTACTTTAGTAATTTTTAGACACGGTACCCATTAATATGCATTTAAACCTTTTACTGCTGTGTTATGTTGATAACATATATAAATACTAGATAATGCTAATGCTTCTGCTGCTGTCTTTTTCTGTAATATTCTCTTTGATGCTGAATTTACTATGACCATTTATAAGCAATGCTGTAACTACAGGTAGCATTTCAGGACAAAATAGATGACTTGAACCATTTATTGCTTAGAAAATAGCTTACGCCATAGCTGTGCTATAAGCAGCTTTTATGCGCATCCACAAATGACTAGTAAGCTTCAGCTTGCTAAGGAAAGCTCTGCAGAACCTTTTGTAATTTTCGGTGGAACAGAGACGAACTGTCAAAGAATACCATGAAGTTGCTGTATGACATTGTAGTGCTGGCACTGGTGTTACCAATCAACTTGTTTTGGACACTAAATGTAAATGTGATCAGATGTGCTCGGAAGACAATTTAAATTTTGAGGGGTTTTTTTGTTGTTGTTTTGTTATTTTTTCAAATTGCTTTATTTTTTGAGAGGGGTTACCTTTAACACAAACCACACATGCCATTCTGTATGTAAAACAAAAACAAAAAGCCCTGACAAAACCCCAAAAGTTTAAAATATTTATGAGCACCTTTTCTGAAATACAATAATTTGTAGTTTGAAGGTGTGGAGAGGGAGATAAGATCTGGATTTCATTTTTTGCCCAGTGAAATTTAAATAGTTGTTATATGAAGTACCTAATTTTCCTAGATTGCCAAGATGTGGGAGAAAAATACATAACCATAAAAACAACGAGAATAATTTTCATCATAATGGATGGATTTCAAACAGTCCTAGGTGGTGGATTAATCTTCCATCCTTTGTCAGTTAAGACACTCCTTAAGTTATGAATATTTTAATACACATTTAATCAAAAGTAAAGAAGTAGTGGTCACTAGAAACCACAGGTGCATAAAAAGCATTTGGGCAGGTATTTAATTTACCCAGATCCGTGAGACAACATAATTTATGATATATGCCTTAATATGCCACCTAATTTTGTCATCCATAGATCTCAATGGCACTTAAATACTTAGTGATCAACCTAGAAAAAGAAGTCTAAAGTTTCAGAACTAGCAAAAAGGAAAGGGAAAATGTTGAGTAATATTGTTTAAAAAAATTGTGGTTTCCATTGAAATAAGGTTCAAATGAAACATGCTTTGATGAAAAGTCCTTGGATTGGTTTTGGTTCTTTAATGTCAGCACAGAGCGCCTCTTGCCTGTGGTAGGGATGTGGGTGTTTGGGAAAGGGGTTGGACAACAAAAGGAAAAAAAAAGATTTAAAAATTGCATCGAATGTGTAATATTTAAGAAGAAATATATATATATATCTGTATATGGTAGTGACTCACTGAACAAAACAAGCAGTCAGACCAACATTACATGATCTCTCAGCAGAAGACAAAAAAGTCTTTCACTGAACTGATTAACCTTTTTTAAAATGTACCTAAGAGGTTTATTTAAAGTCTATTTTTATTCCACTTTTTTGTTTGTTGGGGGTTGGCAGGTTTTTTGTTTTGTTTTGTTTTGTTTTGTTTGGGGTTTTCAGGTAGAATAATAAATCTGGCAGCTGATTTCTGCAAGATTGTTGTGTATTGGATTCCTAACCATTTGGATTGAAGAGGCCCCTGCAGAAAGGTTTTTCTTTTGAAAGAGGAGAGGATGGTCTGTTCCCAGTGCCTAGAATGGCTTGCTTCAAAGTGTAACAAAACAGAAAAAAAACCCAAAAAAACAACAAAAGAAGGGGAAAAAAAGGTGAGGAGTATGTACAATTCATGTGTGTATATGTGAGTTATAGGCAGGAGTTAGGTTACCAAAGCATTGCATTTGACTGACAAAAGGAAGGAGGATGGTCTATGTATATTTTGGGATTGATTCCTACTAAGAACACATACATATTTTCAGAGGGCATTTTAATACCCTACTGGATTTGAATGTGGGAATTTGGGGCCAGGGTGAGGGGGCTGGGTTTTCATTTGGTTGGTTTGGGGGTATTTTGGTTTTGTTTTCAAGCTGTGCCACAAGAGGAGGGAATGTGCAGCTTTCACCTGTTTCTAGCAGGAGCTGTAAGAGTTGGCCTGTGTTTGCTCGTCTGTCTGTGTGCTGGGCAGAGCAGCGGGGCAGCCAGGGCAGAGCTGCTGTGAAGCACGGTCGGGAGGCATCACTGGCAGACCCAGCCCTGTGGAACAGCTGAAGGGGCTCAGGATTCATGTGCCATCACAGTTCACTTGCACCAAGAGCTGAACACAGGTGAAACTAGTGAAGGACTTGGCAGATCCCCTCAGACTCCATTTGAGAGAGTTAACATTACAAGTTTAGGACAATGGACAGATTTTGCTTTAGGGATATGACTTCCAAGAGCCTGGCCTTTTCTTTCCAAGATTACACTGGTCTAACTTCCTCACACACCAGCAACAGGACAAACCTTAAACATTGCATTCACTGAAAGAGCAAATTTCATCTGCTCCTCAGACCAAACCTGCTTGCTTTACTTACAGTGGTCTGCTGAGGTTACCAGGGGAAACTGGGATACATAAATGATTGTTTTTCTCCAGAAATTCCCAGCAAAGAGCCCTTTGCTCAGAATCTTTTCATCTTCGGGATTCTCTGCTACCTATTCTATTCCCCAGGGATTAATGCTTAGAGTTTTATTGCCCTTGACATCTAACTGGTTTGGGCTGCAAGTCCATCTTCCCAGGACAACATCATCTATTAAAAAATATTTTTGACTTCTTTGTGGTCTTTTTGTTTGGTTGGTTTTTAATAGCAGGAAATAGATCAATGTGTACAAAAGGTATTATGAGGAAATCTTTGAGTTGTTAATGGCTGTAGTTTCTCCTCTGAAGAGCATTAGCTTCAGTTCATGTATTACAGGTAATAGCACCCATAAACAGCCCTATTCAGTGCTCACATTAATAGTACTGAGGACTTTCTAAATAGTCTCCTTCAAAGACGTTTTGGGAGTCTTACTTAATATAGTATCTTATACTCTAAGAATCATCACTTTGGACTATTCCACTAACATAAGAGCCTAGGATCTAGTAATAAGAGCCTAGGAAATTATTTTCTCAGTTCTCTTTGCTTCTCTGAGGGTTTTTATATTGTGTGTTTGGGTTTTTTGTTTGTTTGATTTGGTTTTTGCTGGTTTTGTTGGTTTTGTTTGGTTTTAAATCAGCAGCTACTCTACTTGGAAAGGAGGTAGCAGCTGAGTGCAGGTGCCTGTGCCTCAGAAATTCCAGTTCAAAGTCCACTGCATTTTGCTAAGATACCAGGCTGAGAACTAGAGCATCTGCAATACAGTACTGAGCCCTGCCCTCCCTGTGCTCTTACAGAAGAGGGAACTACAGTGCATTGACTTGTTACTTCTGCTACGAGAGCAGTAGTCTCTGGCAGAGCAGCAGAATGGAAAGCTAGGGGCAGTAGTATCTTAAAACTGCAGGGTTACCCAGACCTTCTGTCTGATCTCTGAGACTCAGAAATGCATCAGCAAAATGCTGTCCCTACCTCCCAGCTTTCATGATTGTGTAGGTAGGTAAAGTGAACTTCATCTTTACTTCAGGAGGTTGAAATATTGGTTTCCTCCTTGAACACCAGTTTAATTTCTGTGGAAAGAAAGTATCTGTGCCATCCTCTTATGTAACAGTCTGAAAATGTCTATGAAGTGTCTTGTTGACATTTTCCCAAAAAACTTTGAGTGAAAATGCCACAGCACGCATCACCAAAAGAAAGGGTAAATAAACTGCAAGATATTCATATATCAGGTTCTCCAAAACTATAGCAGTATTTACTCTAGCAATGTATCATGTCTTTAATACTGCTGTATTGTCCTTATTACATAGTTTCATTGGACTGACCACAACAATACTCGATGTACCTTGAAATTTTGTTTGTTTTAAATGAGCTTTTAAATGAGTTACAGGAAGGTACCCCTGAGGCAGGGTTACAATCAAGCATTTGGATCTGGTAAGCCATAATTCTGTGTCTTTGTCTTTGCTCCTACAAAGCTCTGTGGGTACATATGCCCATATAAATGCTTTGTAGTTGTGTGGTAGAGAGGTAATTACAGCCACTGGCTGGATTTGGGGAGTGAGGGGATTTGGTACTTTTTGAGCATCTACAATTGGCTTTGTTTCAGAAGGAATGTCTACATGTATCACTTTACACACTTAGTTTCCAAGCAACCAGGTAGAGAATTGGTGTCCAAAAGAGCATTTTTGCTGTGTAATTTACAGTAGAGGCTATGGTATTTCCTTGCTGCTGCCCTAAAAAGGAAAGAGTTGAGGAAATTTCACCATTTTCTTTTCCCCTCCCTTTAGTGATAGGACCCAGCTGATCTATCTGAAGATAGTTGAAGCCAATTCTTCAGTCACCCATGATATTTTAGTGAACAATCTGCTCATCAGTACAGTGCCACTTTGTAGAAGCTCGGGTACAGAGTGTTGAGTATTTTAGATTTACTGCAAAGGGCTTTCCATGGTGGCTTTCAGTCAAAACCTTGCATGGGCAGTGACATACGGCTACGCCACCTAAATAGAGGCAGAGAGAGATTTTTTGCAGAGACACCAGCTCCTTAGAGCTTGAGACATTTGCTGAAATCTGCAGTTTAGACTGCTTCCTGGCCAGCCAGAGTCAGTCTGCCCTGGAAGATCTGGCGAGGAGCTCTGTGTGCATGTATAAGACCAGAGAGAGAACAATCCCAGCATGCTTGAGTGAGGAAGCACAGAGATAGGAAAAAGTCTGTCAGGGGCAATCTGGCTCTACCAAGTAGCTATTCCAGAGCTGATTAGTACAGGAAGAAGGAGGTTATATGACCGAAACAGTAAATCACAGAGATAATTATTTGAAAGACATGCTGCAGGAGAATCATAAGAAATGATGGAAAGTAATAAACTCTGTAAACAGCAGTGATTTTTTAAGACCTTGGTGCTTGTGGGAGTGCTTCAGGAAAAGGAATAGAGAAAGTAAAACACAGAAAGGGATGATAATATTAGATGAGAACAACAGGAGTCAAACCATGAGCTGCATTAGGGGACTTGGAAGATTGCAGTCTTTTAGATAAAAAGAAGGGACTAAGATAAGTGCAGAGTCAGGACACTGAGATAAGAGCAAGAGAGAAAAGGTAATTGAAGGCAGTGCACTTTGTGGTCAGTGGGCCAAATGTGTCAGGCTCAGACCTGCACTGGGGATGTGTTAGGCCCTGGTAGCATATCCCCAAGGACAGGAATATCAGTTCTGACTGTGGAGTAGTGGTTGATTATTTAGTAAAATCATCTGCACAGTGTTTGGTAGCTGTTAAAAGAGCAAACAAGATATTGGAATATGCAGAGAGTGTTTGGGGCTGTAAAATGTAGTGTCTTTATCATCCCACTATGCTAAAAAAACCCAACAAAAACCACAAACACAAAAGAAGAAAGAATACCTTTCAGGATAATGGGGCAGGTTATGGGTTGTTATAACTCAGCTTGGTTTCCTTGAAATCAGCTATGTAGCTTTATGTTAACAGAGACTATAGCCTGTATTTGGTAATGTGTATGCCTGCCTAGCATAATATATATACAGGACTTTTTTACTTGTTGCATTATTCAGAAAGATACACAAATGATCAAGACCCAGGGCACAGCATGAGACCAATAATAATAAAACATGAAATTAAACAAAAGTACATGTCTTCTGAATTCTGCTGATGTAGACAAGTAATTCCATTTTTGTATAAAGTTTTTTAATGGATCTCTATGCACATCTCTAATCCTTGCAATTAATTTCTTTGACCAATGCTGGCAGATTCTATGTGCTGGAGTGTCTGCTCCAGGTGGCTCAGCACTAGTCGCTACAAAGGTATCTGGGATCTCTAGGGTCAGGCTGTCTGCCCAGCTTGTCACAAAGACCATGTGAACATTTACAAGTCTTAAGGAGTGCACTAAGATTCCAGCCATTCTCAATAATAGCAAAAATCAGGTACATTGGAGATTTAGCCAGAAAGGCTGGACCTGCAAAGGAATACACCTTTGGCTTCAGGTGACTTGGGTATACCTGGATACAAGTACTTGAAATGAAGGCACAACATTCTATTGGCACAACACTGTTCTGTGTACAGCATTTTGTTTGAGTCCTCAACTCAACTGAACTGAACTCAACTGAACTGAACTGAAAAGGAGGTAACACAACTCACTTAAGTAGTTTGGATTTTTTACACTAAATTGCAAATGCCTGTGCTTGATTACAAAGCTGCTGACATTGAGGTTTGAGTTAGTTTTAAAGGGAGAAGAGAAATATTGCTGCATTTATGTTTAGCTGGGAACTACATGTCTTTCACCAAAACAGATATGAAAAAAAAAATCAAGAATAAAATTTGACCAATTAGTGAGTAATACTCACTTTATATCCCTACCACTAGCACCTAACATTTCGCCATATTTGCTCTCTGCATGACGTTTTTGCATATAGGAAGCTCAGGCTATATAGTAACATAAAGGGTTGAAGTAGAGCAGTCACAACCCCCAAAAGTAAGGAGAGAGAGAAAAACACGCTAATAAATGTCTTTCCATTCTCATATTGCCTCCAAATTTATCAATTCCATATTCCATAATGCTCTAAGTTCCAGCCTCAGTAGATAACA
The DNA here is from genome assembly GCA_013397915.1 of Daphoenositta chrysoptera. Taxonomy (NCBI): domain Eukaryota; kingdom Metazoa; phylum Chordata; class Aves; order Passeriformes; genus Daphoenositta; species Daphoenositta chrysoptera. Next base: position 1,242,165 of record VZRO01001695.1, read on the forward strand.
TTAAGCAGTACATATCGTAATTTCATCAGACTTGGACTCTTCCTTAAAACCTTAGGTAACTCCATGCATTTATATCATTTTTATCAACAGAGCAGTGCCTCTGACTCTGAAAGCGGGTGTGGATCCAAGACCAGATTTCTCATTAAGGTTTGGATTTTGATGGGATGCTTATGACAAACACAGACAGCAAGAGACCCAAATCTCTCATGTAAAATAACAGAAAAAACTCTGGAAATATTGTGTATGTGATGTCATCAGTTAGTAATATTTTTGGAAGACTAAAGGCAGTTTTATTTGGCTGATTTGTGTTACTTGGGGGTGACCATGTGCATAAACTATAACGGGAAGTCAGTATTTCTGAAAATTTATATAAGAGGATTTAGCCAGAGAAGTGTGACCTGCTGACTCATTGTCCCAAAATGGTATCAGTCTAAAATATCATTGCAAGTTGTGAGCTGAATTCTCATACAAGCCCTAAATGGGACAGACAGTAACTCCATACATTAGGAGGACAGGCTGTCAGAGCTGTATCCAGTAGAGAAGAGCAAGGAAAGAATCCTGAAACCATTAATCATAAGAAAAGAAGATTAAAACTTTCAGTCTTGGTGCAAATTGGTAAATGCAAGCTGTAAACTGTAATTCATGAGAAACAAAAATTAGCTTGGAATGGCTTGCTAAGAGACCTTTGATTCTGGGACAGCAGATGAGTTCAGCTTCTATTGGACTGCACATCCAGGACGTGTAAGTAACTCAAGCCAATGAATTTTTGCACTACATGAAGTGGTCTCAAGTTTGCTTTAAAAAAAAGCCCATCTGGAATGTTCAACGAGATGTGCTAAAGAAAACATTATCACGTAAGAAAATGAACCTCTATATTAATAACAGAAAAAAAATTCGAATCAGTACATGGACAGCAACATTATTGTTAAAGAAAATGGTCCTTAGAAGGACACCAAGAAAAACAAGCCTATCCAATATCTCAGGTTTTAAATGTTAGACAGGTATAGGGTATCTTCCTTTTCTCTTGACCCTGCTTTTGAAGGAAAAATAAGCTTCCCCTTTAAAAGTCAATAGCTATCAAGATTCATAATATTTTTCTCTATTCTTATTGTTGGAAGGTAAAATTCAGATTTAAAGCTAATGCCTGAACCCACTCTTTACTGAAAACAGTTGTTGCTATGTCATAATTATAGAATAATCATGGAGCAATGTGGTATGGTGTTTTTATTGACATGGATGTGAAGGAGCCGCATTACTGTGCCCGAGCTGCTTGTTATTTCCATGCTGTTTGTTTCTGGAGACAGAAGTACATTTTACAGCTTTCCCCCTGCCCAAATAAAAAAGGCTTTTATAGCAATAATCCCAACCTTTTTTTTTTTGTTTTTATCCCCTGAGCCTCATGTGCTAAAAAATTGGGAAAAAAAGAAGGAGAGAGAGAAAACTATTCTTCAAAAGTTTAGAAATTTTTAAATAGTGGCACAGGTTTCTTTATTTCTCTGCTTATAAAGGTAATGACTGTGATGGAAAGTCTCAAGTCCTGACAAAAAATTTGAAAGTGAGGTCAAAATAGAGCATCTTAGAGAAGCAGCACAGATGTGTTAGCTAATATTAGTGTACTCACACACATTTTCAAACTGCTTCTTTCAACAAAAGTTTTCAATTATTTCTGACTTTTATAAGATAGAAATTGGTGGTTCCTATTTTGCCTAAATTTCAGATTTTTTGGGAAAAGAGAAAAAAACTCTATCAGAAAAGAACAGAAAGGAAGATTAACTTTTCCTGATTGCTGGAATGTGAGATTGCCCAATAGAGCAGGGAAAAGGAAGTTAAAAATGAATGGATAATCACAGTTGACATATAACTTTGTGATTTACTACATGGATACTATTCATGTACATAGACTCTATAGGCACTTTATATAATAGCCATGTAATTAATGTATACATTATTAATATATAAGTGCTTCTATTAAGAGATGTCATTAATGATTCTGCCATCCTGAAGCTGTAAGATACAACTTAGTGTGATCCCCATAAGGCATTTATTCCGGTCTGTCAGAATCAGACAAAAAAGCTGCACTAAATTCTTACCAGTACATAAAATCTTCTAATAAAAGTCTGTGAAATTAGCCAGTCTAATTGCCCTGGAAAAGGGAGCACAGAGGCCAATTTTTGCTGAAATGGGTAGAAAAGATATGGAAGTGGATCAAGGAGGACTTAAAATATAGTCAGACCTATAAGAAAAGACTATAGGAGGGACTGCACTGATATATATTCAAAGTTTTAAAATATAAAACTTTTTGGTTTTCCTTTGTCCAATTTCAAAATAGCTGTGGAAATTAGAAAGGCACTGAGCAGTTCTGAGACGAAGAACATTCAACAGATTCCTATTACTGACATAAGACAATCCATTAATTTGTTACAAGTTTCTGCATAACAACAGAAAAATGTTCACCTTCCCCTGAGAACTGCAAAACAGAACATTTTCATAAGACTTCAAGGAAAAGAATAATAATTAGTGCATTGAAGGTTAAGTATAATAATTACAGCTGGTAGCAGAGAGTTAAGGATTGCAAATATAATCAGCTCTGTCAAAATAAGTTAAAGAGAAGAATATTTAGTCACAGTGTTTTAATATACAAACTTCAGGTGTTTTCTCTGAGTCTGCCTTGAGGTCTACAGACTTTAGGTCCCTCTGCCTTTTTTATACCCGTAAATTATGTATGGTTTGCTGAATGCATGAACATTCTCTGTACAAGTGAAACTCTGAACTGTGAAGGGACAGAGTTCGAAGGCCAATCACAATCAGAAGTATCAGTTTTTGTCAACATTTTCTGGCAGCAGAACTGCACTCAATGGTTTGGTAAGTTCTCCAGCATTTCCAGCAGTTCTTTTTTTTTTTTCTGTACAGTTTAGTTAAAACGAGAACTCAGAAGTCTATTGAATTCAGTAAGACTGGGCCCAAGATTTCCCCATTTCTCTACTTCATTTTCATATGGATGAAGCTAATCTTGTATGCCTTACTGGATTTTTTGTGTTTGCTTGCTATGAGAAGACTGATTCATTCTGCCTCTGCCCCTTCTTTATACATTTATTCTTGTGTAGAGGGTGTGAATTGAGCAAGGTCAAACCAATCAGCACAAATGCAAATGAAGATAAAAAAGTAAAGAACTGGTCTGTGGCATCCAGTTGTTAGCTATCTTCTCTATGCAAATCCAAGAGTTTTTCTTCCTCTGTTTTTTAGCAGTAACAGATTATTACTTATTTTTATTCTGTATCTCTGTCAGCACCAGAACACTGCAATCTGCTTTTTCACCACTTCAGATGAGAAAATTCCTTTTTTCTATTTACCCCGTATACTTCCATTTGCTTATATTCTTCTTTGGTGTTTTACACTCTTTCATTGTGAAAATCCCATTTTCAGGAAGCTAAGGCAGACATACCAACATATTCAGACAGGTTAACATATCTTATTGAGAGTACTGTGGCAGAAAAACATTACAAAAGGCAAGTATCTGCAATATTTTGTCTTAGAGTATGAACTATTCTAGCATTGTCCACTATAAGACTACTGTAAGTCTGTAGAAGGATATTTTGCAGTATTAAATAAATCTTCCTTGCTGAAACATGGACAGAACAATTTCAAACACAAACAAAGCATTACACATCTCTGCCTTGTCCCTGATCCTGTTTTTGAGGTGACCATCATCCTGTAATGCGATGATGCTATTATTACACTGCCTGTTGCCATCAATGTATTTTTAAAAACTCTTTTTATTGTCCTCCACATTTCTGGCCAGCTTGAACTCCAGCTGAGCTTTGGCCACACGAATTCTCTTCCTGCAGTGGAAAGCAGTGTCTCTCTATTCTTCCCATGTCACTTGACCTTGCTGCCACTGGGCAAACACCCTCCTTTTATTGGCCTGTTTCCAAGAGAAGATCCCTGTTTAGCCAAGCCATCCTTTTGCCTCGCCTGCTTAACTATTGATGCTTGGGAATTGCCTGCTCCTGTGCCCTTAGGAGGTGATGTTTGAAATGTGGCCAGCACTGATGGACCCCAGCAGCTTCAAAAACTAAGGGCCAATCCCTGATTGCTGCAGGAGTGCTGTCAGGACAGGTATCTACTGCTAACCAGGACCCATAATGGCAGCTCCACTAAAAAGTATAGAAAAAAATTGGAGATTTTGGAGGCTTTGTAATCTCAATAAGAGAAAAGATCAGTCAAAGTCTGCTTGCATATCAACTGCACTCTGGACTTACTAGGAGGTTTTTTATCCTCTTCCAATTCCATCTATGCCCAAGGTATTTTGTATTGTCAAAGGACTGTTGGAGTAATACTTAAAAAATAACATTTTTACCATCATTCCCTGACTCACAAACCAGGATTTGTCTCTTTTGCATATTTTTTATTGATCTAGGAGGGGAATTCAGGATGGTTCTTTGTTTTTCACTGTTACTTTTAATAAATTAACTAAGTAGCTAATAATAACAGGGGCTAAAGATTGATTGTGCCATGCATCCAAATCACAGTGACCTTTCTTTGAACATGAGCTATCAAAAGTACATCATAAGCGTGACTCATATGAGACCTCAAAATTTGTTTGCTTTTGTGCCTAATGCCAGAACTTACAATCTATTCTCCCAAGGCTGAAAGGCTAATGTACTAATTCACGATGTCATGCAGCTGCCTATTTGGTTGAGTTTTCTGTTCTTCTCACAGAAGGTTAATTTCCATAAAAGGGATTTTGATTTGACTGGGTTTGTTTGGACAAGATTTTATGGGATTTGGTTTCAGTCATGGTGTTTGATGTCTCATTACATAAAGAAATACAGCACAAGAACAGAAAATACAGTTTAATTTTTCACGGCACAAGCCTATCAAGTGTCTTTTTATACTGAATGTGTGTGCAGGTATGTTGTCCTGGGCTAATGGAGTATTTAACTGTGTCTAACACTTAGCAACATTATTTTAAGCCAGAGCTCTTTGTCACTCTGGTTTTTGTGGTGCTTATTTTCAAGGGATGCGTATCAGAAGATAAAACTGATTGAACTAGGTGATAGGCAGTAGGAACCGAATAGTTCCACTTATCAGGCCATGGGTTCATAGCGATCTGGGGAAAATATTTGATTGCTGGAATATCACTTCAGAAACCCTAGGATTTTCACAGCCATGTGTTAGAAATGTGACATATGCACAACAACTCCAGTGAGACAGAGCAAAGTTAAAGCAGTTGGTAGATATGCACCTGATCAAGGCATACAGCTCTTGAAGAAATTATTTTCCACCAGTTGCCTTGTAATTAGAGCAAATGCCATTGATTAATAATAGAAGAAAGGTGAAAGAACCTGTAGATTGTCAGGACTCAGATTGCTTCTGTGTTCTGGCCTCTCTGGCATGCAAGAATCAAAATGTAGAGCAAAAATTTCCATCAAGAACCTGTAATATAACTAGAGTAGAGGAAAGAAAAGTCTCAAGGCAGTAAACAAATTCATCTTCTTTAACTCTAGTGGATGAAATCTAAGTTGAGGTTAGTCTTGTACAACCTTGCCGAATGTAAAGCCATCTGGGGGTAACTGATGGCAGCATTTGCCCCTACAACTCATTTAGAAATACATCTTCATTTGGCACAATCCAGCAGAGATGAAAGGCAGCAGCACTTTGTGAGCTCTGCTGAGCAAAAAGGTTTAAAGCAGCTGACAAGCACCATAAGATATTGTTGTACCAGTTTGTATTGATTGTGCTGGGGGGCACCTCCTTCTGGAAGACGATTGATTTTTGTGTGTTTTCACAAAGAGATTTTAATAGTCTTTGTACTTGCTGTCATGTCACAAAGGTCCACAAGCAAGGCATGCCTGATACCACAGCTTTAAATGATCAGCCCTCCAGCTTGCAATAAGCATCAATTAATACTGTATAAAAACATCTCCAATGCACTTATACTGAAAACCAATTTTTATAAGCTATAAGGTCAAATTTCTGCACTTGTGCTATAGCAAAGAAATCAGCACCATCCAGGAATTAAATTAGCTCAGCTTCAGAGAGTGATTAAGAGAAGGAGTACTCAGTTTCTGATTCTTTGTTAAGAAGGTCAAATTCTTTCTTAAACTCATGAAAATGTGAAAGCTGTTAATTGCAATCATTTGAATCATTGAATAGAAAATTGTTCCTAGAGTTTTTTCTTTTGTTACTTCACTCAGAAATTTAATGCCTTTGTAATTTCCTGAGGTAAAAATTCACAGCAAAGAAATGACTAGCTAACTTAACTTTTTAAAATTTGGACAGAAAAAGCACAAAAAAGAGTGTAGGGGTTTTGTGCCTTATATATGTAGGCATGGTCAAATGACTATAATATTACTACAGATTTATCATAGATCATTGATACTACTATCAATACTATAGCACTTCTCCATTTGGAAAACTCATGGAGAATTTAGCAGAACTGAAACCCAAAATGGAACAAAGAATATTATGTGTATATTTAAAAAAAATCTTTTCAGTGATGTGATAACTATAGTAACTTTCAACAGGTGTATAAGAAAAAACTTATTCTCTTCTACTGAGCTTTTCCATAAGACGAGAAAGTCCTTTATAAGTCCATGTCCAGTCTGCCATCAAATGCCAGCTCTGCTGGGATGCAGGGAAACATCAGCGCTAACAGAACAGAGGCACTGGTTATTGTAGATGCTCCAAACAGCAAGTGGTTAATTTGTGGTTTCTCCTCACCACAATAGGTGATGCCCCTTGCTGAGCCAGTAGCAACTTCTAGAATTGCTTGTCTGCTGCAGGTGCTTAAAAACACCAGTGAATGTGGCATTTATGGACATGGTTAGTGGTGGTCTTGGCACTGCTGGTTTCATAGTTGAGCTTTAGGATGTTAGAGGTCTTTTTTAACCAAAACAATTCTATGAATTCTGTGAATGTTCTCATGGGGCATGCCGTGAAGTACTGCGCCCTGCATCCCAGGTGCCAGTCCAGATGTCATATTCTCTTCTTCCATCCCTCCTCTAGTTAAAATTCTCACCTTCTTTCTTCAGGTCTCTTACAATGGGTCTTGAAGAGAAACTGAGGTTTTACCACAAAAACAACAGGTAGTGCTGTCTTTGCTTTCTGATTTGGCTTTTAGAGGCAGTGCTGGCAATATACATGCCTAAATTAGTTGCCCGAAGTCAGGGTAAATACTCTCTACTGCTTTGGTTTTGTTTTGTCTTAGTGCTCACAAAAGTCTTTTGAATTTTCAGGAGATTGTATGTGAGTTGCAACCATTATAATGCAAATTACAGATTAAGCCCAAATCAACATGGAGGTAAATAAAATTAATAGGACTATTTCCACCAACACCTACAGTAGGTTGATCTGAGTTAATAAGATTTCTGAATAAAAGCTTTTCTTTACTATCTATTCATGCAGTATTTTGTGAAGCAGGGTCTGGAATCTATTTTTTACTGCTGCTGCACTAAAAATAGCAGTGATGTAATGTACTTTGCAAATACTGAGCTTCAGTGTGGAACCTGGAGTTGTAGCTTCTAACTTCTTCTAGTTTGTAACTGCAATTTGTTACAACTCTACCTGCATATTCGCACAAAGAAAACTCAAATGTTTAAGTGTTGGGAAAAGTAAAGAGCAAAGAAATGAGGTAATGGAAAATTGGATGGTTCTTAGTAAATAAAGATAATTTCTATTCAAAATAAATGAAGAAAACCTTCATTTAGCAGCTCATTTGTCTAGAACATAGAAGATATGAGAGTGGATAGAAAAAAAGTGTCTTATTTTTGATGAAACATGAATATGGAATATTGAAAGATAAAGATAAATACTCTGGACATTATCAGAACCATCAACACTATTTTTTTGCATAACAAATATGCAAACAAAGAAAAGATTGCATCTTTTGTACAATACTGATAAGAAAAACAGACAAAAAGTGGAATGCAGAAATGAATAGAGGAATAGAGAAAATGTGGAAGACAGACAGAGAGAATGAGTGAATCAGCAAGTATTGGCAGTGCTCCTTAAACTCTTAACCAGCTGGGAAAATTTGGCTCTGACTGTAAGCTTAGATACGGAATATCTATATTCTTCAGTATAACAGAATAAAAAAGAAAATATATTAACTAATTGTTTGAAGATGAAGGAAATTATAAGATTAACTAATATACATGTAAAATTCTTTATATGCTGTATGTTGTATATTATATATTTTACATCTTGTACACAGAGAACAGCTGCTATCTCCTTCAAAACTGTGAATCCTAATCTCTGATGTTAGATTGTAGTAGGTCTTCCATTATAGTGTAGCTTTTGTCTTTCCTTCAGCAGCTTTTTTTTGGGGGAATGGAAAGATAAATTCATTTGAAAGACACTAGATGAACAGTATAAGAGTCTTGAAATGACAAGGTTTTTCCCATACAAACCTAGCACGCAAACATTCTGCCTCAGAGTTAATTTTGAAAGACTGCTGTTTTTTGTGCCTGTGTGTCTGTGACACAACCTAAGAAGTTTTTAAAATAAAAGTGCTATATGAGAATATTTTCGTATAAAAGCAATGAGATCCAAGGCACTTTACCTAATTAAAAGAGTGGATCTTAAAAGGCAGGTCAAGATGTTCAGGGATCAACTGCACAATTCTGTCATTCAAGGAGTATAGAAGCTTGATCACAGATGCTTATAAATATCATTATTAGAACAGAAAAATACTGTACATGCATTATCTCACTCAGCTATCTACTATGTGACTGGATCATACAATATGCATTGTACTGTTTTAAAAATATCACTATTCAACTTCTAAGTCTGTCTTTAAAAACAATGTTGAGTAACTGAGATAATATTCTTATGCAAATCTGTTGCTTTATTCTTAGAATTAACATGGAATAGATGATGAGAGAAAGGTAATGAGTTGTGATTGTATAGTTGATACTGCATAGACTTTAACAGCTACTGTTGCATGTCTGAGATAGATAACAAATATTTTCTTATGCAGTCATCAAACATTTCACGTGATCCTCTACATAGTCAAAGAAATTCCTAGCTATTTCTTTCTAGTCCCTCTGCACCAGTAGAGATACAACTGGATTCTGCTTTTAGGACCTTGCAAAGATCTCTGTGTATATCAGCAAATATATTTTTCAGACAAGGTAGGTAGAGTGATGACAATTACAGGTCAACCACCTGCAAAAAAATGAGAAAGGAATGAGCCCAAGGGCTCCATTGTTAACCCAGAAACATGATCATGTATGATAAGTTTGCTGTGTTCCTTGTAAATTTAACTCCTTTTGTTGCATGATGCTCTCAACAATGAAGTATGTTTTCATACTTAACAATGGAATTAGTTGCTAGATTATATGTTTTCATCTTGGTCTGGAAGATTTCAGTTAGGTGACTTTTCTTTAATGATTATCAGGGGAAAGTACGCTTAAAATTTTTTGTCAAGTATGTGTCACATGCACTACATAAAATGAACAAACCTCAGTGCTATGTGTCCAGACACCTGTCTGTTCACTCATGTGAACACCTGACCTACTTTACACAGATGGTCACCACCTCCATTTTTCTGTGCTCAAGTTCTCTGCAAAATGGGAGTAATTGCATTGATTTAATATCCCCAAATATAATTGTTAAGCATAAACAGTTGTTAATGCAACCTGCTAAAAAGACTAGGGTTTTTTCAGAAATGGCCACAAGAGAGGTTGAGAGAAGAACACCTAAACATTAAAGAAGAGCTGGAAACTCAGTAACTTTTATTAAGCGTTTTTTTTTATTATTTTTGGAGTGTGATTGCTGACATGCACAGAACACATGTACATGCATAACCACAAGGGAAAGGGAGAGGACTGGCAAGGGCTGGACAGAGAAACACGTGTACTTCTCTAGGCATTAAGAAGTGGGAAACAAAGAGAAAAGAAAATGAAGTGGAGGGAAACTAAAGAAAATGAGGAAGGGATCGTTCTGTGACTAGACCCATATGAAGAATTAGGGTTGTTGGAGAAGGGATAGAGACTAGGGGAATATCTGGAAAATACTTAGAATGGAGAGAACTGGAGAGTCATAAATGAAAGACAGGGAGATGCATCTGAACGAGGACTCCATATTATTAAGTTCTTTCTAAACAATTTGGCCTTGAAGCAAATTGTACACAGAATTACTTACCTGCAGCAGGAGGATGTGGTCTGGTGATGAAAAAGCAGATGAGGTTCTAGAGTGGGTCAAGGAAGTTATCACCATCAGACACTGAAACCTGTCAGTCCCATTGCTGCTTTTTGCTGTGCTGGTTATGGACTTCCATAAGGACCTGTAATTGTGATGAATGCAGAGAAAGGAATACTCAGGGCCTGTTTATTCTAGACTGGTCCCAGGACTGGAGAGTCTGTTATGTGCCAAAAGACTTGGATGAGTACAGTGGTTACAGGAAAAGGGAATACTATTATATATATAATATGTAATACTATATATAACTACTTTCTGTGGTTCTAGGCAGCAGCTACTACCTCAGATGGCTCATTGGTTCTTCTGCCTTGGTTCCTTGCTCAGGTCATATGTGGCCCATCCTGTTTAGGATGTTGGTGCAATAAGTGACATTTCTAGGTGGTCCATCCACCACTCTTCTGTGGAATTGGAAAAAGTGCCGTAATATGACTCATATAATGTTAGGAGGCTTTATTGCCACAAATTTTACTAACAACTTCCATTTGTGCAGTACATTTATTTGTACAAAAGCTAAATAGGGAGTAGAACAGTGTTGTTACTGGAGTAGAGGATTGCTCCTGTTGTACATCTTGTGTAGTATTTCAGGGGAGTCAGTCGTGGTAGCATCCAGTCACTAAAGTACTGCTGAAAGCTACTTGAGATGAAAATCTGAAGAAATTATAGGAGTTCAAATAGTATTTTAAGAAGGGAAATATTGACATTCTGAAATTTATTAGAAGTTATTTCTAGCTAAATGAGATGGATATGGTCTCAAAAGTATGTATTTGGAAAGCAAAAAGCCAGCAATATTAACCTACTCATTTGTTATACTTTGAATAACTGCAGAGCATTCTTGGAAAAAAAAGAGGTTATGTTTAAATGGACCATAGGAACTAATTTGTAACTGAAACACTGATGATATTTTTATGCTTATTAGCTTCTATCATTTAGGAGGGAGATTAAGCTTCTTACAGAACGCATAAACATTTAGTTTGTTGTAACTACAGATTTTAATGGTTGAAAAACAGGCTTATCCATCTGTTGGAGACCAGCAAAACAAATACCTTGAGTTACCTGCATAAGCTGCTATCCCTGTATACATAGTTCTAAATAAGCAGGACATTAACTGATAATACTTACCATTTTTTAGACAGGATGTCAAATTTAGGGTAAATGATGCTAAAAAATATTGTAAAATGGTCCCTAGCCTATTTCAGTGCAATAAAATGATCACAGCAGGTTTTTTTCTCATCAAAGCAGATGGCTTTAATGATTTTTCAAGCCATGCTTAATTCATCTGCAAACAACAGAGATTGGTTTCCAAATGTGTACTGAAAGAGAGAGATGTTACTGTTCATAAATGCTCTGCAAGTTTGTTTTGCCCCATCATTAGTGGCAAATGGTGTTTACTTAAGGTAAATTATTTTTTGTGAACTGCCTTGGAGTTAGTGTTGCAGTTGCAATAAATTACCTGTAAAATGAAATGAGCATCACCTGGTTAATGTAGCTAGTACAATGGACCTGATGGAATATACAAAATTGTCTATTTGCCTTTGGAATAAAATTGCATTATAGAAATGACTGCCATTTTTTCCAAATACCTGTTTGTTTGGTACTACAAAAGTTTTTTTGATTTTTTCATAATTTTCTATTGTGAGCTTCCTATTGTTGTTGTATTATTCTTTTACACCAAGTAGAGAAAAACACATGGCCAACTCACATATGGGTTAATATTTTTTAAATATCTTTGTTTTTGTATAGAAGTTAGTCAGAGAATAATTGAAGAACTAGTCTGTATGAGATATCTTACAGGAAGAGAAGCTTTAAACTACACTGAGTAAATAAAAACAATGATTCCGGCTTCTTTATGTCTGCAGAGGAGGAAAATCAGTTATTCCTAAGATTATACCATTCCTTCATTTACCTAGTGACTGAAATATAACTGGAGAAAAAAAGTTTGTGTTTAATTGATGTATTTCTGAACACTGAAACTTAAGTCTGCAGAGGTTTCCTCACATTAAAAGTCTTGTTGCTCCAGGCCATAAAGAAACAGAAAAGTTTGTTTTCTTTCTATAGATATATACCAAAACTCTAAAAAAAAGTTTTCCAGAAGTGGCATTTATCACTTATAAATGTGAGTAATGTACACATTTAGACCATAGAAGACTTGTTTTCTTTCTAAACTGATCTTAGTTGAAGTTAAAATATGTCTCATGATTTATGATTGATGGCTTGCCAGCTAAACCATTTAAAATATAGCAAGAACAGACAAAGGTGTTGAGATGACACTGACTATAATAAATAACATGAGGTATGTGTTAAGAAAACTGTGAAATTAGATATCGAAGGGCATTGATGCTTGGGGTTGTAGATGTTCTCGATTTCAAACTGGAATTATAAACAAAAGTTGAACTAAATAATTCAAAAGAAAGTTAGATGCAGGTGGTATTCCTGATAAGAGCATTATGTGTTTTTTCATAGTCTAGACATTCATGCTCAAGCTTCATAAAATGTTGAAACGTGTGCAATTAATATGAACTGTTCACTTCCTTTTTGTGTCATATTCTGTGCTCTTCTCCATCACTCCCATTGAAGGTGTTGTAAAAAACCGTGCTCACCACACTGTTCAGGTCAGAAAGGGAAGTTCAGGGGTATGCCTCTACAGAGAATTTGGGTATGCAGAACAGAATTAAGCAGAGGTGAGGAAACCTGACCAAATCAGTATCTACACAAAAAAGAATTTGTTGACCACTCTCATTTCAGTGGATGGTTGTGCAAGAAGCCTTTTCTGATTTCACAGAGCAGTTTTTTCAGAACTTGGTCTGAAAATTTTCAAACCATGACTTTCAGATTTTTCAGTGCTGATAAGTTCAGTGGTAAGAGATACACAGAGTTTATGTGCCAATATTAAATTTTCATTAGGTGGACAATAGAAAAGATATCTTCCAAATAATTTTCTTGTTTCACAGTTACAAAGAATATTTTAAAATCATCCTTATTTCAAAACCTTGCTGATACAACGTTATTCATGCTGTCAGTTGTCTGGGAGGAAGATAGCAGGCCCCTACATGCAAAGTTGTGACATTTTTGAGTCACAGCAATCAGTTCAGTTATCTAACACAATACAAGTGGAAGTGAGAAAGAATCGGCCAGAACAGGAATAATCCTCAACATGTTTTTCAATTCAGAAGGGGGGTCAGGGTTAGAAACATTTCATTCAAGATGTCAGAGACAGTGTTAGAGAGCATAATTTAGCAGTGACGTTCCTGCCAGTGCCAGGAAAGCAGCTGGCATCCTACAAGAAATACACTTGAATAGAACATAGTTCAAGACATTCAAGACCTTTCCGAGAGGTGAAAACCTAGATGAAAATGCAGTCTCAGAGTATAAATGGAGGATCTGTCTAGCACTATGCTGTTGACATTCTGTCAAAAAAAAAAAAAGAAATAACCCACAACAAAACCCACAGTTGGAAGGGAGGAGGGGATTGTATCCTGCTAAACTGTGAGTTTCAGTAATAAGGCTTCACTAAGAAAAGTGCAGCATAACTAAATTTAACATACATTCTAGAAGAGCAATCAAATCATATAGCCAGAGCTTCAGTGAATAATTCATGTGAAACCTGATGAGATAAAAGGACTGACATGAGAGAACACCATAAATAACATACTGTAAAAAGACTGAAGACCAAAGATCTAGGCTTTCATCAGCAGATATAAAGCAACTTTCTCCTTTGGAAATGCTGGTGGTTCTTCACTCAATCTAGCCAACTTGCATTTTCCCAGTTTTTAACTGGGAAACTGAGAAGAAAAATTTCCCAGCAGACAAATTTAGTATTGCTAACTTGCTACTAAACTAATTTTTGCCGACTCCCTAATTTTCTCAAATTGACATTTTGCTCAACAGGATAATAAATACCAGACCTTCTTGCCATTCCCAGTGACTGTAAACACCAGAGTGATCTCCTCTTTGGTCTGTAATCCACACACCACCTTTAACCACTTCTTGTATTTGGTGTAGGATCAATGCCTCCTTGTCTGAGCCACACTGCTTTTCTGGATCTGATCTTCTAGGTTAGAGTAGAGAGATTAAAAGGACACACTCACTGAAAGACTGAAAATCACCTTTCTGGGGAAAATGAACTTTTTTTGAATATGTCTCTTCTGAAAAAGATTAATATAAGTGGAGCAGCACTTTAAAAATAGTGATAATCCACTATTGCAATGGACCTAGTGGGAGTAGCGTAAGTGCTGTATTAGCTAAAAGTCCATCTCCTCCCTTTCATAACCGTGTTGCTCTTCCATGGGAATTTTAGTTGTGGTGACTAAGACAGTGTGTTTTTCAATTTTTTTTTCTGGCCTTTGCAAGAACACATGGGTGACCTTTGTCAGCATCTGCCAAACTGCAGCAGTGACAATCTGCTTTATTGCTTCTGGTAAAAAAGGACACCTATGCTAGTGTAGTTTACCCCAAAGCCAAGCTGAAGAAGGTTGTAAAATTTCTTTACATTCTAGATGTGTTATGGTGTGGTGTGAATGCTTGACAAGGTGTAAACCACTCTCCTCCTCAAGTATTTTCCATAGTCAACATACTTCTGAATACATGTTGGATGTGATGCAGGCATAGTCCCTTTTTTCTTTGTAAACAAATACTGATATACAGGGAAAAACAGGGTGTCTGTGACTCCAATAGGTTCTTTTGGTGTAAATAATCAGGAGATGAGGATGTGTGGTGGCCGACTGAGTGAGTTTCCACTGATGGGAAAGAGTCAGCTAGAGACCAAAGTGAATTGCAAACTATGCAGATACAGTATACATGCTGGATTGTTCTTGTGTTTAAATTTAAATATACTTTACTTTGCTTTACTAGACCAAAGCCAAGATGCCCAGCACTTTGTAAAGGGCTTATAACATTTAAACTAGATCTAGTCATACTATTTTCAATTAACACATTTATTCTGTTCAAAAATGCTTATTTCACACACACACAAAGAAAAGGCAGAAAAAGAAACAAAACTACTTCTATTGCTATGGTATGATAACTTATAATCTCTTAACAACAATTTATTTTGTTAACTTAAATCAAATTAATTTCTTTTTAGATAAATTTAATATTAAACAGTTTAGCTGGTTTAGCTTTCTGTGAACAATTGTTCAAAGTAACTCAGTTGTACATAGCCTGGGTTGTTTAGAACATTGCCTTGTCCACATGGGAAAGGGGAATTCCACTTATCCCCACTGCTTGTTACAGCATCTTTGGAAACCCAGAAAGAGTGGAACAGTATCACATGGCTCCGTAAGACACAGCCAAACCAGACTGACAGTTTCATAGAAGGAAAAATGTCTTCCAGCGTCACTTCTACTTGGTATAATGAAATTGTTTTCTGCTGAAATGACCAGAAGCAAATTGCTTCACCTTTAGTACCATGATTTTTTTTTTTTTTTTTTTTTGCACTATACTGTGTAAGTAGTTCTGTTTCAAGTTGTCACCCCAATTTGGAATCACGATAAACATTGATGTATGGTTATTGCCTATAAAGCATCTCTCCCCTCCTACTTAGATCTTAAAAACTTTTCTTTCTGATCTGTCAGAGCTATTGCTTCTTGGTGAACATTTTCTAAACCAGCAAAACAGCCTCCCAAAGCCCATTTGGATTGCTGGGGTGGGCCAGTGCTTCGTTCACTACAATGCAGTGGTAAGCCACAATGTCTCAAGAGATACTGGACTTCCTGGAATGCAAAGCTAGAATTTGTCGTTTTAGTCTCCTGTGCATTGCACTGAACAGCTCTGCCTGCCCCAATGAGAAGGGCCAGAAACTAACCTTGGTTGATCATTGGATTAATTCTTCTGGCAGTTCTCTCATCTGATGCTTCTTTTCTTAATCTCTGAAGTTATTTCACAGGCTTTCTATTTATAATGCATTTAATGTCCCCTACTGGTAGTTTATTCATGGAGTATAGTGGTACAAAAATATGTATTAGAAGCAGACGATATTAGTCCTAGATGTACTTGTTGTCTCTGAATTTTATTGAGCAATTGTTTCTCTTGCCTGCA
This sequence comes from Daphoenositta chrysoptera, assembly GCA_013397915.1. Taxonomy (NCBI): domain Eukaryota; kingdom Metazoa; phylum Chordata; class Aves; order Passeriformes; genus Daphoenositta; species Daphoenositta chrysoptera. Next base: position 1,258,401 of record VZRO01001695.1, read on the forward strand.
GGCACTGATTCATTACAACACAATCCAAAAAACAACCTTGCATTTCAAATAAGTAACTGAGGTCAGAAATTTGGCACAAAGCTCATAAACCAATAGTGGAGGAAATTACTTTATTACAGAGTTAGGCTGATATTTTCAGAGGCAAGAATAACTCTCATTAACATTGTTGGCAATCACAGAGCCTAATCCCAAGCACGTAACTTAGAAAACTTCCCCCTGTGTGGACAAGTGTTCTCAATGAGTTTCTAAATTTATAGAAGCCTCAAAAGCCCATAGTCTCTATGTTTTGTTGTTAGAGTCTACAGTCAATTCCCAAAGGTAGGACTCCAGCCGCGCAACAAGCAACATTTTTATTAGGCCAACATTCAGCAAAGTAACATTGTTTATATTATACATTCTTGTTTTGACACATAATTTTCATGATTCCATTTTAGCTCTATTCCCAATAGATGTCTGAAGTACCATGGCTGTAATCTCTACTGACTAAGAAAACATGCAGTAGATTAGGCAGTGGTAATGGTTACCAAGTGTGGGGCCCCTGCTGTTGAACTCAAATGACAAGCTCATCATGAGCTGTTTCTGATGTTCAGCTGTTTTACTTCAATATCCTCCAAGAAGCAAAGCTGGCAAGGTCTCTACTCTGAGAACAAAGTGACAACAAAAGAGAAGTCAAGGCCCAAATCATGATTTTCACAGCCCTGAAGATTCCAGCAAAATGCCTTCTTTGTTAGCATGATCTGTTTTTAACTTTCAAGGACAGCATGAAAATGACTTTTAAAATAACAGCAACATCAGCAAGAAGTTGCCATGACCTATAAGCTTGTGTTATAATATCCATTCTCTATAATTCAACAGTCTGTCTGAAATCTGAATGCAAGTCAGGCTTGTAGTACTGCCGAAGCAGAAGTTCCTTGTGGAACAATTTTGTTCCTGAGTAATATAAAGTTGCAGAAGCTGTTAATGTGGCAGGAAGAGAAGAAGCTGGAACAAGAATCTGACATGTGGGTATACCCTGAAGAATTTCCCGTTTCTCAAAGAGGTGAGGTGTTAATTTCTTTACCTTTTTCAGTATCGTAATTGCTATTAATTCTATTTGGATAAAATTCAGAGCCTCACACTCCTCACCTTCACAAAGACAGGGCTTTCAAGCTGTCTATAGAGAAATATTGAGTCAGGGAAACTAGCAACTCCTTTACATTTCCCATCTTCTGGTTTTGAGGCCCCAGTCTGTGTACATTCATATGTAGCTACATAAGGTATACTTCAGAGGCTCCTAAAACATTGTTTGTTCCTGGCTTGTGACTGACAGTCTCTGAAATCTTCCTGGGAAGGAAAATGTAGAAGAGAAACAGTACTGCTTGCAAAATGTATGAATAAATAAATAGGATGCGCAGAAGAGTCTTCTGAAATTCTGCTGGTCCTGGTCCTGGTTCAAGCAATAGAGCCTATGTGATTCTTGAATGATGGATATGCCAATATCTAGAATCGTGGTTCCACTCGTTTGCATTTTACTGTGAAGATCAACGCAAATACAGTGTTACCAGGAGTTCTCAGGATCCCAACTTTCTCCAAGGAGGTAAAGAGGGCTGCTTACCCAGTCCTTTGGGGGACTGGTAAAACCAGTCCTGAAGCTGTGTGTCCTCTGTTTGGTTGATCTTTTGGGAAGGAAGAAGTGATGGCTACAAGGAGCTGATGAAACCTGATAGGAGCAGATATGATATGGACAAGAGAGGCAACCTGGACGGTGAATGCAGCAGGGGTGGAGACCTACAGGGCTCAACCCAGCCTTTGAATGAGAGTAGTGGTGTGTGGTTACTGTTGCTGTCTGGGTTTGGCTAGGATAGCAGAAAGTCTATTTGGTCTTGATAGAGGGAAAGACAAATATTTGGAGTGAGATAATATTTGACTGAGAAAGACAAATAGGGTGTGGATGATGAGTTATGTATGAAAGAAGATAGGAAATCTGTGGAAGTCATACCGGACAGGTGGGTAGGCCAAAGAAAGTGAACAAAAAAGCAGTCAACAGCTGACAGGATGGAGAGGATTAAATAGTAGAAGGGAAGAGTGCAAGTGGAAGTCCTTATAGGTAATGGAATATGAAGATTAAGGAGTTTTCAGTATTTTTAATGACACTGGGAATAAAAAGGTAATAATGCCTGAGAAAGAAGGCATTATTGTGGTTGATCAAGCTATTGTCCTGCAAATTATCTAAAAAGCAGATAGACGTGACTCCAATAATGCTTTTTACTTTTTGTTTGTTTGTTTGTTCAGTCTTTGGGGGAATATTTTTGTTCCCAGAGAAGCCATTTAGAGAAGAATTTTCACTTTCCTATTCCAAAAAATGTCATTTTTTGAAGACTCTGGGAAATACAGATCCAGTTTTTGATCCACTCATGCTTAGCTTAACTATGTTGTTGAAGAGAGGAAGTAATATTTTTAGATTAAGAGAACAAGATGCTATTTCTTTCTAAAATTTATGAAGTCATCTCATTGTAAATTCTTCGTTATTTTGATTGTACAGAGTACAGCCATTAGTACCTGTACATTGGTACCTTAAGAAAGAACAAAAGAAAGTCAGTTCTCCAGCACCGAGGTTAGTTTAAATATTTAATATATATCTGTGGCAAGAAATACCCACTTTAGTTATATTGGTGGCTTTTACCTTATTGTCAATGTACAGTTTGGATTTTTAAAAAGTGGAATCTGTGCTTCAGAGTTATTATGTGTACAAGGAAAGGTGATGCAGAAGGACCACTCTGGACTTAATATATAGCCTTGCTTGTGACAATTTCCCAGCTTCTTCTTGAAAAGCCTAGTCCTTTCTGTATCCATGTCAAAGCTGATATGTGCAAATTGTTTTGCAGTGGTAATAAATACATTCCTGGTAAAAGGGGAAGAAGTAAATTAATTTCCCCTGAAAGCTGAGGTTGGTTAGGAACAGTTCAGGCTTACATAGTAATTGTTTAAATTCTGTTGTTTTTAGGAAGGTGATCCAAGACCCATGACTCAATGTTTAAGATACTGTACACCCAGGTTTTCAATGATGCTAGTTAAGGAGTGTGTACTGATTCATAAGACATCCCAATAGAATGCCTGTAGAGCTCAGATATACAGCTGGAACGAAACAAGATTCTATGAGCACCACACTTGGAAAAAAACAGATCAGTATCTGAGTCTGGGTAATTTTCACAGAATCAGAATGTCTGAGGTTGGAACAGACCTATGGAGGTCATTTGGCTCAACCCCCCTGGTCAAGTGTGGCCACCTGGAGCCAGCTGCCCAGGACTGTCTCCAGACAGCTTTTGAATATCTTCAAGAATAAACACTTCTGAGTTTCTAGAAGTGCTCCACCCATTCCTCTTTGCATCTGTTACTGAAGGAGCAGGCTGCACACCAACATGCACAATGCATCACTAAAAACTTGCAAGTGGACTCAAGAGCTTTGGTATGAACTCCATCCCTCACAGCATTATTTTGCAGTGGTGTACAATCAGCCAAAGTCACAGCTCTGCCTCTCTTCCCCAGCCTTTAAAAGAAAGTGATTTTCTGCTGACTCAGCTCCATGAGTGCCAAATCACAGAAACAGCAACATGGGTGAGAAGTGGGAATTGAAACTGTATGGCCAGGGAAGAGATGAGGAGTACACAGGATTATTGTAGCTTGTGTTTGAGTATGACTTAACAGACACAAACGTATGACATAAAGCAGAGCATTGAAAATAAAATATGGAAAAAGATGAAATACAGTTTATTCCCCTCATTGGTGAAGAGCTGATTCCTCTCTCAGTCCGCAAAGTGACTCTGTCATCTAAGTAAGAAAAATATTAAGGTATCTTTACTGAATTTTAAAAATGGTCAATTGCAATTGCAGAGTATAAATAACAGTGGCAATCATATTGATAGCTAGATCTTTCCTATTCAATTTTACTACCTTCTTTGGTTAATACACTTAGTTTTTTGTTGTAAGACGTTATTTTTTTCAAATATCATGGACAAATTGAAGCTAAAGTATCTTTTCTCATTCTGTGTCATGCTTAGCTACAAGAGTCAAACTAAGTTACTGCAGTGACTTCTGAAGTAACAAATTACGTTACTAATGTAAGTGAGCAAACATTGTAAGAATATAAAAATTAATTAGATTGAAGAGATTGCTGAATTTTGTATTTCAGCTGCTTTGGATTTTACCAGGAGAAATTTGGGTATCTCTTCCCTAATGCCATGTATATTCCAAATTATTTTCCTGCCCGTTATTTCTTTATAGAAATATCATTATTCCAACCACATCACTTTTCAGTGTAGAGCCCTACATGGGCAGTGATTTGTGAAGGATTACTTGCAAAGCTTGCACTATAATTGCCTGAAGTGAAAAAAAAAAAAAAAAAAAAGCTTACAGTAAGGTAATGTATACTGGAAATATCAAACTGATTCTTCATGCAGAATGTCAAGCCTGCTGTGTTTGCAAAAAAAATATTGTTTCAGTTTCTATATGTCAAAGAACAATAATCCATCAGCAAATAAGGATTTGCTTTAAGTTGTGTCTTGTATATGAAGATTTCAGAAAAAAAACCCAATAACTAGAATTTTTAACTTTTATTGTTATTATTATGCTTAAGGGTAAAGGGGCCATTTTAAACCTTTGAAACCAATGAAATTTCTTATTATGATTAGCATACCAATAGCACAACTGTGTTTCCACCCCCCATATTACCAGGTACTTTATAAATCCTGAGGCTCAAACATCAAAGCTGTTGTTCACTGTGTGCCTGACCAAAGGGACCAGGTACCACCTTGTTCATATAAAGAAAATAGATGGGATAACTAAACTAATCTCTCTAGCTACACCACTGTAATCCTCTCAGATACAGCCTCACTGCAGTGAACTGAAACTGGCAGTACATCAGCTGTGCTCAGTTCCCTGTTGCACTGCTCTAGCTGGAGAAAAAACATCACTTTATGCATCATTTATATGCATATAAATATAGGGTATGTTTGAAATGTAAAAGAGGAATAGGCAGTAAAACTGGCACACGTACCTGGAATGGATATGTGTAAAGACAATCAGGTTGTTTCAAAAGTGAATGCCATAGGAGGAGTGCAAGATTTGGTCTTATCATCTGTCTATGCAGCACAGAGAAACACTAATGTGCAGTTTTCTGCTCTTTGTCTTCAGTGATGTTTCACTCTCTTTAAGACTGGTGTAACTTCTGTTTGTATGGTATTGCAACGTACTGAGCTTCACACACATTTTATCCCTGTGGGACAATCAGCTTTTTCTATTTTGGTTTTGCACTTCTCATCAGTGCACAGACATCATAAGTCTTAGGTAGATCTATCTTAAGCCTCCATAAACAAAACTAATATTTACCTCCTTCCTTGGCTGCACCAAAGATGAGGAGCAGGGACTTTACCTACTTCTCTGACTAGAAGGGTTAAATGTGAAAACTAAGAGAGGGTCTAAAACTTTCTAAGTGACAGGTACAAGTCTGGCTTTCTTGAGATTCAGCATAAGCCAATGAGGCAGCGCAGACCTGTACTAGTCTGCTGCTGTATATTTATGCCTAGATCTGATCTTTATAGCATCAGAGCTCTGTAATAACAACATCGTTTTTGTATTTCTCAATGGCTTTGATGATTTTGCTGACCTGCTAGTCTTGATCAGATCCTCAAGGGCCACCTCACTTTTAATTCATTGAACATGAGATACCTAGATGCAAGCTGGGCACGCAACTACATCTGAGGACTGAGTGAATATTTTCTTTGCTGTGTACCCTTCCCATGCCCTCTTTTTTATGTGATCCCTGATTTTGTTCATTGTGTGTCCTGGGTTGCAGTGTATTCTATTACCATCTACATGAACTGTTGACACCAGGTGGGTGGTGTTGCTTGCCTCCACCCTCCGGACTATCTCCTGTTAATGGGTTTTGCCACATGACTCATACATAACCCATTCCGGACAATATTGTGTTAATGGCCAATCAAGGCCTTACCACATGACTGGCAACACTGCATCATCCCATTGTGGGATGCTCCGCCCCGAGGGAGGAGACAAGCATTCCATCCCGGATATAAGGTGAGATTGCAAACACCACGGGAGCCCTGTCTACTGGCTTCCCAGAGGACAAGAGCTACCACTGGACTTTCAGCTGGAGACCAGACTGCTGAATCACCGCTTCAACTGAGCTACTATGTTTGGACTGCTACCACCACCCCAACAGGGTGTCAGGTTGTATCTGACTTTGTCAGTGCTTTTCCTTGTATTATTTCACTTATTTTTAATTTTTCCTATTGAATTTTATTCTGATTTACGATCTCCCACTGGTTTGTTTTCAAACCAATACACTGTGGTAAAGGTTTCAGCCATGTGTTTTGCTCCACTATTTGCGTATTTCAAACAGACAGCCCTACAATATCTTAGTGCAAGACTTATTCTGGTGAACTTCCAGTTGATCATAAAGCAGTTTTCCTATTGACTTCACTCAGATTTAGGTCACACCTAGATGCTGGGATGGGATATATTAAGGATACAGAGTTATGCAAATTCCTGTATTTGAGTAATAAGAAAACAGGGGATGATCCTTTCAGATAGTTACCTGCCTCTTATGAATGAAGTGAAAGGTGCTGTGTGTTCTGCATAGTGCTGTCCTGGGTACCTGAAAATGCCATCTGGTCTAGGCGGTGTTTTTAGTTTCTGAATATATGTATAAGAAGGTACATCAGAGTAACAGTCAGCTTCACTTGAAATTGTATCATTTGACATCAATGCAGGTGTCCAAGGCAAGAGTTCCCAGCTTCCATCTGAAAGATTTAAGGATTGCAAATGTTTTGAAGGAAGGCCCTTCAATTCAGAGCTTAATTCCCCTTGTTGGTATCACACAGCCTAGGCACAGTTTGTCTGTGAACTCTGGATTTCCTTAAAGGAGTGGGCCAGGCCCAAGTGTGCTGTCCAAGCATAGAAAGTCAGGGTAAAGGGAGGGAAGAATGTGTAGCAAGTGAAGAGAGGCAGGTAACTAATACCTGTAATTCTTTACAGCCTTAAGACCCTCTGAAATTTGGAATGAACTTTTTTTTTTAATATTTCTAAAGCTGTGAGTATTGCAAACAGGCATTTGTTGCAGTGAAATGGAAGCAAACAACCACATCAAGTAACTCTTTTGTTTCTAAACATTCAGATCTTGCTTGGCAGGTCTGAACTTTTAAAACCTAAGGATTAAAGTTTCTCGTTTGGAATCACATGATCCTTTCCAAAGAATAGACTTGAGATTGAAAAAAAAAAAACCACAAAACAACAAAAAAACCAAAAAACAGAAAAAAGCAGAAAATAAAAGAGAAAGAAGAAAGAAAAATAAACCTCAAAAATCTGTCTTTCTTTCTTCTATTATGTCTCTCTTTCTCTCTCTCCTTCTCTCTTTCTGTTTTCTTGCTCCACCACTTGACTATATCACACTGTGTTGCTGGTTGCTGAGGTGCTGCTTCACCTTCTGCAATGTTGCTTGATCTTTGATTTCCTGTGAAGCCCAATGAATCTTACATTAGAGTGTGCAGAGTCAGGTGGTGCACCATCTGTTCCCAAGCTCTGAAAACACTGAGTAACAGAGAGCAACAGAAAGCAACAGCTATACCAGTTTCATCAGAATATTCATATTCACAGGGTAACAAAAAACCAGATGACTCTACTTTCAAGGAGAAAAAAACATTTAGTTTTCGAAGTTACCTATTAAATCTAGCATGTTGGGCTGGTTTTCTTTAATTTTGTTAAAATATGCCTAATATTCATTAATTTGGCTCAGTCATAAAATATGTTAACCAATTCATACTGCTTAAGTGATTTGATGTTATGGAGACCATGTGACACGGACTGCAAGTAGTGTTAGTTTAACTGTATTTACAAACAGCTGTGCATGCAGGGACAAAACAACTGCTGGAAAACTATGGTAGTAACATAGTGAAGAGCAGGTAATGCAGAAAATTGGTAATTCCCTAGCCACCAACATATAACACCTTTTTCTTTTAGTGTGCACTAACATGCTGTTGAGAAACATTATATATACCTGACTTGGCCAGAGGAATCTCTGTGCTACCCTACTCAATATTGATTATGAATCATAGGTTACAACTATTTTAATTATATGTTTTCTTAACTGCATTTTAATCAGACAAAAGAGAAATACCTTGAAGTGTCTTAGAACATGCTTATTGCTTGAGAGTAAATCAGCTATAGTCAAAGTTGCTAAGACAAATACTTCTAATTCTTTAATGTTCCTCTCCATATTAATGCTAGAACAGCTTAAGTCAGATTTACAGGAGCCCAAAATTGCTGTAACTACTTTGCTAAACATTGTACTTATTATAGAAGAAACTAGAAGAAAGATTTATCACATTTTTAGAAACCATTTAAAAAGCTTCATTGATCTTCCTGCACTTAAACTTTCCGACACTCTTGTTTTGAAGCACTATATTACAAGAAGAATATAAATGTTCAAAAATAAAATTGCTTCTGCCAAAAAATGAGGAAGTCAGGGAAGAAAGAAACACTGTTTTGTTTAGCACTGGTACATCAGTACCCTCTCTAATGCCTTCCATCCCTCAATATATGGCACTGAAAATAAATTGTATCTCATAGCTAGGGTTGCCTATTCCCAGTTGTGCTCATGATTTGTTGAATGATCTTGAGAATTTGCTATGTGCTATAGTTCATCCACACAAGAGTCGGGACAATGATGATTGTACATACAATTATTTTGTATATGCAGGATCTTTGACTCAGAAATGTTCACATATTTTGCAACCACCCAATTATCTTACTTCAATTTCCTTGAGGAATTACATATGTCTAGCTGGCAACCACATCTAGTGTTGTATAATCATATAATGCAAAATGTATACTAATATTTGTATTATTTTACATATGTGCATATGTGTGTATGTGCTATATAGATTATATATGATGTATGTAAATGTAGCTATACAGATAGACAAATATACAACCCCCATGATATGTCGTAAGGTTACTGCATAGTTCTAAAACATTTGACGATACCTGCATCAAAGATATTGTACTAACACAAAGTGAAAAAAACCTCTCCTACCTTAAAATAATGCTGAGCCCCTCACTGTTGCAAACAGGGCAATGGGGGGAAAAAAAAGCCAGATAACTTAAAAAGCTGACACAAACATATTCTGTGGCTTGGCAAATGTTGGTAGCAAAATTGATTTTGCATTGTCTGAGTTTGGAATGGCTGATGTTGAGATCAAGCTGCTAGTCTGCAGAGGAGCTAAGACTTTTGGCAGATAGGAATAAACACAGCATATGCAAGTAAAATGCAGGACAAAAAAGAAAACCCAAAAAAAAACCAGTTAAATTAGAGATGACTTCTGATTTTCAGCCTAGGCAGCACTCAGTGCGCAGCTGGCTCAGCCCTATACTTCATGGCTAATCGGGATGATCAATTAAAATATTTCTCATTGCTTAATATGCAAGTATGTCCTAAATCAATGAGGCTTAGAAGTCCTATAATCAGATGTCCCAAGCTTTTAACCTTTAATAATTGAGCTGTAAGAGATGCTTCCTCCTCATTCTTCTTGAAGCCTTCAGGAACATGTGTCAGTTTATTCTTTGCCTGTTAATTGTTCATTTGAACCTCAGAGAGTCTGACCCTGTGTTTGCTGACCTAAACAGCAATATTTCCATTGAACTCAATGGATTTGTCTGCACTGTTGCTGCCTGGGGGTTGGTCATCTCTGAACCAATATAAACACATGGGTGTCATGTATGCTGAAAACAAGCAAAAGCCAGCCAGAGAAACGCTGTTAGCAAGATAGTAGATTCACTAGTTCTACAGCCTGTGCAGCAATGTTTGTGAATATAAAGCACTGTGTAGACAAAACTGAGTTACCTCCAAAGAAGGAATTAGGATCAGTCCAGCTGCAGCACTGGAATGGTTTTCCAGCTTTGGAACAGGCTGCCCAGGCAAGTGTCTGAGTCACCAGCCCTGGAGTTTATTTAAAAGATTTGTAGATGTGGCACTTGAGGACGTGGGTTAGTGGTGGGCTTGGCAGTGCTGGGTTGGTAGACTCGATGGCCTTAGAGGTCTTTTTCTACCAAAATGATTCTGTGATTCTATCTGCAAGTTACGTCCTCACTCATTTATTTTGCTCTAAAAAGTAAATGTGGGATGTCTACCTAATTTGGCTCTCCTACAACTATAGCATAAATTGGAAATATTTAATCCTTCAGAAGCAAGGAAAAGGAGCCTCTGGTCTAAAAACAGGCAACTGAGGCAGAATTTTTGTCCATGCTCCCACTGGAAGTTTGTGTCAGAACTAGAAGTCAGAGGCAAATATTGCTGTATCAAGATGATAGGAGCCTTATTCCTGTTCTTCTTACGTAATGCCAGCTTTAGCCTGGCAAAGGATCCTTGTTGTGGGTTAAGAAAGGGATACCAACACTACCCCCCAGGCTCCCCAGTCATGCATTTGTGCATGTAAGTTCACCAAAGAGCATCCGTCCGATTCAGCTGGACCAAGTTCTGAATATTACATTTTTCTCTCAAAGTGAGAGTAGAAAGTGTGTGTGAAGCTGAACAGGAATCTGTAAGTGCAAAAGGTTGTCCTGAGGGTAGAAAAGAGTTTATTCTTAAGTTCCCTAAAGGTGCTGTGGGATGTCAGCTTCTGTTCAGGAACCCCTGCAGTTGTATCCCGTCAGCAATGGCTATGGACCGATTCCAACTCTGGTGCAGATGCGTCTGGGGTGCAAGGACCATCCAGTCGCCAGGGTAATGGCACTGAAGGCAGCAGTGAGTACATTCTCTATGAAGAACATGGACAGAGTAGGGAGGGGCAGCTGCGATGTGCGAGATTGGACTTGGTGTATATAGCTCTTTGGATTTAAATCTTTAACCCTATAATCTTTTTCTCTGTTGATTTTTAAAATTTCATTATGTACTGCAGTAGAAGCTTAAATTAAAATTAATGCTGACCCATTGACTTGAATAGGTGATGGCTCTAAATTTCAGGGAGCTGAATTTGCCTGTGTTCACATTTCCTTCAATTACAATGACAGCAGTTTTAATTTAGACTAATATTATCTGGTACATATTTATCTTTCTGCTGCCAACTAGGATCTCCATGGAAAACCTGAAAGATTGTGACATAAGTAGTAGAGACGATTTCTAAAATGTCAGAAGTGAGTAAAGTTGCAGGCAATCCCCTCTTGAATTTACCTGCCAATATTTTTACTAAAATGTGTTATGATTCTCATTTGTTTAATATTTATGAAAAACTACAAAGTGCTTTCCAGTAGCTATGTTCTGCATTAATCACATTTTTACTATTATACCTTTTTATGACTCCATTAATTAATTATCATTAATTAATAATATAAATAATGTTTACATTTATTAATTCTTAAGTATATTAAAGGCAATATATTAAAGAAAGTAGAAGTGAAATATTTTGAGGCCCAACCGACTCTTAGATTTATTATAAAAACTTGCAAAGATAGTTGCAACCTGAAATTTTCCCACAGAAGAAAAGCTGTCACGTAACAGATTTCAGAGGGTTGCCTGACACAAAATGCTAACAATCTCTGTCATCATGGACCAGGCTCTAAGCCCCAGCCGAGATTTCACCAGACTGGACATGTTCTGTCTGAAACGTCAAAATGTTACTGAATCACAGGTAAATGTATTTTTTTTTATTCAGCCTACGGCAAGGATCAATCCTGCTCAATAAGAGGTTTTTGAATGCAGCAATTCATTTTAGGATCTAGGCACTAATAGCTACTTTAATACAAACACAGGCTGACAACTGGCTTCTCACTGACAAGAACAGAAGAAACAATTTTATTCCTTTTGGCCACATTGAGTCAAAAGTCCGATATCACCCTCATATTTTGGAAGGTAAAATCACATCAATTGTTCATTCTACTATAAATTAGCCCTTAAACATTTTAACCTCATTTTGTGCTCTACCACATATGCTTAAGGAGAACAGTGCATCTAGATTCAAGCTCAGTTGTGAATATGTATCAAAGGTTTTATACACAGTTGACAACAAACCTTGTTTGTCAAGATATATTTCCTTTATCCAAAGCTAATAACTAGTTTAATTTGCATCAGCTGCAGACAGTATGTTTGAAGCTGACACTGAGATTTTGCCTTTTTTGACTGAAATGAAGCAGGTGAAAGAAAAGAGGAAAAAACCCCAAACAGCCGATTTTAGAAAAATTCTAACTGGATGGTGTTCATTTTGCTGAAGAAAATTCTTGCTCCATTTTAACACATTTGATCTTTTTTGACATGTCATATCATCTTCTGAGAAGACAGAGCATGTATTGAAATTGTTATACTGCTTTGTTGGGGGTTGAGTAAGAGCAGCAATGTGCAATATGTTGTTGATGCCTAATAACTCCTCAGCTATGTCTATTCTTATGCCTTCAGTCATGGGTGGTAGATTACCCACCAGCAAGAACTCTCCTGTATAAGGTAACATGCTTTGATGCTCTAAGTGCCTACAGATGAGTTGGACTACCTGAACCTAGTCTGATTATATTTAGTGCTTATTTTATTTGAATAGTAAATGTGGTTNGTGTCTTTTGGCCCTTGTATAAGTTTGTTAATGATGTTTGACAAATAACTAGTTTTCCCTGTACTTGTTTGATTTATTTCAAAGGTTCAGGAATGTGAACTAGCACTTGCACTGTATTTGAAAGAGAAGGACAAAATTATTTTTTCATCATTTGATAAAAATGACTAAAATGTTTTAGATCAGGGTAAATCTGGTAATTGTGTAACATAAAACATTTTCTTGAACATGAGTGTAATTTGGAGTTCAAAGAGAAGAGTGTAGACTCTCTGTTCCTCTATTCCTACCAGCAGCTGAACTGTATTTAATGCAGTTATGTAGAGAAATGACAGACCCTTTACAATTAGGACACCTGGAATAACAAAAGTAAAAATGTTGAACAAACTCTTCCGCTTGACAGTGGTTCTGTGAATTTGCCCACTGGTTTTCAGGAATACTGACATTACTCAGGTTTCCTTGTAAGTGGGAGGACCCAAGAGTCCTATATTTCTGTTTATATATAAACCAGACATAATGTAGGACTTAAAAGCATTTTTCCCTAGATTTTGTGTGGCTGCTAAAACAAGTTGTTTGGTAAACTCTTACTCAGCTCTTGTCATCTCTGTACATGATGACCACCACCACAAAAAGAAAAGACCCTTCCTCTCAAACACAGGTAAAGTAATACCATTTTTCTACTCCTCCTCTTGTGGCATGCCATACCTTACAGATCTGCAAGAAAGTACATTTTTTATGTGAAAAACTATCCACAGATTAAACAGATGTTAGGATGGAAGCCTCCTAAGAAATTTGCATCATGGAGTACAAACCTACCAAGAATCACAGAAAGGGCAGTGCATAGCAAAAGTTAATAGTGACTGAGAAAACAGTGCTGGATTTTTTAGAAGTAGTGTATTATTACAGGGCAATACTCCCTAAATTCATAAGCGTTTAACATCTGCACTTGTGCTGCTTTACTCTGCCCAATGATCTATCTTTTGTTCTTTGTAGACCGTCTTTAATTGGAAAATTGTTTAATAAATCCTCACATTTTATCTCATCAAAGGCAGACATAGCATGTGTAAATATTCATTACTACTTCATGTTTAAAACCACTTTGATAAATTAACTTCATAACCTTTAGAGAACAGGAAGAGAGAGGAGGCCTGGATGTAACTGAGACGGCACATAAAAAAATGGAATAAAAAAAGTAACTCAACACAGTCATTTGCAAATGTGTTTAGAAAGATTTTGATTGTGTCTATTAGTCAAAAGGAGATTCACACGAACTCTCTTCGAGTAGAAGATGAATTATCTTCTTGGGCTTCCAATCTCACTCTTCTGTCTGTAGATATAGCTTCAGCCACTGGCTTAATATAACTTTAGGGTCACTGTGAATGTAAATCTTGTGGATACTTAATAACTACAAACAAGGTAATACTGTAGGATGTCTTAGTCCAAATTTTACAACAGTCTGGTCTCATGTAAAATGCCGTTACAACCATTTTTTAAACTTATTTCTTTAATCCTTTAAAGGATCAAATTTGTCCTTTCTCTGTATCTTTTTCCACATTTGTATGTAGGGGCTGAACTGCTTGCCTTCACCATTAGGTTTCTCCAGACCCTGTCTCCACCCTCAATATCCCCCCTATATTCACACCTGAGCCTTCACTAATCACTTCTTGTATCTTCAGTCACCCCTGAACTTTCTCTCCTCCTGCTCTTCATCCTGAAAAAAAGCTTCCTGTTACTTTATACACAGCTACTTTATCATCCTTTTTTCATTCCCTGCTTAAAACCCTCTTCTTTGGGGCCATAAATTTTAGTGAACAACTGACAGCAATTATGATGTGAATGTGCTTTGACCCCTATCAATCTTAGTGAAAAATATATTCTAATTTTTTCCCTTGTATTCACCCATATGTCTGTATCGGTTGCCTCTTACCATACTTCAGGTACATCTCCATGATATTTATGGAGCTAGCTGCAGAATAGAGAGAAAAGATCTGAAATATCTTTAAATGAAATGATTTTATCTTGAGCAGTAGTCTCCTGTACAGTATAGACGTATCCTTAAATTGTAATCTTGCTGAAGCAGAGCCTGCTTTTTTGGCAGGAGTAGCATAATTTCAGCTTGTAAATAGGTCTCCTAAGTACCAAGGCAATGCAAATAATTACTAATAATGCCAAGAAAAAAATATCCTGTAACCAGACAAGCTGATTAGCAGCTGAAGCGAAAGTAGAGGTCCTGTCTGCATGAAGTGTTGAGAAACAAGCAAATAAAATATCTTATATCACTTTGTACCAGCCCTCCTCAAGGTTTGCTTGTGCTAACGCTTAACAGCATATGCACATCATGCAATTTCTTCTGCTTTAATTAGAGATCTGTGAGGAGTGAATTCTCTAGAGATAAAACTTCTGCTTATCCTATCCACTAATTATCTGCTTTTTCTTTGAAAAAATATTTGATATTAGGATCTACTGTTCTTGAGCAGGAAAAAAAGTTCCTCTGACCTTTGAAGTGACATAATGTATAGTGAATGAATATAGAGAATATGATGAAATGTAGTTAGATCGGTCTTTGGGGTAGTTAATATACAGCACATAAAAAGAATCATATGAGGAGTATTGAGAGATTGCTACCTTCTTTGCTAGGTTTGTTTTTTTTTTTTTTTAAGTAGTAGTATCAATTTAATTGCAAAACACTAGATCCTGTTATTCTGTTTATTGCTGAAAAAAAAAAGCCAACTGTTTTACAGTAGAGTAGGGCATTGGGCTTCCTTTCTATTTCAGCATTGTACAAGAAATATTTCAGATGCTGATGTATCTTAACATTTACATAAGCTAAGAAGGCTGAAGGGCAAGAATAATTTTGGCAAAAGTAAAAAGAATGGTCAGTATTAGAAAGAAGATGGTACTTGCACAGTAACAATGATTAACAGCAGTTAGGTGCTACTGTTCAGATGGTATCTGTCAGTTTTGGAGATGTTAATATTTCCACATTTTTCTCCGCAATGCTACTGGGTAAATCAGGCTTGACTGTTGCTACAGAAAATACATTTACAGGGGTTCTTGCTGCAGTAGGACAGTTGGACACAGCGGTGTTGTAATATAAATTCTCTTTGTGAGGAAGGCAAAACAAGTTGGCAGCCCAAATTCTGGCCAGTGAGCACTTGCGAGCTGCAGTCAGACCCCGCTGTTCAGTGCTGGCCCCAGAAGCTGCCGTGGCTTTGCCGCCAGCCGCACTCTGCTCAGGGAGCAGGAGGAAGGAGACACCACTCGGGCTCAGTGGCTGCATCAGCTCCTGGTGCTGCTAATTTGATGCCCCCTCAGGCTGAAGAGAGCACGGTCCCCCTTCACTCTCCTCAGGGAGTGCCTCTAACCTCCAAGCTATTACATGTGGCTCCTCCTTTGGATTTATTTTTGAAATATAACAATGAGTTCTGCACAAAGAGCAATTGGTAAAGCTTCCTTCAGGAGAGCATTTGGGACTGAGGGTCTCAAGTGGAAAAGGGGTATCTGTCTGCTCACAGCTCAGATCAGAGAATCAAAATTCCAGAGGAAAGAGAAGGGATTGCCAGCATGATTGGCATTTCCTGTTAGCTAGACATAGGAGATTCCCAGCTCCTTAGGAAGTTTCCCTTCACTATGTGATTTTGTTAAGGATATGTTTTAGTGGTGCCTAATTTGTCATGTAAATGGCTCTGAGAGGTTAGGGATCTAGCTCAGTTCTTGGGACTCCAGCTGAGGGGTTAGAGGTGCCTAGCATGAGCAATAGTGGGAATAATTGCAAGAGGCTCATGCCCTAGGTCATACTCTCCATCTTCACTTTGATTTATTAATTATCTTGCATCTGATAAATTATGACTCTTTTCAAAGGGCTCAGGAAGATGACATTAAGATACAGGAAAATTTAATCTTTATTATTGGACAGTGTCAGGTTGCTCACGCCCTGGTGACTGAACTCTTTATATGGCAGTCACTGACTTCATAAATTTTTGACCTCTCCTTAATGCACAGTACTTTTGTAAACCAGGAAGAGGACGACAACTGTAATTTCAGTTGTGGTCCTCTTCCTGGTTTCAGAAATCTCCAGCCAGAGGTCTTGCACCAGTTTTAGGTCAGTTTGACTTCCTGGACTTCTGAAGTGTTGCTCCTAATAAATACTGATCAGATGAGATCTAAACCAGTCCCACACTATTGTATAATGTTCTGTGTACTGCCCTCACCTCTTTGTATTTCAGTCTTTACAATAATGTTAATGTATTTACAAGAAAGACAGAAAAAATAGTGTAAAAGTGCTGGATAATGAATGTTTTCCTTTAGATTAAGTATATACATATAAAACAAAACAGACTTGGTCACTTGAATAAATTCCACAATACTTTCACAGAAGTAGGAGCATTTACTACAAAATCCTGGTGGATTTTCATTCCTCACTCTTTCCATATAAGTGATCTTGCCCTTGGAAGTTAGATTTGCTTTTGCCTGCACTGGGAACCTGGCAGGTTTTTAGAAGCTCACAGAAGCCAGACAGTTTTCAGAGATGCGAGTAGGCATCATTGGCACATACAGAAATCCTAGCTCACAATGAATGGGGAGAGTTAATGACATTTGTACAGACAAGGCAACTTTGTCTAATAAAACATAGATACCCAAATTCAAAAGAGGGAGTCAGAGAGTCTGCTTTCCATCTCTGCCTAACTCTGATGGCCAGAATGAAAACAGATAAGTGGGACAGCAAATCTTTAGCTTATTGATTAAGGACACTGGCATAGTGTATGTGAGATCTGGATTTTGATCTGCGTTCACTGGACTATTTATGCCTTGTTACACTCAACGGTCTGGGTGAATAACAAACAAACAGAAAAATGAGACCAGACCGTGAGAAAAGGCCCTTGACTTCTGCTCAGATAGGCACCATCAGAGACCACCAAGGACCACCTCTGCCCTGCAGTGCCAGACTGCAGCTACAGAAAGGCTGCCTGCCCCCAGCAAGGCAGCACAGCTGCTGTGCTGCTGCGACACTGGCTGTCCGGCTAGCTGGGGATTCGCCAGTGCCTGGCACCCGCCCGGACGGGAGAGGATGGCGGAGGCTGCTCGTGGGCACGGGAGGGTCGGCGGAGTCCCAGTTCAGGTTCACCAGACGCACCGGTGGTACGGGCGCGCTGGAAAGAAGGAGGGAGGGAGGCAGAGGGGCTTCTCCTGGTAGAAGGTTTATTCGGGCGTCATGATGGCGCAGAGAAGCCCCGAAGGGCTGTTAGCAGGTGTTCTATGCTTTATAGAGTGGGAGGGGAGAATACAAAAAACCCAATGGTGCAGGGATGTGGGGTTTGAATTCTCGCGGGCAAGGATACAGAACCAATAGGGAGTGTTGTGGGAGGGGAGGAATACCGTGGGAGAAGAGAAATCTCTCTTGAGGGAGGAGGCAAGCACAGGGAAACCGGGGTGAGATGGCAGTGGCTACTTATGGGGGTATGCTGGCCATGGAAGTGGCCATAACGCACCGCAACACTGGGGTTTCTTCTGTGCTGCATGGAGTCTTCTGGACATGAAGAACCTCTCAAAGACTGCTGACGGAACTGAAACACAATTTCACTGACTCATAGGCATAAGTAAAAGATAGGCTGTGCTATGACAAAGGAACAGACTTTTCAGTAATTTTCTGTTAGCCAATGGGCAATTCTGAGGGCTGCTGTAATTCAGTTTGTCATGGTCTCTTGTTCTCGAAAGCTTCAGAAACAAAACTTTGAGCCATAGCCTTGCACCTAGGTCTTGGTTTCCTACTGAGTTTGCATAGTGCCCTGCCTTGTAAACCAGGCACCTTGTAAACCAAACCTTGTAAACACATCTGCCTTTCTTCAGAAATGACACAGGGAGCTGGGCATCCTAGAATGGTTTGGGTTTGGAAGGAACCTTAAAGATCATCTAGTTCCAAACCCCCTACCATGGGACCAGGTTGCTTAGAGGCCTGTCCAACCTGGCCTTGAACATTTCCAGGAATGGGATGTCAAAAACTTCTCTGGACAACCTATTCTGGTGCCTCAGTACCCTCACAGGAAAGAATTTCTACCTAATATCTGAGCTTAATCTACTCTCTTTCAGTGCAGAGCATGCATGTGTGCTCTGGCTTACTCTCCTGGGGTGAGTGGAACATCTTCTTAGCCAGTGAGATGCCTACATTTTATTTATCATTGTGGTTTTGAGTATCACTTGTTCAGCCTGAGAGTACCTCCACATTTCAGGTGGAGTCTAGAAAGCTAAGCTCTGGAATAACATTTTCTCATGCTGCTGGAAGAGGTGTAGCCCACAATAGGTTTAGGTGGACTTACCTTCTCTAGGTTACCTGCTGTTTGAGCCAGATTGCCTTAAGCGGCATAAAGATATCTCTATATCTGTCAGATGTGCTTGCTGCACAATGTGCTTAATTGTGGAATCCTCCACAGATTTAACTAAGTCATACAGGGCAGATAAGAAGAATCATGAATGACTGTTTTTGTAATAACATTTCTGATCAAAAAATTCAAATTTCACATTACCTTTTTTGATGCTACTCTTTATAAAAAAACACTTTGAAAGAGAATTAGAACTTTCAGAAGCAGAAACATGTAAGAAAAGCATGACAGACAAAAAATGCTGATTCTTTGATATACTTTATCACAAATCCTGTAATTTAGATAATTAACTCTAATACAGCCAAAACCAGCACAAGCATTATGTTAGTTATCACGTTACTGGCAGCAATCATTGGGACTACATCTAAATCTCTTTTTTTTCTTTCTCTCAGACACTGTCTTTCATGAGTGCCTGTTTATGCATAATGTGATAGCCCTGGGGTATATCTACAGAACTTAGTATGACAATGCCATGTGCTTAACTGAAGGTTGTATGATATTACCTTTAATGAGGGGAAAAAAAAAAAAGGCAATTAGCAAGGGAAACAAATATATTAATTAACTTAATAATTTACTAATGTAGTTGGCTATGTTTTCTGATAATGCATTCTACCATTCTGTCACTGTCCTAGCTGTTTTAAATCTTTGGAGGACTGCCATGCAGGAAGGATGTCCAGTTCTGGGGACAATAATTCACACAGAAAACTAAGCATGTTAACTGTTATGCTGCTTAATATAGGAAGTTGATTTACATGCTTCTTAAGCAGAAATGCAAGAGATATGGTATAACTTAGTTTAATACATGAAGTAATAATAACAGTTTTGTCTGTGAAAACAAAGAAAACCCCTTTATCATTGCTAAAATTTCAAGTTTAACACTCTCAGCATAAAAATGGTTTTATTATCCTTCTTTTGGTCACCAATGACAGCAGAAAGGGCCTGATTCATTCAATCCAGAGGTTCTTTGAAATATAGTAAAATAAAATTATGAACAGAAAACTGATGCAAGGATGAATCTGTCTTTCTAGTTATGGAGGGTGTACAATGGTAATAGTCATCTTTGAGAATCATCCTTCCTAACTCAGAAGCTTCAGGTTCCTTGTTGTTATTCTGTAAAATAAGTTCTGTTGCACAATGGCCTTCTGGTGTGAGGTCTGCCTTTCTAGTAGTTTTCAAAATGTTTTACAAAAGGGTACTTAATATATTACTATGACTCTTTTCACTTCAACAAGATGTTTTCCTCTGCAATCTTGTTGAGGGCACTAAAGAGAGACTGTCAGAACTTCTTCCATTTATCTAGGCTCTGCCCTAATTTGTTACAGGAAGGTCCAGCCATATGAATTTATCTTCCTCCATTTTTCTTTCTCAAGACATAGGAGGGCACAGAGAGGTAGGTTACTTACTGTCCCAAGAAGACATGGTAGGACTAGTCATTTTGTGCTCAATTGGCTTATTGTAAGTAACAAAACAATTATTTGCAAGGGTTTGGGAAAATATTAAAGAAAAGAGAAGAAAACAACTCAAGCTGTATATTGAATTAGTGCAGATACTTTTAAAAATGCAATTGAAATTGTAATGGTATTTATTTTAAAATTAATTAAGATTCAGTCATCTTTTAGAAGACTGAGAACAAATCATCGATATGATACAATGTAGTGGTACCTCTAACCCTACTTTTGCATTTTATTTTTAAATGATGAAACAATTATTATGTGGTTAGCGCTGCTAAAGCTATAAGGACCAGATGGAGCTCTTCACTTGTGTAAAATCTGAAATACAAAGATTTAAGTAAACGATATAGTAAAAGCTTTTTAGTTTTCATTCTGTTAATATGCCCATTACATAATTAAAACACAAAAAGAATTCTCAGCTTCTTAAGGAAGGATTTGATGTTTCAGTGTTGCAGTATAGTTTGAATAATTTGTTAGTTTTTTTAGTTCGTGATTTTGTTAGTTTTACAAGACCATTTAGTATGGGTTAGCATTCTGATTACTATATGGTGGTATACAATATATTACTATTTTACTGAATCAAATTATATCACTATATATGGTTGTAAATTATATGTACATTTATATATGTAATATTATTATAAATAATAGTTGTAGTTGGAGTGCTAATTACTTTTTTATGTAATTGTTTCTTGGGTTTTTTAATATAATTAGTTCCCTGTCATTGAATGCAGGCATAATGTACTCAGAAACTTCTCCTTCCCTGTGAATCCCCATGCAGCTTTTATTAATCAAGTTGTTAGACTATAGAGATTAATAAGTGTAGTTGTTAATGGTGGCTAGTTTCTATGCTTTCTTCTTTTCCTTCTTATGAGAAATATGGGAGGCCATGTAGGAACTGTGTTCCTATTGCTCTAAGCAGACACAATAGAATGAGTAGCAGATGTAGGTAGCCAGCTAGATACAAGCCAGCAGTGTGTCCAGGTAGCCAAGAAGACCAATGGCATCTTGGCCTGTATAAAAATAGTGTGGCCAGCAGGACCAGGACAGGGACTATGTCTCTGTATTCAGCACTGGTGAGGCTGCATCTCAAGTTTCATGATCAGTTTTGGGTCTCTCACTTGAGAAAGGACAGTGAGTGTGTCCAGAGAAGGGCAATGGAGCTGGTGAAGGGTCTAGAAAACCTCTCCTGTGAGGAGTGGCTGAGGGAGCTGGGGTTGTTTAGTCTGGAGAAAACCAGCCTCAGGGGGGACCTCAATGTGCTCAACAACTCTGTGAAAAGGGATTGTAGGCAGGTGGGGGTCGGTGTCTTCTGCCGGGTATCAAGTTAAAAGATGAGAGGAAATGTTGCACCAGGGGAAGTACAGACTAGATTTTAGAAAAAAAAATTCTCTGAAAGAGTGGTTATGTTGCTGTTGTCCCGGGGACGACGTACAAACAACATAGACTTGATCCAGGAAGAAATGCAATTATTTAATTATTTTACAGACTGGATTATATCTCTTAGTTCTCTTGAGTGGCGTAGGGACATTGGTCCCTGACCATCCACCTCTTGGACGTGATTGGTGAAACCCTACAATATCCATTTGAAAACATTTTCCCAAAGAGCCTTAACAAACTTGGAAAACAAGCTGCAGGTGTTAAAATAGAGAACTCGTTTACAAAACCGTCTCACTGTTTCTCATGGCTTGTGTGAGAAAGACAAGGTTCTCACAGAATACTGCAGGAAGATGGGAGAGCTCTCTGCTGAGAACTTTTCAGCATCCACATGGTTAGACATTGGAACAAGTTGCCCAGGGAGGTGCTGGAGTCACTAGGTCTGGAAGACTCCAAGTGTCTGGATGGGGCACTTGAAGATATTGTTTAGGGGTAATTATAATGGTGCTGGATTGAAGGTTAGACTAGATGACCTTTAAGATCTCTTCCAAACTTTGATGATTCTGTGATTCTGAGCCCTATCTAGCTATTACTAGTAGATATAGGATGAATTTCCCCTATATCCTATAGTATATAGGGTATTACTGAGGATATAGGGGAAATTTTCAAAATTAAAATGAGAACAACTTAGATAATCTACTGAGCCCTCATGGGTAGCTTTGAAAATTGTGCCATCAAAGTTTGGTAGTTTTGTAATGATACAAGGACAACTGATTTACCTATATAAGATGTAATTGGCATACTATTATAAAACCTGATTATCATTGGCTTTAATTGAGAATATACTTCTTCCCAATCTAAAATATTATGATAATTTTCATTAACAGAACTTCCTCCAGGGAACAGATTCAAAGAGTTCAGATATTGGAAGTGGACTTGAGTCCTTTTGCATTTATTTGATTTCAGCTGATAATGTTAATGATTATTTCTAAAAACTCAAATAATTTCAAATGAGATAAAATCTGAAATATAACTCTGGCTCTTCCATGTCCATTGCTCACTTATTCATTATATTCAGTCTCTCTTTTTCTCAAGAATGACTGGTAGGGTAGTGAAAAAGTTTAATAATTATTCTTCCAGATGGCATCATAAAGCTAATTTAAAAATATCATACAGTGATTATACATTAGGTAAAAAACAGGTGGTTTTTTTCACTGTCCAAAAAAACCCCCCAAACTCTTCAATATGCCTACTTAAAATTGATGACAACAGGACTATCTATTCAGTTTGGACTAAACTGTCTACATTTCCAATAAGAGTGACATTTGGAAGTACAAATAGAATATTCGGTGACATAAGGAAGAAATTTGATGAATTGCAGTGCATCTTATGATGTAGTTCCAAATGCATAAGGCCAAAGAATATCAATAAGTCTGAGTGGTCATCATCTCTCTAGAGAACCAGATGCTCCTGGCTTGCTCTTAGTATCTGCCCTTGGCTAGAGGAGCCATTGGCAGACAATGGCAGTCCTCCTACCACATTTTATGCTAAAAGAGGTTGTGACAAGACAATTCAGTCTAAATGCCTGAGCCTCCATACTACTTGGGAAGAATTTTTACAAATTTGGTAGAAGATAGTGAAGAAAGCATGCCTACTGTTATCAGTAACTTTCTAAATGTGATTGAAAAAGCAGCTTGAACAAGTCCATTCCATTATGTCAGCAAGGTGCTTTTATTCATTACTGAATCAAAATTAGACTCCACTGGTTCCAGGATGGGAAAGGCCCTTCAAGGGCTCCATATGCAAATTTCATGCCAAATACTGTAGTGCTCTTAGGGATCTATTGAGCTCAAATTACATGCTGGCTTCTATGGATCTGGCTTTTGTACCTAGATGAGCCATTCAGCAGGGGTACCAAATAGGGTAAAAATACATCTTTGTTGAAACAAGAAGGTGTCTCCCTGGCTGGGCTATCTGTGTACATGTATGCATACATGCATTCTGCCCTCTCTCAGTGATCCAGCAACCAGAGAACTGCAGCAGAAATGCTGCTCCCATATAGCTATAGAGAACATGACTTAAATTTGAAAAAATGGATCTTCTCCTTCAGCAAGCTTAATGATGGTATATTCCTTTAACCATTGGCACAGAAGCTCAGCACAGACACTCTCATTCCCACATAGTTGGATGAGAGGCTGACCTATTGTACTCAAACGTGATGCACATACTGATTCTCAGCATGCCAACACTCATGACCATCTGCTAGGGTGGCACCATGCCCACCACAAAGGTGGGACGCCACTCTCAAGAGGCACAGGTGCCAATTGCCTATAGATTGAAAAGGATTGCTTAGACAATACAAAAAGTGGCACTTTCTTTGTGGGTGTTCTTCCTGATGCCACAAACTAGCTCAAATATTGTTTGCCTGAGTCAGGCAAAATTTTGCTAATTCTGCCTGATAGCATTTATCACCAGAAATATGGTCTTTGAAATGATTCACAGACAAAATTCGAGACAGAAGAAAATCTTTAAAATGTTGCTAGGCAGAGTCAGAAACCATGAGATAGAAACTCTTCTAAAGTTGTGCTGAAAGCACAGAAGCTAAGCAACAAGCATCTGGAGGAGTGGGGGGGACCTGACACACCCACTGCTGGGACATGGAGCTTCATACAGCTGTGTCTCTCCCTTCTCAGTGCTCCTTGCTTTATTTTGGAAAATGCAGTTTCTTTCAAATCAAAGTGGTTGCACACAAAGCTCAATATGTAATCAGTCAGATTTTCAAGAAGATTCTGTGTGTACCAAAACAAATGTCATATTCCTCTTCAGGGGAAATGAAAAAGAACAGGGATGGGGGAGGAATAGAATTCTCAGATCCTTTAAGCTTGTTTCACCTTTTTCTTTTGGCTTAGTCAGCTTTTAAGGATAGAAAATTTCAGTTTACTAAAATTTTTGGACATTGAAAGTTCTCTCAACCTTTCTAGAAGCAAACACCATGCTCTGATACCGATGTCTGGATATTGATAAATCTGTATCAGAAGTACCCTTCTGTGGAAAACATATAGGTGATGGTAGAGGAAGATTATACAGGTTAAGGCCCTGCTGGAAGCATCACAACTGAACACGTTAAGGTCACCGGAGAAGAAAAATTAGGGAAGTCAGCACTAGTAAAAGTGAGGGGAGGAAGAGTTAGATGTATCTTGTTCTTGAGCTTCATCTATTTAACAAATCCACCATTCTTCAAGTCGCCATCAAGATCGGTGCCTTATCCATTTCAATGTTACTGGATTTAAGACCCCAAAGCATGTCAGGTGTATTTGACTACTCAGTCAGTCACTTCTGAAAGAAGAGTGACATCCCACAGAGGGCCAGTGATTTTGAAGGGATATTCCACTGCTTTGGAATATTTTGGCAAATGTGTATGCTATACTTTATGAAAGCAACAAATGTTGTGATTCTTCACGGCTGAGCATTTTAAGTTAGGATTTAGCTTGCACATAGACACATACATATTTGTATGTATTTATTTTACAGTAGGCAATGAAAGAAAAAAAAAGAGCTCGTTTCTATGATATGACTTTTAGAATAAATGCCAAAAAAGTTTGCACTGCATATTAACAGAACAACATCCTTAAAACTTCAGGACCTTAAACCTTCACTCAAACCTATGCCAGGACATGAATGCAGAAACCCAAATGGCTAGTCTGTTAGGCTGTACTGGTTACAACCTCAGTAAAGATGCTGAAGGATCCCTTATTTCCATATAAGTCTTTCACTCATGAGGTACAATAAAAGAGTATGTCTCACACATCTATACTAGCAGGGAAGAATTATTAAAATATTTTGTATCTTGCTGGGAACTTAAATCTGTTTAGAAAGTTTCTGGAACAAGTCTAGATTTTGTTTCACTCTATGTTGTATGTTTTCCATTTTCTGACTCTGAAAATTATTAGATGTTTGCGGAATGGTTGCCACGATCAGACATTGGCACACTGTTGAGCTTGATACAGAGTTAACAGGGTGAAGTGGCTTGTGTTTTACAAAGGTTGTACTAATATTCCCTTCTGGCCAGCAAACTTTATGAATCTGATTGTCTCTGAAAGATTTTTGTCTCCTCAGAAAATTATAAAATAAAATAACTGAAATCAGAAACAAGATTGAAAAGAAACTGCTTATATCTCATTTCTGTTTCTGCAGTGTATCTTGGCCATAGGACGATCAAGATATGGAAAATAATCTGCACATTAAGCATCTATGCTTTGCTAATTTTACAAATAGCTTTGGGGTTATATTTGTTATGTCTGGCTTATATATAATGAATGGGTTTATTTTCCTCTCTTTCTTCCTCTTTGTTTTTCTGCATAGCAGAACCTGTGCAACTGGCCTACGACCCCAATCAATGGTGTCTGCGCAATTAACTACTAGAAAAGAGCCAACCCCACTAGGTAGCTGACAGCTGCTTGAATTTAGGCTGACACCTTTAAACAGGAATAGAGACAGCAAATGGAGCTGATGCTGGGATGCCTCCATGGGGAATGCAGTAGATTAGCTAGATCAGGATGTAGCCTGTGTTGCATAAATACAAACTACTGAGCATTTTATGGGTCTGATCCTTTGAAGTACCAGGCTGGCAGCATCTCCAGATCCTGCTGAATGTTCAGGCAAAGTGAAGATAGCTGTGTTAAACATAAAATTTCCTTACCATTTTGTGGGTCGGGTCAATTATCTTTTAAGTCCATTCTAGGGAGCTAATAGAAGAGTCTTTTGCACGTTTAATTACACAGAGAAAGGAAGAAAAACAGACAATGACCAGAAAGAGCATAAGAATTGATTCATCGTCTGACCACAGTGAAGTAGAACTGCAGGACCGAACTGAAGAGCAGTTGTTCAGGACTGGATGAACTCCAAAAAGTACTTAGATATTAGCACGAAATAATTTAAATTTCAATAGGGCCTCCTCCCTTCCTTTCTTTCTTTACTCTCCTTAGTTCAGGAAAGAGTTCTAGAGCTGAAACTTTAGGTATAAATGAATATGACGCTAGATGTATATTTTCATGTTACAGATCTTTTCATTACCTAATAAGAAATGTAGTGATAGACATTAAGGACAACACATTTCCACCCAAAAGGACTAGCCCAAGACACTGTGTTGACATTTTAACCTTTCTCATAGTCCATTTAAATCAACCTTCTCAGGAGTTAACTACAATTTCCCAGTTTATGAATGTTGAGTTAGGAACTGGAACATGATTATTTATCTTACAACTGTGTATAACATATCCTACCAAGGATACAATGATTTTTTTGATACATGAGAAGCAGTCTTTGCCGTGAAGGTTTTATACTCTAAGGAAACATGATAGAGAGAAAAAGAAATACCATCATCCCTCTTTGAGAAAATGGAAGGAGATTTTCAGCATTCAGCACATGGTCATGCAGAAATAGGTGGCAGCTGTAGGATTTAACCTAGATCTCCTGACTTTCCATCCAATCCATCTCTATAATTATTCATTTAATCTGAAAAATACGCCAGCAGAAAAGTCTTGTGCTGAATCTGGTAGTAGACAGGATATAGAACTTTATACAAGAAAGTTTGTTATCACTACTGGCATGCAACATGATTTCAGCAGCGCTATATTCTGAATTTTCTTTAAAACTCCTTTAAAATGAAAGAACGGCATCCATTACTAACTGACAGTAATTTTTCACTGCCTCCAGATTCAACAGCTGAACACATCAGCCTTCCAATCCTTATTTGTAGCAAGAGTTGTTTGGCTTGCCTTTCATATGTTTTTGGTTTTCCCTATGGTAATAGTGCTTAGAAGAATAACTCAAAATAAATTGGTGATCAAGGGCATAACAAAAATATATATTATAGTCATCCTAAATGTTCTTGGCCTTGACCAGCTTTGTCAGTCCTCATAAATTTTGGCACAAAATGGTCTTTAGTGATACTGATTAGACTGCCCTGGTTTTGGGCACAAAACAAACTAAGAAGTTTGTAATCAATATTGAAAAATATTTTTCTAACCAGAACAGCTGCTCCAAATTATTTATTCTTTATTTAACCAATATGCATCATTTTTTCAGGCAGCTTGCTCTTCTAAAACCTTCAATATCCATATTTAAATCCATTTGTCTTAAATCCATAGTAAATGGAAGTAGTGTATACAATCACATCTCACTTCTGGTTTGTAAACGAAAGCTTAGAAACACCTAAATGTTGTTTTGATGAGTAATAGAAATGAGGCATGTATAGAGGATGAAGGTATTTACTACGTATGTGGCTGGATCACTGATTTATTTTCTTACATAGTCACATATACTTTTGTTGTTTCTAGGTTCTTTTCAACTTTATCTTTTCGTTGCATTGCAGTCCTGCCCTGTTTTCCCTGCACTTGAATACTCCTAGGCTGGAGCATGAAGACCTTTGAAAGTATCCAACACTGGTATTTGGAGTAGTTTTCATCCTTTTTTTTAACCCAATAAAGAGACAAGATATGGATCATTTTGATGTCAGTGTCATTGACATGAGTATCCAAAAGAGAGCCCTATATCAGTGCTGCTGATTTGGAATCCAGTAACATTCTCAAAGACAGAGAAAGAGGTGCCAAGGACAAGGTCAGTTTTGTTACCACTTTGCAATGTCAGCTAGAGATGGTTATTCTTCACTCCCCTTTTTACTACTGTGAAGACACAGTTCAAATGGCTACTACTTTTCTTTCCTGCATTTCAGTGATAGATAAACACTTTTAAACCTCATTTATTGAGCAAGTCAATGTGTTCCACCAAGGAAAGATAAAAATCCAGATTGAGTTTTGTGTCTGCTCTACAGTGTACAACACACAAGGAGAAAGTTCTCTGAGTACAGGGTTTGGATGAAGTTGGTGTTTAAGGCCTGTCCTCAGGCTTATATTTTAAAAAATGCCTGAGGCATTCCTTGAGTGCCTTTTTGGGCTTGAAGGAGCAAATTCTATAACACTGAATGCCATGGTACTATGATTACATCACTATCATTCTGGGTAATATAAAGCCATCCCTTTTCCACACTGTGAAGTTGTATCTGTATCTTGTAAGATATTTCGTTTACAACAAATGATCACTCTGCTGCCTATTGTGCTCTAAACCAACTCCACTTTTGCTTTTAGTGAAATCTTCCAATCAGCCAAATCAACTTCCAATGCTCTATATTTGGGTGGAAAGCAAGAGAATATTTTTAGAAGATTCCATTTTATAAACTGAGAAATATGTAGCAGAAAAAGCTGTGAAAGGATAAAAATACCTGTGGAAAAAACCTGATCATTAAAATCATAACATATAATTCTTTAAAATGGTAAACCTGAAGATGTTTATGAAACAATAAAGACTCATGTGAACAGGAAGACTCAATGGGAACCAGTGATGAGGAAATTAGCCTAGGATTTGGGAAAGCTGTGCTCAGATTCCTACTCTGCTGCTGAGAGTTGACAGTGTGCTGGGCACATTCATTGCCTTTCTGCCATCAGTACAGTAGCGTGAGACAGGGCAACAGCATTTCCCAGTTTCACAGGAGCATTGTTTGGGTAAATTCATGAAAGACTGAGATGTTCAGGTGTCATGGTAATAGAGAAAGAAGAGAAGGAGTGGGAGGGCATGAAAGAGAGAATCCTGGTGGCCAGATATTCCAAACAAGCAAAACAAAAGCCCTTCCCCCCCCTCCCCCCCCTTCTTGAATACATTATCCCAGAGGCACTACCACCACTGGTGATGGCCTTGGCCAACAGTGGGTCTGTCTTTGAACCAACTGGCTCAGTCGGACACGAGGGCAGTGTCTACCAGCTTGTCACAGAAGCCACTCCCTGTAGCCTCCCTGCTGCCAAAACATTGCCATGCAAACCTATTGCATGTGCAGACCAACTCCTGTAGTTGTGGCTTGGTATGGTATGAGGGGGGCAGGAAATATAGGATGAAAAATGTTGACACGGGACTGGGGGACAACATCCAGGCACTGTGGCATTGGGTGGGAGGGTGCACAAATTAATAGGAACAGGGCTGAAAATGCGATTTGGAGAGGTACTCAGACCATGTTGCTCCTTAATTGTTCTTACTGCAAAATTCAGGACCACATTTCAATTTTTGCTTTGGGAATTATTATGGCTGACTCTGGGATAATCACCAAAGTCAAAATAATAATTATTATAATTGCCCTCTATTGTCAAGAAGAAAGGCATTTCCCTTTCATGCCCTCATGCCCATTAATTTCAACCTTAACAGCAATGCTTTGTAGAGGCAGTAGTGGTGCGAAGTGCACTGCAGCTCTTTTCTAGAATCTCTTTCTGAGACCTCAAGCAGCTTTCTAGCCTGTTGAATGCTTCTTCTTCACTGTCACCCTGTGAGGCTGGTTGTGATTGCAGGGCGCTTAGCCCCCACATGGCTTGTGCAGAGTGCTCTCTCCTGACCTGAATTGTTTGCTGAAGGACCAGCCACATTTACAGGCACCGTGCTGAGAAAAGCACAGGAAATGCTTCAGCTCCATTCTCAGCACCAGTAAAGGGGAGGGCAGACTGGTGGAGGAGGAGGAGAGGAGAGGCGGTAGCCAAAGGGGACAAGGGTCTTGGCCCTCCATCCATGAATTGGTTGGTGTTGGAGCTGTAGATCAGTAGGGGTATAGCAGATTTGAAAGCTGCCTGGGAAATTCTGCCTCTGTAGCCATGTGGAGACACTTGAATTAATTTTTAGATGAAGGAAACAGAGCTTAGGGTATTAAAAGGTCATGGTTTTCCAGGTCGGATTTCTAAAGGTTTGCATCCAAATCTGTTCTAAGTAAAGCAAGTAGAGCCGTTACACCTTGAATCACTGCTTTGTGCAAAAAATATGGTAGAAACACATGTCTTAAAATATCACAGGGAATAAATTTCCCTGTTAAGATATGTCCTGGGGGAAAAAACCCTATGCTTTCCTTTTAGCGTATATTTACAAAACAGAGATTTCTAACTTTTTGGTATTAAAGAGTCTTTAAAATTTATATATCAAGCCAAAACCATAGAAAACCTGCTTTTTGGATGTTTAAAAACAGTAATAAAGCCTAAATATAAAATCACAGGATGATTTCTAGTGAATACCATATTCTATACTTTATGCCTCTTACAAACGCTGGAAGTGCATCTATATTAATCTTTCAAAAGAGTAGTTAGGTGAAGGAAGGAAAACCACTATTTGGATAACTTTGATTTTTTGTCTGAATTCAGTTTTATGCTCCAAACTTTCCATGATGAATTTGGACCTTGGACTTAATGAAAGTGAACTGAACTTTTTCTTTGGTAACTCCAAGAAGGTCTTGATATTCCTTTTGTTTTGTGTCTGAATCTAACTAAAAGATCTTGCACAGCCTTTTTGTCAGACTTCCCCAGTTTTCTATCTAAACTGATCTGTGCATTCACAGTGAAGCTTCATTAAAGATCAGGCCAAGCAGTCTTTAAAAAGTACAGGGCTTCAATGATAGACAGATGGTGGCTTTCATGATGTCAGGAAGTGTCAAATATTATGGTTGGCTGCAGAATGATGGCTACTTTCCAAACAGATTGAGAAACAGACAGAAAGAGCAAGAACACCATTTGTTGTATTTAGATACATTGTGAACAGAAGGAAGCAAGACAGAGCATACTTTTACGCATCTTTTTTCCGCTCCTTGTGAAAACAGTTTAGGATTTGTTACGTTATATTAGCCCTATCATTATGCAAAAACATGTGAAAGCCAGAAATTCTGAGATAGATAGATAGATAGATAGAGATATATATAGATAGAGGTCTATAGATAAAGATGTGTTGAGATATATATATATATATATATACATATGTGTATATATATATATATATACAGGTTGCCATTGTGACTTTCTGCGTCATTATTTGCAGTTCTGTGGATATTTTTTTTCATATTATAGGCAGATAGAAACCTGATGTTTCATTTCATGTATTTATTTATTCATTTATTCATTTATTTTTAGGAACAAAGCTGTGCTATTTAGATAGCCTGCAAAAATATTTTAAGTTTTATTATTATTACTATTATTAACCTGTATGTTATTCTGAACCCCTTTTTGGGATAGTGCTCATTAAAGTAATTATGTTTAGATAATTGCTTTGGTTTTGAATAGGGGTGAGGTTTTTTCAATATTTGTGTTGGTGCTTCTGGAGTTGGGACAGTTTTGGTTCGTCAGAATGGGACAATTTTGAAATATAATACGTGTCAACAGTAGCAACTTTTTAATAAAAATACTGAAAGACAAAGGCCATGGAATGGTCTGTGTCAGGATGAGTGATTAAAGCTGCACAGAGCCTGAATGACATCAACAAGTCAAAGATTGTTCATATCTGAGGGACGGGACAGATTTTGTGCCTAAGAACTAATTAAGAACTATAAGTTTTTACTCGAATATTTTTTTGGCCCATGGAATTCAGTGTGAAGGGTGCTGAAATGCATACCCTTAGTGCGTACTATTACATCGGGGGTGTCTACATCAGGTCAGCATTTTGGCAGAGCAAACTGACTGCCCTTGATAACTGTAATTTTGAAAAGTACATATTCTATACAGGTTTTATGTGCCTGGCACAGTTACTGGAGAGTCTGTCTGCTC
Source organism: Daphoenositta chrysoptera (assembly GCA_013397915.1). NCBI lineage: Eukaryota > Metazoa > Chordata > Aves > Passeriformes > Daphoenositta > Daphoenositta chrysoptera. The sequence goes on from VZRO01001695.1 coordinate 1,290,797, forward strand.
TAGAGATGTCAGGTTTGCCTTTGCTTGTTTAAAATCTTGGTTAGGGTGATCTGTCAGATGGCTAAGCAATGGTTGCTTTAAAGGTAAAGGAAGAAGCTGACCTTGGTCAGGAGGGGTAAAGAGGGAGAGAAGGCCTGTAGGAAAGAGACATCTGAGAAGCTGGGAACTAGGACAGCTGCCCTGTGTGTGTTTGTGCTTATTTTACTTATTTATGAGCTTTTACACTATGACATTCGCCATCCATGTATAATCACTCCTTTCCTTCCCAGATCTCCCCCAGAAAACCTATCTGTTTCTCGAAACTATCAAAATACTTGGAGAGAAAATGCATGCTTATATTTATGATAATTAAACCCCTGTAAAAATAAGTGACCACATTTTGGAATATTCATTTATTCTTTGTGCTTGTTCTCCATTCAACAGTGGACTAGCTGAATCCATGGAACCATCATGTGACAATAATTTTATGCTTCCAAATTATAGCAACATTTGCAAACAGCATAGCAATTATGGTCCACAAGGAACCTCCTTAACCAGAATCCTGTTGCTCTGTGGAAAGAAAACAAAAACTGTAGATTGGAGCGTATTCCTGGCTTTTTAAAGTGTGTTTTTTGATTAATGGTGCAAAATGGAGTGATAGGATTTTCCTGTTTTTCTGCTTTTGCCAAATTTGCTGTACAATTCAGCATTCTCCTCTTTGAATACTGGAAATATTTTTTTTAAAATATTTTTGTTATTTTGTTATTTTTCTGTCTTTTGTAAGGATGTTTTAAGGACTGAAGGCCTTTCTTATCTAATCCTTTCTTTGTAAATAAACAAACATGGCATGAATAATAAAAAGAAATATCCACAAGTAATCATTACAGTTCTTAAATTAATTCTCTTTACCCATAGGCACAAAGAATCCATTCAAATTTGCTTCTTGGTGAAAGAACAATCAATTGAGATTTACTTTTAGCAGAAAGGTGTATAAAAAGCGAAACTGTAAATTTTGTGTCCCATGAGCATTTATGGAGGTCTGATTTTGAGAAGGAACACACAACTGTGAGCAAAAGAAGTAGCGTTCTTCACAGAAGAAGTAGCGTTCTTCAGTCAGAGAGAACAAACAGTGTGACTTGATTTACCAATCCTAAATAAATGATGCAGCTTGAATTTCAAATATTTGCAATCTGTTTGCAGGGTAAAATTCAGACATATTTGTTGAGTACATTTAAATGAGAAAATCATGATCTGCTGATGGATATTCCATGAGAAGAAAAAGAGGCTAATTTAGTCGAAGAAATTACAGGCAGAGAATTACTCACTCAGCGCTACTGGCAAATAGTAAACGAGTGGCACCAAGGTTTCAATTCAAACACTTAACAAAGAAAGCAACTAATAGCATCTTCCTTTTCCATCTGAAGTACTATGAAGAAGAGGGCTAGCCCTTCTGCCAAATTGCTTTTGCAGAAATGTGACTTCCGCCTTCGTTATTTTTACTCAAATTGCCTTAATTAAGAAACTAACTCTGCAGCCCTGACTTTGATCTTGTTTTCAGACTGGATGTGTCCATGTTCATCTTTATGGACTTGCTGATTTTCTACTAGGTTCAGGTCAGAAATCACAGTCTGCTGCAGAATATTCCTCCAAATGATACATGTCTAGGGGGGAAAATCCTTTTGAGTTGATATTTTTCTCAATATTTTTAAGAAATTGGAAAGTTATGAAACAACCCCCCCAGGTTGGGAGATACTGTACATCCCAAGTTGGTTTTTCTCATATAGTGTAGTATTACACTGCATGGAGTTAAATAGTAATTTTTAAATCTCCTATTCTTTTTGTTCGTTTGTTTTGGTGGGTCATGGTGGTGGTGGTGGTGGTGGTTTGGTTTTTTGGGGGGGTTTTGTTTGTTTGTTTGTGTTTTGGTTTTTTCAGTCTTCCATACCTGGGAAATCTTGCCTAGAGCTCTTCTTTCTGGAGCTGAAAACTCCTTCTTAAGTAGAATTCTACTATGAACTGATGACTTTTGTCCTTTGGATACTTTGCATAGTGAGATTTCAGGTTCTTACCTTGGTTTCAAAGGGTTAGGAATGGAATGATTTGCAGATAGCATCAATTCCAGATAAGTGCAGTACCACGATACTTGATAATACAAGTAGATTTTTGTTGCCTGGGGACGCACCATGATGTTTGGGTTAGGAAGGATTAAAAGGATGGTTTTGGCCCCAGCTGAGGTGAGTCTAGGCACTGTCTGAAGATGGAACTTCCTATGGGTATTCTGTTAGCTTGCTCGAGTTTTGAGTCCCTTTCTGAGGCACGTGGATTCTCCTAGCACCTCTCTTATCCTGTCTTCATTGTATTCCATACCCAGAATAGTCTCTTTTCCTTGGGCAGGAGAAAGGGAATGAAAGACGCTCTATATCTAGAAGTCTTTGCAAGCTGTACATTCAGTCTCCATCCTATCCCTTGGCTGGGTGATGTGTGCCTCCACCCATCCCCTGGGAGACATGGAGCAGGCTGTGTGCATAAACATGGGATAGCCTCTGGTAAAATAACCTGTCCCAGTTACTCACTTTCAATACAAAGTAGGGTTCAGGGTGTAAAAAAAGATCTTCATTTTATGACCAGAAAGCCTAAGGATCCTAATTGTTTATGACCAGAAGGGCACTGGGAGCAGGTTCTGGATGCATGCTGTTATCTAAAAAAATTTGTTTTCTTTTGGACCCTTTGTGTTCTCCTGTATATCAGCAAGGTCTTCTAATCCTATAGCATCCAAAATAGCTGTACATAGGGTAACATTACAGAACAGACTTAGGTACACTTGGAATTTCCTGCTTGGGCCACTCATGTATTTCCTTAGACAGTGAGTTCAGTCATTCTGTGAAAGTTGCTCCATGGACCAGAGAAAGCACTCCCATTTTAGGCCTCTTCCTGTCCTGTTGTCATGTAGAAAAAATAGTATTGCTTTAAGGCAGAAGGAATATAGTTTTTACTAAAAAAGGGTGAAATTGCCTTTTAAAATAGCCAGGAATGGGAAGGGGGAGAAAAGAGAGAGTTACAATAAATAAGTTAGTTTTGATATTTCATAGGATATTTAATTTTAAATTGGTATTTTTATAATTCCTATATTCCTCTTTGTGGTAATGGGCTACACAAATGGAGCATAGCAATAGATAACTTTTGTAAGATTTTTTGACACTGTTTTGTATATTATTTAGACAAGATATCATAATTTATTTAATTAATAGAGAACAGTTGTAAAACTGACTGATAAACATTCTAAGAGAGTAGTTGTCAGATTTGGTGAAGACATGTAAAGAATTGGTTCCTCAAAGGTCTGTTTTGGTTATAAATGTGCTCAGTGTTTTCATTAATAGCCTGGATAAAGGACCAGAGCATACAGTTGACCTTTGCTCATGGCACCACAATGTGCAGCAGTGAGTTTACTGGGGTGCAGGGTTACAAAGCAAAACAACCTTCACAAATGAAGAAGTAGCTTGGAAAAGCAAAATGTAAGAAATTAATTTAAACCAACTGCAAAATATTGCCCTTGGGCAAAAATAATCAACTGTGCAAACAGAGGATGAGGAACTTGTTCAGTAACAGTTCCAAAAAAGATCTGGGAACAACACACTCAGTATTAGTCAACACTATCCTTCTTTTGAAAAAGGAAAAGAACACACCAGGCTGTATGTTGAGTTGTCTCTGGTGTGCAGAATATGTGAGCTCTCCACCATGGCTGGAATTGATAGAACTTCAGCTTTACCCATGTGCAGTAGGATTCAAATTGATAGGAGGTCCAAACAAGTCCAGATAAGCTTGTTAGAAGTTGAAAAATAAAAGAGTGAAAAGATGGGGTCTTTGGTCTAGGAAAGTCTGGGAAGAAGGAGACCATGCCAAAAATTTTCAAACTCATTCAGGGAAGAACATAGTTTATCCTTAGGGAAGAAAATAATTTGTCCTTAGGGAAGATTGGACAAGAAGTAGGTTTAAACTTTAACATGAAATACTTAGTTTAAACAGGTTTTTCCAAGTGTCCAGTAAGGATGATAAATCCACACATTTCCTGTGGATGTGGTGGTAGTGGGTTAATCCTCACTCTTTGTGAATTTTGAAGGTACTAGTGCTTTCTGTCCAAGGGAGTGGGGTGCAGTTTATGATCTCCTGAGATCCACTCAGACCCTGCTTATTGCTGAGTTGTGATTGCTGTCTTGACCGAGCTCGAATATACCAAAATATAACTGAATGTTGCAAAGTTTTATTGAAAGGGACTATCTGTATAACAGATATTCAAGGTTGCTCATTTTCATGTTATCTAATTACAAAGAAAATACATTGATTAAACAAATTCTCAGGGTTTCGGTATATCAGCTATTCTTTCTGAGAGCTTATTTCCTTGAAGCTATCAAGTTTGTACAAAATAGGAATAAATATATAAATAAATGGTTCTCCATGAAGATGGTGCCATTCTTTATGGAACTGCATCAGTGATAGGTCAAATTTATATCGCTCTGCAGCATGATTTTAATATCATTCTGGCCTGGTTTAGGCATAATCAAGTCTTCTGTTGAAAGAGGTCTTGTAAGGAGCAATTAAACATTAGTACTTTATCTAAACCCATATTAAATTATGCCTTGGAATTTAAGTATCTGGGAATCATCTTAAATCTCAGCTTGAATTTTAGGTTGTATTGTATCTGCAATTTATATTGAGGTATAAGACAATCTGTTTCCATCTTGATTTAGTATTTATAGCTTAAAATGTTATTTCATTATTAAGTGTTCTAAGCAACTGTTAGTAAGACCACTAACAGATTAGGGTACTATTATTTATGATTACAGCTTCTGCTTTTCAACAAGAAGAGAAACTGGACATTCAGCAAGTGAATTTTAACATGCTTTTTGAAAGCCTTGTAATAAATCAAAGCTAGCTGGGTACCCTTCAGCAGCCATGAGTGCCGATTCCAGCCCTTGCAGTGAACACTTACAACACAGCGGAAGCAAAGGACTTTGAACTGCTGTAACACCAAGGGCTCAACAGAACACCTCGGTAGGGCAGGCACAGGAGGATAGTATCTGGAAAAGATTTAATTTCAGTTATCTCACCTTCCCTTTGCTGTGGACTGACAGGACTAGCACTGAGCAGTCTCATAAACAAGCTGATACGTGATTCTGAGCCCTTTGAACCAGATTGTGATAGTATGAACAATAATTGGGAGTTCGACTCACTCCAAAAGAAGCTTGCCATAGCAAGTCGTCAAGTATATGCAGTTTAGATTGACACTGGGATGAAAGAGTAACAAATGGTACCTTGTATTTTGATCAAGGTAGATCACCATTAAACATTATATTTGGACTCTTTGAAGCTTAGGAATAGCTTTAAGTATGTGACAGTAAGCTTGTCACATAAGATACATACATTAAATGGAAATGAAATATGTCCATTGTTTTAAAGATATGTTCAGTTTATGTCAGTATTTTTATCACTGATGGTAGCTTACAGTGAAGTTCCTCTGTCAGCACAGAGATGTCTCAAAGCATTAGGGAAACAAATGCTTCAAATCCAAAGGACTAAAGAAAAATAATTAATTTCAATTACATCACAGGAAAGACAGGTTCTCTGCACAAATCTTGTATTGAATACGTTATCTTTATTTGGGCCAGAGTGGATGAGTATGAGCTGCATAATTTCCTTTTCACTCTCCATTTAAGACATAATGTAATGGCTTGACAAAGAAGAAACAGAGTTACACTTGTTATACCATACATCTGCTTTGTTTACACAACCAGTAAAGAGAGATTATATAACATGATACTGCCTAAAGATCAGTTCTCTGGTTTAAAGAGGAAATTTCTTCATACTACCAGTCTGTTCTGCAAACTCTTTTGTGTTTTAAGTTGGGAGACTACCCCTTCTCCCAGTTTTGAGGAAGAAATAGAAATTGGGAAAATAAACTTGTTTCTATGTGTTTCTATATTACACAAACACTGATCTCATAATATCTCGTTACATTTTTTTGACAATTTTGCAACTAGGTTGCAAATAAAAACAAATCTGTTCTACTTCAGCAAGCTGTATGAGAACTATTGATGGCTTGATGACTTGCCTACAGACAGCCACATTTAAGCCTGTGAAGTCTGTCCAAGATACCTTAAATTAGTTTTTAGAAGACTGGATGGAAACCACGGTCTTCATTTTTCTAAACACCTTACGTTTGTTAATAAATTCCTTGTTGTGTTGACCTAAATTTTGACCTAAAGAGCAAGCACAATCGTTATCAGATGACATCCTAAACATATGAATTAAGACTTTCTGATTTAGCAATATTTAATATCAGCTTTCCAGTAATTTGAAACTTTATGCTAGCATCTAATAAAACTTTGTCAGAAGACAGTGTTAACTACTTGATTTTGAAAAGAGGTGCAACCAAGCATGTGACTAGTATATCATTCAAGGACAGGCTCAGAAGTCAATTCAACACAGGCATCAGTATTCAAGTTTGGAATAGGAAAGACTCTGTCTATCTTGCCTTAATATATTCAGTATGTTTTCTAGTACTGGAGCTGTGTTAAGTAACTAAAGTAACAATTGTTCTAGAGGCTATTCTAATTCTGTTGTTTGGAATATTTTTTCTCCCATACTAAATATTCTGCTTTAGCTTTTCTTTCTGAGCATCATCCTATTTCTCTTAAATCTATTAATTCTGTTCTTTTACATTTTCAGTTAAGATACACCAGCACTGTATCCACCTAGGGGCATGGCATTGAGAACGGGGTGGGGGAAACGTACATCTTCCTGGTGAATTTACTATTAGAAGAGCAGGAGAGAAACATAATTACTACAGACCCATCCAAGCTTAGCATTGCCACAAAACACCAAAGTTGGCGTTTAGCTGAAATGCTCCTCTGTAGAGTTTCTCTGCTTTACTTTAATTCATAGCTGAGAGCTTAGCCTATAGCAACCTGAGCTATAGTTGATGAAAATTGAAAAGTTACATTATATATTGTCCTTAAGGCTAAAAAAATTAAAACATCAACTTTATCTACAAAGACGGTTTCATTCCAGCTGCTGCATTTAGGAAGAGAAATGTACGCAAGGCATATACACTATCCAAGTGTCTCTGTCCCCAAAGGATGGATGAAAGAGTGTTTTCTGGGCATGAGTCTCTAGGTTTTTTAGAAGTGTTATGATAATGATAATTTTTTGTTTATAGTAGACTACACCACAAGGAAGGATTTACATGCAGTGTACAGACTGAGTGATGAAGTCATTCACAAATTCTACTAGAAAGGCATAGATGGATGGAGTTTATTATTGAAGCAGTGCCTTACTTGAGTAAAATAAAAAAGGACAGTGTAACAGCAAACAATTTCACTGTTTGTGGGAGCCATCCCTGTCTTTTTTTAAGAAATAAGTTACCATGACTCTGGTTCCTCACTACATCTGATGTAGCAGATGCAGCAATAAACAGTGGTCCTGGAGTGAACTGTACTTTCTGAAGCACAACCATTTACAGAACAATCCCGCATGGTTGGTCACTGGTCAGCTACTTTCTATGCCATGAAAATAAATTCCTACATACTAATGGAAGACAATGTACAGCTGAGCTACTCCAACGTGAGTTTTTCCCTTCTTCCTCTCCTCTTCAACCAAACATTCCATCGACAGTTTTGTGAATACAAAGTGGCAGCAGTAGCATTTGTTAAGTACCTCTTGCATAAGGTGCATGTAAAAGACTCATTATAGTCTGTATGCAGCTCCTGGGAGTTCTCCTTAACCACCAAAAGTCCCCAGTGTCCCAGCCATAATTCCTACCCGAAAATCTGAGGCTTAATGCATGGTCTCTGGTACACATATAAAACAATGAGAGGAAGTTAAATGAGCTGGAAAATAAAGTACATGAAGTATTTTTATTATTTTTAGTATTATTTTATATCACAGATCAATTTTTCTCTGCCGTGTGAAATATGGCAGTTATGTTAGGGCTCCAAGGGTTGCTTTGCTGGCATCTCAGTTCAGCAGGAAGGACTCTGGCCTGTACAGTATAGTAGATTTCCAGAGCCAAATGCATGCAATGTAATATTTATACTACAGTAGGTGCTTTTTAGTCTGTGTGTTTTCTCCAATACACCTTCAAAGAGTAGCAAGCAACTCTCTGGGAACAACCTCTACTGTGTTTCACATTGTCCTGGATATCTTGATCAAAGTACAATTTACCTTGAATAGCAAGTAAACATTTCTTTATAAATCTTTAAGACTTTTAGCATGAGCTTCAGAAAACATATTATAAGAAAACAAATTTTAAAGTGCTAATAGATCAGACCTTTATGCATCCCTAAGAATCCCTAAGACAGAAGCTGACCACCAGATGGGGAGATCTGGTGTTCACATCAGTGAACTATGCTTCATATATTATTATTGGTACAGCATATCTCTTTCTTCACCTTTGCCAGAGTGCCTTATCCAATATTAGTTATACTCCTGAGGAACTGAGTTTTAGACTATATTTACAGATTGGTGTATGCTAAGTGAAAATGTAGGTTAATCAATATTGAGCCAGGTGTTTGTAGAAGAGGAGATATCCCATTCTTAGTTCACATACACAAATAAGCTGTACATGTTGTATGAAACTGTTCTTGACTGCTTTTCTCTGCATCTTCCATGCCCAAAGACTATTTTGCCTGTAGGGGAGCAACTCTACAATATGTTACGGCTGGAACCACAAAAAATATATTGAATTCCAGATGTGCACTGTGAACACATTTCAAGAAATTGATGATACCTGCTGTATTGCCAGGTTCCTGTAGGAATCCACCACGACACAGTATTAACAAAGAAGACAGGCCTGATTATGAATTATTCTGTATGAATTATGCTGCTGGGGTAAGAGAAATCTTTTCATCTTCTGATTTTTAGGGATTTGTGTGTCCTGCCTTGTTTCTGCTCTCTTTTCATACTTCAGCCAAGGTATCTTCTCATAAAAAATAAGACGCATTTAGGATTTATTCGCTTGCAGTCAGATTTCTAAAACAAAACAAAAATCAGCAAATATGGAGACATAAGACATATTCAATTCCCATCAACATTTATCACATATAGTCAAGGTGTTCTTATGATTAAGGAAATGACCTGGTACTTGAGAGACCAAGATTTAAATTCTGTCGATAATTATCTATTTATTTCTGCTGCAGAAAAACACTTAAACATGTGCTACAAATTAAGGACAAGCTTAAGTGGTTTTTGAGTCCCAGACGATAGACCTTGGGCAAACCACTTTGTCTCTTGGAGTCAGAATGTGAAATCTTTTATTCAGCTTGGTGAGCAGTTTCATGCACAACTAATGTCATTGATTTTAATACGGTTAGTCATGATAGTAACCACTTGCCAACCTCAGATCTTATTCTGTAGAAGGGGCTAATTAAATTTCCATGCCTCCCAGAAATATTAGTGTATTAAATACTAGGTAATTTAGGTAAATTTAAAACTCCCAGTCTTTGGAACTGCTTGAAGTCTTTTCACCAAGTTTCTGCATACATGCTTTTGTGCAGATACAATATTTCTTTGTCTTTTATTTTCTTTATTGCAAATTTGTGCAAAAAAAGAGCATATTAGCATCTTTAAGAAAACTGAAGTGATAGGAGAAATGATTATATAAATAATGTCAGAGGAATATACTTGTTCTGTTTAATATGGCATTTTCAGAGAAAATATTCTTTGACTGTCATCCTTTAATACTATCAAGTCAGTGTGCTTTATATCAATCTATATCAGAGCAAAGCTTGGAAGAAGGTTTTAAAATGCAAAAGAAATAACCTGCATTACTATAGTATTTGGGGTTTTGCCTTGTATCTCTTTTATCTATTATGATTTTTTTAAAATAACTACCAGTAGTGCTGAATCCACTGTGATATGCAAGATAAGCTATTCTGAGATCCTTCATGTTCCATAAACCAGTGTATGTTCTTGATTAGGCAATCATTGAAAGAGGAAACTCACAGGGTAATTGCACTTACATGTCAAAAGAATATTTATTAAGAGAAGAAAAGGAGATGTTGGAATCTGAATCAAAAGAGTTTAACATCACTTGGCCTAACCTTTTACATCTCAGTAGAAATCAATGGAAAAAGAAAATAATTAGCAAAGAAGCATGGATTTATATAGAGAGATATAGACATACATATGTATACATACATACATGCACTCACACATATGTATATCATATTTGAGTTTCGTCTTCCACTATTTTAATCTCAAAACCAACGGAGAATGTTTGATTGCAGATATTCCTTTCAAATCCACCACAAATTCCTTCAGTACATTCAAAATAAAGGCTTTTTTCTCCTTCTACTAGTTCTGGTGGCCCACAGAAAGCAATTTTTGAATGTTGGAACTGTAGGAATAGAGTCAGTCATTAGTCTATCTAATTAGATGCTCTGGTCAAACACAGTAAGCACTTGAGTGGACCTGGACAATTATGTCATAGCAAGGCTGCAACTTTAAAGGACAGAAATACTCTGATTGCATAAAAAGTGTCAATTGTCATGGATATGTTTTTGTAGTAGCCAAATTATTCTTGTGAACTTGATCCATTCCACTAAGCTTTTAAAAATGTTGATCGTGAGGCTTGTAATGAAATTTGTTCCACTGTGTGCAATCATGTGCAGTCCTTCAGCTCAAGTCAGCCAGACTAGTGGGCTCCTTTGTCAGGCTGAGCTCCTCCTCTCTATTAACCTCCCAAACAGTGCCTAGCTCAGCTTTACAGCTCTTAATTATATATGTTCCACCTTGTGCAATTAGGCTCACTCCATGCACTCAGTCTACCAGCTCTCACGTGGGACTCCAGAATGTTGCTAGTCACCGATATTTATTACAAAGGTACGAAAATCATGGAATCCCAAACCTCCCTGACAAACATGAGACAACACCAGACCTCGATAACACAGTAGTTAGCTCCACAGCATGCAGCAGTGAGGGACTTTGAGTGCAGAGAGAGAACAAAATGACCAAGGAGATATGGATGTGTAGAGAAGAGGCTATGAGAGAAGGTAATGGGAGCCATGGCTACTACCCCTGTGTGTTACTATTCCTCTTTTGCATTGATTGTGTGGAGAAAGAACAATGTTAGCACATTTTTTATATGCCAGCCATATATACCAGCTTCATTAGACTCAGCTGACTTTTGGAAACACTGCTTATTATATGGCCTGCCTCCCCTTATTTGAGATAAGTGAGAGAGAGTCTGCATATTTAGATATCTAGAATATTCAGTACAGAAGTTGCTTTTGGAGACCAAGAGAGAAGTTTATTTTTTAACCATGTTGATATGGGGTCAAATCAATTTCCAAGGATATGGTGCTAAAGAAAATGGAGATATGAAGTCATCTTGTCTCTGTATCTGCCTGTGGTTGGTCTCTCTCTGTCTTTAAAATTAACTAAATTTTAGTATAGTAGTATGTATCTCAACCCTGATCAAAGTCCTTTTCTTTTTTCAGGAAAGAAGAGGACATATAATGTAAGACTTAGCTGGGTTAAACCACAGCTGAATTAATCCTGAAAAAAAATAATATAAAGAAATTTAAAATTAGTTATTAACTTGGTGCTACTAGGAAGCCTCCAGGAAACTGCATTTCCACAGAAAATTTCTCTGTAAATGTAAATGTTATGTCACGAAAACTTTACAGGCAAAACTCATGCAGGATCTCCAGTGTCTTGAGTCTAGTTGTATCTGCTTGTACCATGGATGGCTTTGCCATATTCTACTTGTTGAAATTTTTCCTAATGAAGCACATAAAATATAAAATAGCATGTGTTCCTCTAAAAAGCAGGCAATACCTGTGAAAATCATAAGTATGATTGCCCTTTCTTAATTTCAATGATTGAAACATCATTACTCAGACCCCTTTTCAATTTAAGAAGAACTTAGTGCATTCAGAGGGAATAAGGCAATATTTTTCTACGTATAACCTGCTCCTTTCAACAACAGGTTGTGAAAGCCAGAGTTCCTGTGCCATTAGTTGAAATGGCGCAGGAACCACCACACCTCTGAGATGGCACTCAGTGGTTATTTCTCCTTGTTCATTCATGTGACAGAAGACTTTGGCTCTGTCATCTTTTTATCCATCCTTCACACCAAAAAAGTGTCTGCAAAATATCTGTTTTTAAACAGCTTCTGAAAAGTAAGCATTAGCTAGAGGAGAGTTTTTTCCTAAACACTGAGAAAACATGTGAAACTCAGACCTTACAAGTCAACATGAAATGCCACTGAACAAAACATAAAGTATTTACTTGTCATCCCACTTTTGTTCTGACAGTATTCCCTATGGCAACAAATTAGATTTCAGTACAGCAGTGCTGGAAGAAGTAATGACCTGTCACCAAAGCATATACTTTTAGTATTGAAAATAGTAAGTCTTGTGGGGGCTAACTCATAAGCTTTTGTGGTGTACCCTAGAGAATGAACCTCTGTGTTTCCATCATCAGCTTTTTTTTCAGCTTTATCAAGGTTCTCCAATACTTAATGATGCATGCTGTAAACATACAAATCTATTTTCTAAACTAAACTAAACTACACTAAACTAAACTAAACTAATAAATTATGAACTGTGTTAAAACTGCAAGGAGAAATCATGAGTCCATGTTCATGGCAGCATAACAACACGAGCCATGTTACCATGCTTTGTAGGTAAGACATTCATAAACCATTATTTTCTTTGGGTAAAAACCTTGGTTCCATCTTTTTCCTTTTAAAGAACAATTCAAAAGTCAATAGTTCTCAAATACTTGTGATGACATTAATTTTTGCAATAAAATCACTTTCTGGATATATTTAAGTATTTTAGGTAATGCATAGGAAATATCCAGGAGGCTGAAATTTAAAACTTCACAGTAACTCCACTGTACTCAGGGGCCTCAGATATACATCTGAACAACTGTTAGAATAATTTCAGTTTGAATCCCTTCCAGAGTCTAAAAATTTTGCTATTCCTGGGTTTATTTCTGTGGTGCTAGTGCGATATCTGTGCCTAACTTTTTTTGAGTGCCGTGGGAATCTGTCCCACTCAACTGAAAGGAAATGTGATGAGTGCAGCCCTTCAGACACCCACTCATGCCTATAGATGAGGCAGTTGGAAGTGGGGTAAATTTTTCCTAGATGAGAACAAAGAAATGTAGTCTGAACTGATGGGAAATAATCAGCATAGTAATAAGGTTTTATAACTTCTCACCTGAAAGCCAACAACTCCCCCTCCACCTGTTCTTACTTTGCACTCACCATTGGCAAGATCTACTCTCATGTATTAGGACAGAGGCACTGATGGATGGAAGTCTCTTCTTGATGCCTTTTTATTCTCTCTTTCAAACAGAGCTTTCCTTCTCATATTCCTTCTTAGTTTCTCTTGTGCCAACTTAAAATTGGGATACCAATTTCCAAACGCCCATTTTTAGTAATTCCATTTCTTGCCACTTTTGATGCTTATGCCCACAGATGTCTGCTGTGCTGATGACAGCTGTCTGTCATTTGTTTCATTGTTCTTACACCTTAAAACCCATGTTCTTACCTTATATTCTCTGTGAATTCTGGTCTTTATTTACTGTTCTCCTGTGTCTGTATTTGCACTGTGTGCAGCTTTGCCTTAAGTATTTTAGGCACAAATTTACCACATAATTTAGTCATCCAGTATGAAATACAAAATGAGCCAAATTAGATCATAAACATTCCTGACAGTTATTTTAATGATTGCATATGAAGATAGAGTGTTTGATGGAAATGGTCTGGAAAGTAGTGGCCTCTTGAGAAGAGCTGGAGAACACTATTACCTGCATTGGTGAATGAGCATTTTGAAGTGTCTCTGGGGCAAACCATTGTTGGACAGAAAAATTTGGGCAAAAATAATAAAATGCCCCAGTGTGGGAGGACCCTTTGTCTTCCTTCCTGCCAGTATGAGTGGAAAGACAGAGGAATGCTGCCAGACAAAACTACCCTAAAAAGAGAAGGCTATATATTGGATTTTTTTTTTTACAGCTGTTACCAGGTGATGTTGTTCATATGTTATTCCATAATGAATAAATAACACATATGCTATTTTCAAATGTGCATATAAATATAATATAATATTTTGATGTTTAGGAATCAACTGTAGCAATAAGTGCAGCATCTTCAATATGTCTTTCAGCTACCATGTTAATAATTTATGTGGAATAAACAAAAACATTGCTTCTCTCTCAAGATTTCAGTCAATGAGAAATTTTCCAGTACTTAAAGCGTCTTTTGGTTCTTTACAACCAGTTTTAGCACCATAGCCCTTAGGCTCAGTATAAACTTAAGTGTATAAGTATTTGTATAGATAGTAATGGAGGAAAATAAGCCCTTTCAGAAGCAAATTTGCCTAAACTATTTTAGGCTAAAATTTCAGAAAAGGTTGAAATCACCTAAATGTATCATTATGAGAGGCAGTCCTGCCTTGTTTTCAGTTTTTTAACATCCTCTCTTTCATGTTGCTGCATGTAACTGTTGATTACATCAGGGAACTGATCCGGATAGATATAAGAAATATAAGAATATAAGAAATTTTATTCACTAGTTCTAGCAAATTTTTTTCGTGGTAACTAATTATTTTCTGAGTTCCTGATTCTGTAGTACTTATCTGTCATTTAAAAATTAAGTACCTTTCTAGTCCAATTTCCTGGGTGGGAACTGAGTAGATTGACAGTTTCTCCATCCAATTATGCTTTTCAAGTTTGCATATTTAAACCTGCTGGAGGCATGGGAACTTCCTCTTTGAATCCAGCTCTCCTGTGGGGGGGTGGAGGTGGAATGGCTCCAGGCCCAACCCTCAAAGCGGGCCGGAGCCTCCCCTTGCCCCGCTCCAGGGCACGGTCCCTGGAATGCTGTGGGAGACCCCCACCTCAAAGCTGTGGGCAGCTGAGGAACACCCGTGAGCTGCACAGCTGAGACCACCGGAGTGGCTTCCAGGACCCGGGAAGGGCTTCCCTTCCCCCACTCCACATGGCCCCACGCAAACCTGGCGGGAGCCAAGTTCCAGCTTTCTCAGACTGAGGAAAACATCAAATAACTGGCAGCATCAAAGGAAAAGGGCTTTTTCCTCCAACGTACAGCCCGATGAGAGTAAGCTGCTCAACATGGCATTAAAGACAGAAAGAGAAAGAGAAAGTGAGTTATGCGGGACAAAGCGAAAGATGGCGGCGACAAAAAGAGGGCGCAGTCGCGCACAGCGCAAGGCTTGAATCGACTCTTTGCAGACTGTGGTAAAAACTGTAATACCATAAACTGTTCTTTTCTCTTTAATCCATTTAAAAGACATGGGGGGATTGAGAATTCTGTAGGCAGCCTGTGGAAAAAAGAAAGTGATCCATGCCAGGGTTACTGAAGAGCTTTGTATTAGTTTGAAACTGTCATCCCAGGATAAAAGACTTTTTGTCAGAGATTTTTGAGAAGAAGACAGTTGTGACTTTCAGGCTGGAATTTGCTTATTCTTAAAACGAGAACACCCCATGTTTGGCCCATGACTGCAGTATGAAAAGACTGTGAGATTTGCATGGGAGAGATTTATATGTTTTTCAGTGCAATAGACTGTTTCCAGGCAGACAGGACTGTTGCAGGTAGCAGTTTGGAAACCATGCTGGAGCAGAGAGGAGACCTCCTTTTTTCCCTGGGTTTGGAGAGACTTGTTAAGAACTTTAGTATTGACCAGAAATTCCATCTTTGTTATCCTTTGTGCGAGCTGGGTGCTGGGAGAAGTGCTGGAAGGGGATGGGGGCGAGTGCTGGAAAAGAGGGGAATTTTTTTTTTTTCTTTACTTTCTTAATGTTCTTTTCTTTTAATCCTAGTAATAATAAACTTTTTATACTCTTTAGCATTTTTAAGCCTGCTTTGCATTTCTCCTAATTCATATCTCACAAAAGCAAACAAGTGAACTAAACCACTACAATCTCATAATTGCACAGAAAAACCTGAAAAAGTGTTCTGAGTTCATTTGAGCTTATCAGATTCCTGAAGTTCCTGAAAAGGAAGAAAGCAGACTTTAATTTAACCTTTTGAATTTCAAAAGGTTCTTTATAAGTTAAGGTTTATTATACTGAAGTAAAATAAATATTACTTTTGGTTTTAACCTTTAGAATATTGAAATCTTAATGCAGTAGTAGCCAAGGGCATTTTTTAAGGCTGAAGGAACACAGAAGGAGAATCATAGGATCATCTAAAAATTTAGGTTATAGGGAGATTTTGGAGGCCATCTGGTCCAGCCTTCTGCTTGGATCAGGGTTAATCTCAAACTGGATCATGTCACCCAGGGACCTGTCCAACCAAGTTTTGAAAAATCTCCAAGGACAGTTTCCCACAGTTTTCAAACAACCTGTTCCAGGGCTTTTTCGTTCCCTTTGTGCATTGTTTTTTTTCCTTAAGTCAAATTGTAATTTTCTTTCTGTAAATTGTGACTGCAACTTCTTTCCTTCCACTGTGCACCCATGTGAAGCATCTGTTTGCATTTTCTCTAACACCCCTTGAGGCAAACAGATACCCTCTCAGCCTTCAGACCCAGCTTCCCTGGGTTTAACGTGCATGTCAAGTACTCCAGCTCCCTCCAAATCATGGTTTCCCTCCTCTGGACTCCGCAACTTCTAAGTATCTCTTTTGCATCAGTAAGCCCAAAACTGGACTATGCACAAACCTGCACTGGGACTGAGCAGGGGGGGATAATCACTCCCCTGGAGCTGTTGGCCATGCTCTGGTTCCTGCAGTTGTCTGCACTGAGCCTTCCTCACTGCAAGGAGCTCGGCTGGCTCATAGTGTGTTGTCTGCCACAACCCACAGGGCTGCTAGGGTTAAACTCACAGACAGACCAGATGAAACCCTGGAACAACAGGGGTTGTAAAAACAACTTTTACCTATGCATGATTAAATTAATTCGACTCAAAAAGCATTGAACTTTGATTGTTTATAGCTTTTTAGGACAAATATTATAACCTGGTACAAAGAGATCCCTATTTGTCTTGGCTAAGGTGGTAAAATGCTTCTGATATCAGAGCAGCTATGCCAGGTTAGAATCTGACATGATATGCTGAATAACAAAGAGGAAAAAAAGTAATACATTATATATTAGAAAACATATACTGGAAACCATTATTCTATGCTTGGAAAGCTTTAGGCATTTTTTAAAACGATGAATATCTCTGCTGGTTTCAAAGATGATTTAAACCAAAGTTTAGTTGCAAGCTGTAACTTGAGACTGTTGTGAGTTATACCACTGTTTTATTATTCTTAATAGCATGAAGTCAATCCAGAGATATTTCATCCTGCAATTTTCTTCTGATATGAAAATGCATAATGTTAATCTTTGTAATACTTTATAAACTGACCATAAACCAATGTTTATGGTCAGTTAATCATTGTATTACTTTGCTTTAGGTAATTTAGTACATTACCATAATGTAACAATCTACTTAATATAAATTTTAAAGTGAGCACAGTGCAAGTTGAGGGGCATTAATATATTATGATTGCTAACCAGAAATTCAGAACACAGCTAAAGTTTAGATACAGATCAGATATTTTCTGCTTCGAGTGACTTAGTGTTTTGCTTAAGGAATGTTGTGATTTTATGAAAGTCACTACATTTTTTTTAATTATAGTGTGCCTTACAGTTCATTTAGAAGTCCCAACAGGATTGGAGCAACCATTGCAATAATCATAACACAAGAACATCATATGAGGAAGCCTTCTAGAGCATCAGTTCAAGTGGATGCATTGTAGGGTACTGTTTCCACCAACACTGAGCCATGTCAAACCCCACTGAATCCAGAGGAGATTTAAAAGCTGCCATTAGTGGGAGTTCAAATGAAAGGCATTAATGCTAACACATGGTGACATAATTGATTATATGGAAAAATAATGCAGTGGGTGCAGGATGATGCAAAAGTACCAACAACCTGGTTGTTGATGCAACCTGTTGGTGATTTGGGAATTTACTTAATTTAATTAATGATTTTTTAAACATTCTGTATATTGTTAGGTAGTGAGATTTCATTAAATTTAATGAAAATTGGTGGGTTTCACCGCTAGTAACTTCTATAAACTTGTAAGAGACAGCTATGCTCCTTAAAGGACAGCTGAAACTAAGGTAGATTCCAGACAAACCCAGAGACTTTCCACAGTCCAAAAGAGAAAGTAAGTCCTCCTAGCATCACTCAAGAACTTCAGCAGTGGGAACAGTTATTTTTGATCGGGTATTGAATGATTAAAGCTCTGTGTACATACAGAGACTACTGCCTCCCTCCCTGAGAGAAGAAAAAGATTGTCAGAAGAACCCAGAGAACCTGGACGTGAAAAAAAGTAAAGTAATAAGATTAGGAATTTAATGATCTAAGTGATCTGGGTCAGATTACTACTATGATTAGGGATTGGGTAAAATTGCTTTATGACCATCTTTGACTCTCAGGCACCAAATTTTAGTTAAGTGCTCTACTTTAAAGAAAGGACTGTATTATATATCTCAAGAATGCTCTTCCTCCTTTATGTAGCCAATTAGAACCAGTATTTCTTTGTTGTTGTTAATTTTTTCTATAATTTGCTCTATACATAATCTGAGACATAGTGTGCTCACAAGTCTGCATTTTAGCTTGAGATACCTTCATCACATTTCATGGTGATGGAAGTAATTTGTTCATCTGTAAAGCTAAGACTCTGCCGAAGCTTGAACTGTTTGCAATAAAAGAGTAAGTCATGGCAGGAAATGGATCCAATCTCTGACTGCTGCATGGAGGGGAATGAGCTTTATGTATTGGACTTAATTGTTGAAGGCATGACACAACCAGAAGAATCATACTAAATTATGAAGGATAACACAATGGTATTAACTTATTTGTTCAAGGAAATACCAATACTACATATAGAAATCAACCACTTTTCACAGAAATAATTACTGCAGGGTCTTGACTACTCTTGAGCCCTGAACAAAGCCAAGCATATTTTTGCATTTCCTTAAAGTAAATGGAGAGGCAAACTGTGGCTCAAAGAGACAAAGAGTCTCCTGGCTTTCCCTTTCAGTGCCTGAGTTCTTACATGCTGGTGCAACTAGGTCATACAGTGCAAGATTCCCTATTGTGGTTATTCGTTTTATTCGCCTCTTACAGCTCCCCTGGGTATTAGCAATAAAGGAGTGTTTTATTCTTTTTATTCTCCCTCCTATCCTGCATAGCCATGCAAACTGGGTCACAATTTGGTCCATAATTTGTAACATATCTGTGGATCCCTGCAACATTTTATAATCTACATATGTTCAACCTGCCCGGAACTGTATAAACTTAGCAAGCATTTTATTTGGGAGGAGGGAGGGAGCAGTGCAAAGTGAATAGATAGTCTTTTTTTTTTTCAATCCTGTAAGAGAACAAAAACCGTAAATGGTTTCATTATAATCATATTTACTGCATTTGTGTCACTGCACAGCAACATCAACAGGGCTGAGATAATCAGTATGATTTCATATTTTATTGTAATGAGATTACGTTGAAGTTTAACCTCTGCTCTTATTTCCCAGATCCGTTATATTTTATCCTATGTTATTTACATTATTTTGTAATGCATTTTGCTGAGTTACTATATGTCTCCAGAATTTTAAGTTTGAGTGTAGTTTTTCTTCAGAAAGTTTCCCTGATTTGATTTTATTAATATGAAATAATATAGCTCTCTTGACTGTTTAATTGTATGTCAGACGTTTAATTGTACATATATCATACTCTCTAAAACATTTAATTTATTTAGATTATTAAAAAGAAAAAGTATGTTAAAAAATTAAATGCTTACGTGAAAAATGTTTATTGTAGGCTAGGCACTTTTATACATGGCTTATTTTTACTTTACGATGATCCATTTCTTCCCCCTCCGACCCTGGTTAGGCATATTACTAATTGACATAAAAGAAAAGATTTTGTGAAACTACTAAACAGAAGTGCAATTGAAATAGGACATAAGCCCTAACTTGAAATATGATTCTACATAGAGTCCAGTCATTCAAAGAGTGGTAGTAGAAATATTTCTAATATATCTCATAATCCAAGGCAAAGAGGATGGCTTCAAAACACTGGACAAAAAGGCTATGCTAAATGAACTTGATCATTCTTTTGCCTCTTCCTCTCACACATTCATGTCAACATAACTGAAGACATTGTTAGTCTTCAGCTGACAGCATTTGCACCAATAGGACTTTTTTTTCAGGAGGATCTGATTCCCTTCCTAGATTAGTTGACCCATTTTACTGCTGCTTCTGAGCTGCTGGGCTTCCCTGTAGCGGCTGCAAAGCCACTGCTTACTTATCTTTAACCCCTGGTGTGATGCTTTGGGGTCTACCCACAGCAGGACTTACTGAGAGCTAAGAGAGGACTTACCTGATATGCTTTGTGAAGACTGAACATTTATCCCACTGACTCATGGTAACTAATCTGCTATTGATCAGGGCCAGATAAAATCCCACATGCCAGTGTGACTAGAAAGCATGGAAATGGAATCGGTTGAAAAAATATTTTAAAGTGAAACAGATATAATTTTTTTAGGAATAGTACAATTCCTCATGGGAGATGGAGATTTAATTTTTGGTTTAAAAAGAAATCCCCAAGTTTTCCAGCAAAAGAACAGTTTAGACAAAGTGCTGAAGATTAAACACTACAATGAACCAGGTTTAACCCAATTGTCTGTGGAATTATTTGTGGTACACTACAAAATACTACAAAATATTTGCATTATTCTTGAGAAGGCTGTGAAAGGCATTCTTGGAGACTAAGCATCAGTCTCCATTCAGAGAAAGTGGCCTAATCCTGCCATCTCCAGAACTGAACAAAGGGCAAACTCTCCCCTACTTCCTGCACTTGCTGCTGCACTCTAGAACAAAGCTGGCCTTATTCTGAGTTCAAGACAGTCAGATAGCACACGCATTTTTACACAGAATTACTGGCAGTTAAAAAGAAACATTTATATGACAAAAGGATGCTCTAGACAGGTGACCTGCTCTGTCGGGTACATGCAGCTCATTAACTAGTTGTGTACAAAATTTCATGAGAATTTGGTAGAACACTGTATATTGGTTTCAGATTCATTATTTAAAAGGAGATATTTAATCTGGAGTCTCTTAAAGTAGAAGATACGTTAAATAATCAATAAATACATCTTCTTTTCTCTGGAACATACTAGATTTATGTGATCAGAATTTTTCCATCTCTGTTTGTATGTATTTTTACTGATACAGGGTTCTCCCCACCATCCTGCCCCCACAAAAACCTCTGTCTATCTATCTATCTATCTATCTATCTATCTATCTATCTATCTATCTATTCATTTGTGCTCCTTAAACATTTGATTAAACAAACAGTATTCCTTCTCCAAAACATACTGGTGGAGCAGCAGTTGTTCCCTAGGAAGACATGCCCAGTGAGAGCACTGATGGTGGGTAATGGTCTCTTTTTCTGTTTCTGATACCTCTCGCACTTAGGCTGTGTTGTACAGACTTATATTTAACACTGAGCTGTGCCACCTGTGCTTTGGGCTTGGTGCTATATGTTTCTTTTTGCGTTTGTTCCAAGTGTTTCAACTGAGCTTTCTGTTCTTGGTAGTCTGTTTGTGGGTAAAAATTTCAACTGTAATAGTAATGCCTTTTCCAAAGCCAGGGTTTACAGAAACAAGGGTGAATTGCTCAAAACATTCAGATAAAAATTTAACATTAACCCATTTAAGGCACTTAAAATTTCTGAGGCGTTGCTAAGGGCTGAGGTTTTTTGTCATCCACAGAGAATTTTTGTCGCAACACATTGAAGTGTGAAGACAGAAAAAAAAGTTTGTAGATGCTCAGTAGCAATTTGCTAGAGTTTGGCAGCAAAATTATCCTAATTTTCCAGTCACACTGATCCTCCCAACTTTTGTATGGCAGACAGCTTGCACACCATCACAAAGCTGAGGCATTTTGTTACCCTAAAATGTATTACTTATTTTAAAACTATATCCCTGGAGACACATGATGTTTTACAAGATGAGGAAATGAGAACAGCAACAGCAGCAAGATTAAGATAATTCTTCTTTGTCCCTCTTCTTCCAGCACATCTCTTAATGAAAATTATCAAATCCATGGTACAATCCCACTATGCTCAACTGCATAAATGTACAGAACTGCATTTTTGGGTCCTGGGAGTAGGATGAACAGAATGAAACCAGCAATGTACTTCCAAATAAAAGCAGCAGCGCTATTCGAAGAATATTTCTCTAGTTCACTTGGCAAGATAAACCCTTCCCACTTTAACACAGTAAGGTCTAAGTCCACTTTCTATATAATGCAATGAAAATAGACACAATTTAGTAAAAAGAGAATTTGTCTCACTGTATTTCATAACTGCTACATGTGTCTGTGTGTTTGAAAATACAATTTCTCAGTGTCCAAGAATTAAATCCTTGCCTCATAATGCTAGTAATAATAATAATAATAATAATAATAGTGGTGTCCTCACATTCTATGAAAAATAAAGATGGTCTATTGCTTTCATTAGGCACTGGTAAGGGAGTGTGCACAGGTCACAGTATGCAAGCTATTAAGATTGAAGGCATCTGCACAAACAGCCTTGACTGCTTTTTAAAGGCTAAGCTGCACAATTTGTCTTTGATTAAGAGCTGTTGTGCAGTTTTGTGATTTGTAGCCAGCTCAACTGAGCTTCCAGAGTGTGTACTTCTATTTTGAGATCTTGTCAATAAACAAATAAGACATATGCTTCAGTGAGTCATCTGAGCAGAGCAGACTATCACAAGAATCAGTTGACCTGTACTTCCTTCCTGCTACTGAATCTTTCTCTACCTTTTCTTGTTAGCACAAAGTGTGTCCCTGTACACATCACAAAACAGAGAAGCCAGGGATAGGAAGACAAGGTCTCTTTCATCCATATGGGTTTATTTGTGTTCTGCTGGCACCGTTATAGTCATACAGTAACCAACATAAATTTTTAGTTTTATTATCACCTCTAAAAAGAGACAGAAATGTGAAAATTGAAGCCAGAAGGTTTGTATCACAGGATTAATTAGGCAGGGCCAAGTGGAGTCACACTCCTCCTGGCAGTGAGTGCCTCAAGAAGGTGCCTGCCTTCAATTACAGAGCGCACAAAGCAATTAAAATCCCTGTTTCTTTTTCCTGGGGTGTTACTTGTTGAGAAATCTTTTTTCTCTCTTTTTTCTTTTTTTTTTTTTCTTTTCAATTCTCTGGAGATCTGAACTGGTTTGAGGTGTAATCTGCTAGGGTAGATATTCATGAAAAATTGATTTAGCTGAAACCTAAGTGCAATAGGTTTAAAATAAACCTGAAAGGAATGAACAGTGTGTTTCTTGGATGAAATTTTATTGGCCATTTTTTAAATACACACACACATGAACAGAAGACCAGATAATTAAGGACCCAGACATTATGGATCTCCAGGAAAGAATTTTGTCACTGGGACACATGAATCAAATCAGCCAGCCACTCTGTGCATTTCCTTAAGCCATATAGCACTCCTGATTAACCTTTTCCTCAGTACTTTATACAGATATATGAAACTTTCTGAATGGCAGGGTTGTGTGTACGTGCCAGTTTTAATCATATGTTTCAGGCAGCCATATTCCACGGTCCACTGGAAATTAGTACTATGCTTCACCTGTACCTGGTTTACAGGATGTGATAGCCTTTCTCTGGATTTATGAGCCTCTTTGCTCTCCTGGTGTTACCAAGAGCTTTACCACCATCACTGACTCTGACCCTTTGTACCAGGACTTGACATCTGATTTTGTGCAGCTGGACCTGCACATTAATGCTTTTGCCACATTCCTTTCAAACACCCAGCTAACTCCTCCTTCCTCTCCTGTTATTTCGCATGACAGATAAATAATTCAAAATGTGATATAAAGTATGGTGTATATCTGGTTTGAATAGTGCTCTATGCTCTATCAAGACATGGAGGAACTATAGCAATGACCTCATACTTCCTGTTGAGTAGGGAGAAGCAAAAATATATTTAAATCAATAGAATAAGGGAGCCATAGCAGTGGGCCTTGCAGTGCATGTGAGTTTTCTTCACAGGTATTATGTGACAAAAAATGTATGATGGGACATTAAAAGGATGTAAATAATAAGCACTGGTTTACTATTGTTTCTAACATTGAAATGCCTATATTCCCAGACTTCCTCATTAATGTTGCCCGAGAAGTAATTACATTTTTGAACAAAAAAGTAGTAGGTAATGGGGATTTTTTTTCTCCAATTGTGCACTTTAATTTTATTATTTTCTAGTTTAAATATAGCTCACAGAAGAATGAGAAAATTCTTTATAAAGGTCATTAAATAAATGCTGCTGGAACAAATCTTTTAACAGGATCATCACTGAAATGGGAAGTTATGCATATGGAACACTTTTACTTGTAGTACAGATTAAACAGTTGGCAAAATAAAGCTTTAGATTGCCAGACATTATGTGTCACTAGAAATCAATTCTGACAGATTTTATTGAGGCTTTTACCCATATTATTGCTGCTATATTTTTTTTCAGTTAAAAAAAAAAGAGGAAGAGGATTGACTTTTTCATTACGGGTCAGCCCATTTGGCAAAGGCTATCCTGTCACATGGCACACTTTTATACCCATTTTGATTTAGTGTGCATAGTATGTTTATCAGTGGTGAATGTCAAGATGACAATAGTTTTGCATGTCTGAGCCATTGCCAGAACTCTGACACATTCTCTTATGATTATTTCAAGATATTTTAAAAAGTTTCAGCAATTCCACCATACACATAAAACAAAACACAGCAAAGACCTTTTTCTTTCTTTTCCAAAGTTATTTTTCATTTGGATCATGAACCTTAAATTACTATTTCTTAAAATTAACTGGCAACTAGGGGATACCAGAGCAATATTCTTTCACTCTGTTTAATGTCTTGTCACAGGTATGAAGCCATAAAATTTAGTGCCAGTGGATTTTGGAGTTAGGCCACCATATTATCTGTATATTGTCTTCTCCAAAAGTTCATGTGAATTTATGCATACAAAGTCCAGTAATTTGTAAAAAGCCTTCAATTTTCCCATCAGTCAGGGGGTTACTGATGCAATTTACTTAAAGAATACATACAAACATATACACATGTACCAGGACAGTCACAGGAGAAATATATAAAATAATACATTGTATTTGGATTGAAAATCCGATCCTGGTGTTAACTGTCTTTCGTACTGCAAAGAGTAGATAGGAATCAGTTGCAATACTTTTAGAAATAATTAGGAAAGGTTGTTATATTCGTAGTGCAGCTACCTTGTACCCTGCTGCCACAAGATGTGTCTGAGGCCAGAAGTTTTGAGGTCTACAGAAAAAGTGAGAGTCACACTGTTAGCAAAAAGACATAATAGACTGAGAAAACACCAAAGAATCAACAGCTTTACAGGTGTTTTAGGATATTCACCAGCAAATAACAAGCTGAAAAATAGGCTGTGGTTCCTCTCTCAGTAACTTTATTCACCACTGCAGGTGGGTCAAGAGTGAGCTGAATATGGTGTGTTTCAACGACTAACATTGAAACTTGTCTTCATAAAGTATCTCTGTACTGGGAACTGAGGCTTCATTGTGTGCAAAAGATCAGTCCCGCTGTCTTTAAGAAATAAGAAACACATTTTTTAGGCATCCTGCTTACTTTTGATTATCTTTCCTCCTCTCCTTAAGTTTTCTTTATCTAGTCTTCAAGACAAGTTCAAAAGGCTCATTTGGTTAAGATAGCAAAAAAGGATAAGGATAAAATTGTTAAACTTCTGTTATTGCTCGGTCTGTCTGGGCAAAGGCAAAGGGTTGAAGTCTCAAGTAAACAAATATGTTGTCAAACTTCCTGCGAAGCTTCATACTGAAGAGATTATAAGGAAAATAATTAGGGACAAAAACTTAGTAACATAAACCAAACAAAAATGGAAAAATTTTGGAACTTGGTTCCCATTTTGATTGAGGGTTCATGCTTATGCATTGTGGTTTTTTCTGGATATTAAGATTATACAGATGCTCTCCGTAGGCATTGCACAGGAACCAGCAGATGCAGACTGACAATCTGCAGGGTGGGTGTGCTGTGCTGGTGCAAAGCATTGAGTTGAGCCCTGCTGTGAGATGAGCTCCCCTGTGAGAACCTTTGAGAGGAGCAGGGGAGGCGTTGCTCGAGCCCCCTTACTGCTCCTTCCTGAGAGGCCAATACTCCTCCATTATTACATGTGTGCATCTGTCTTACTTTCATTCTTCATATTGCACTACACAGCATTATACATTTACAACATGTGCATTTATCTGCCTAAAGGGAAAGATATTTTTCTTTTTAATAACATTAACAAAATCAGGCTTTATGTAGTGATTTGGTTCATTTACACATAGATGAACTTTATACAGATGTTGTGAGAAAAACTTTTTTAGAAACTTTTTTAGTAGATAGTGACTATGATGGTGTCAGATTTAGCAGCTGTTATATTTCAAGCAGGAGCTCTACATGGGCTTATTTGGGAAAAAGGGATACAAAGAGTAGAAGTTTGAGGTGTGAGACTGTTCAAAGGGAGATTCTCCCAGGTTCCTTTATTACAAATATTGATAAACACTAATTGAAATCCTTAATAATAAAAGAAAGATGCAATATTGGGAACAGAGACATTCAACTGGAATTTTGTAGAGATGTAAGGCAGGCAAAACTGCAAGATATTAAGAAAAGTAACCAATGTGCCCGTTGTCATTTTAGGGACTATTTTAGAATAAAAATAATTGTACTTGTATCTTTCCTATTCTTTCTTAATTTCAATAGATAATTTTTAATATAATTATTTTTTGAGGATAAAACCCAGCCTTGGGGTATCTATCATATGAATTAAAGGTCATTATGAACTAGGAATTCTCCTGTTTGTGTGTTAATAACATCCAAAGCTGTGATTACTCCCAGAAATATTTTTCAAGACTTCACTTGCATAATAACCATTTTTTCTGCCTTTTTATGTTTTTCAGAAAGGAAAAGCAGCACTGTCAGAGCATAAAAAACAGGTTTTATAAGAGTTTACACTAAGATACACACAAAGTCACCTAAGAAGTTATTTAATAAATAATTCATCAGATTAGATAATTTATTTCTAAAATAAGGGCAATTTCAATAAATATTATACTATTTCAGAAATATTTTTATTGAGACAATAAGACATGACATCTCTGCCCATCAGAGGAGTGGAGGGAGTCATCCTTAGTCAGTCAGTATGAGTAAAGGAAAATACAAGGATTATTCAATTCTTTGATTGATAGGTGAGATATTTTTCAGTGTTTCCTGCTTTTGGTTTGTGAGACAGATTCAAATCATATAATTTGTTAATCATCCACTTGTAGCACTGCCTTATGATTTTAAACTAAATGTAAAATGTAGACATATCTTCGTATCTAGAGTCCAACCAGAGTATGAGTTTCTTCCATCACCTACTCCAAGGATCATTTAGCAGGGCACTCAGAGATGTTCTCCTACTTCAGCCATAGCTCATGATGTTAAGCGGTGACTAACACCACATTTTAACTGCCCATTATCTGTTACCACCAATTTAAATTCTGGGAAAAGTTGCCTTATAAATTAACATCCTCCCTTGGCTTTTATATAAAATACTACTACTCTAATAATAATGCAAGTCCATCATCTTTAATAAATTAAACAGGACCTTCATTCTCCTTTAATAGCAATACAGGAAGTCTAAAACTTATTCTTAAGCCCTTAAATTTAGGGGAACACTAAAGTAGATGCAAATTCTCAAACATAATAGTATTTCTGGTCAGCTACATAGAAAATTTCACTAAATGGCCAAGGCAGGAGACCACAGTTTCTAACTAGATCCAAATAGGTCAACACTAGCTTATAAATTTTGATCGACTGGTTGTTCTTTGGCGGAGAATGAACAAAATGAAGGGCCATGAAAAAGAAATATATAATAAACTAAAACTGCTGCATTGGTTTATTCTCATAGTGTCTGTGTGATGGATTAAAAAATAATAACAACTTTCTCCAAGGTTCTCATCTGAAAAATCAATTTGACTGAGACACAGGGGTTTGTTATTACTATTTTTAAGCAAAAGCCTTATTGACAGGAATTTTTTTAATAAGAAAATATCATATAAAATTATACTCCATAAATAAATATCACAAAGTAAAGGAAAGTATTGTATTATATATACTTCTCAAAAGGCAATTGCAAAATCTAGTCATAATACACAGAAAATGTCCGTATTTCCTGGTTTCCACCAATAAAAATTTTTAACAGAAAAATTTTAATACATTTATGCAATAAATAAAAATAAGTTCAAACTTCCAAGAGACATGAGAACTTGCAACTCATCTGATACGTGAATTTCTTTTTTTCATTGTTTTTAAGAAACAAAACACACACACAAAAAATCTCACCCCAAAACACAGCAACACTAACTTTTGTATATCTTGTAGGACAGAGCCACAATTTCCAGTGGACAGACAATGAGTTCTGTATTAAAGACTAATGCATTTACATATTTTCTTGCAGCTATGAAAGTATAGTTATTATACACCTGTTGCTAAAATAATTAATGGAGGAAAGGAAGCAATCTTAGAAATTATTTTCACAAGTTGATTTGGGGGAATGTAGGATGATTATGTTTTTGAGGGTAAAATAAGTACTTCAGTGAAGAAAATAAAACTATTACTACTGATTTAAAAAGGACAGAACTTTGAAATATTTTTCTGTGAATTGAATCGTATGTACACTTTTAGATATCAAAGAAAATGGAGAGAGATAATGCAAATGTGTTTATGGGAGTTTCAAATGCGAAAACACTCTGCTTCAAAGGCACAGTGTTTCCATCCCTTATGCATTACCAAGGATTATGATTTCTGAGGCTGATACTTTGGAAATCCATGTAAACAGAAGAGATTCAACCAATACGTACCTACAACCTAAATGTATAAAAAGAAGCATGTTTTCTCTTTTTGCTACATGTGTTATCTGAAATTGCAATACTGTGCCACAGAAATTGTAAACTGTGCTCATGAAGCCTTGGATATTGCTGCTTAATGCCTTTTTTTATAACGATGTGACTGCAGTTATAAGTATTACAGATTTTTGTCTTACTTGATAGGATGCAGAGAGATCTTGTCAGGGAGTTCTGTTTCTTATTCTTCAGCTGACTCTTGACTGGACTGAGCAATCTGCCTGGAGAAGTGTCAGCTTTGACCAAGTTTTCCCCACAGCAGGAATATTTGCATTCTCCTTGGAGCACACTTAAAGCCTGGCTGCCCTTTCTGTCCCACTGCCTGGAAAGGCACTAGCTGTGCTGCAGGAAAAGATCACAAGGCAGGGGACAGAAGCCAGCTCTAGCCCATTCTCTTTTGACAGTAATTCCCTTACTTTCAGTGTGAATTGGGTGGTCCTGGGGGTTTCTGCTCAGCAAACTCCTCTCCGATCTTGTGGCAGTTTTGCTGATGTGAGGCAGACAAAAGAATCAGGGTCCCTTTTACAAGGCTGCATTGTGGAGGAATTACAGGGTAAGGAGCAACAGGTGTCCACACTGCTGCAATAGTGAATAGTGACATGCTTGACTTTAAGCACAGGCATAATGTCAGTTATTTACAAATAAGTGAATAATAGGAATGGACATTAGTGTTGTTTACGAGTTACAGAGAAGGAGTTATTTTATTTGTGTTGTGTAATAGTTCTGCTTTATTTCAGAGGATTTTTTTCTTTTCATGACATTTCATCACTTCTCATTTCCCCCAAATTAGATTGTAAACAAAGTGTTCATTCTTTATTCCAGTCTCACAGAAAAAAAAAGAACAACAAAACCCCTGTAAAATAAGCATTGCTGGTATCTACGTGATGCATAGACCTCAATGTACAGTTTATGCTTTTTAGTACATAGTTATGATACATTGGTAGAAATAAGCTCAGTAATGTTGAAAACAGAACAAGAATTGTTCAATGTGTAAACAGATAAAGCTAGATATAAAGTGTTTGAAAATAATTATCATTTTTTCAGATAAAACTTAATTCCTTAATTTTCATTCACAATAAGGAAAACTAAGAAAATACAAAGTAGTAGAAAATGAAACATAATCTTCTGAAGTGCTGGTATGACTTCGTAGTCGGTTGTTAAGACTTTAACTCAGAACATGTTCCTAGTTTAGCTAAAAATTCACTGTACACCTTAATCCATGTCAGTAAGATTATTATGCTGTGTGACACAGATGTCACTGAAGGCTTCCAGGATATGTGAGATTACTTTTATTCGTTAGATAATTTTAAAGATTTCTGTCTTACCCTCTGTGACAGTTACAGAAGTACTGAATTTATCAGAGACAGAATAACGTAAACCTTCATACATGAGCATGTGTGATCATTTTATAATGATGCTCTCAAACAGTAATATTTTCCCCCTTTCACTTGAACAATTTTTCTTAGAATTGTTTAATGTAAATGCTTATGTCAAGCAGACTAGAATAAATACCATTATTCAGCAGTAAATCAGAGAAACAAAACAAACTAATGAACAAAAGTAAAACAAAACAAAAAAAGTTAAAGTTGGCAAGAAATGGAAACATATTTCAGAATATTTCCAATTTTGAAGACCACTGGCACCAGGAATATAATTTAAAAGTCTCAATCTGCCATAATACAATTCGAAATTTCAGCAAAAAAACTTGGGGAAAGTGATAGCAAAGGCTTAAAGTCCTAAAATCCTAAAGGACTATTGAGGTGCAAAATGAATAACATATATATAACTCTTATAGAAATCCCCCAATACAGTCCACAGAAGTTGTAGTCTGAACCACCCGTGGTATTCTCTGAATGAATTAACCCTACCTTAGCCTCTTGCACACTGTAAGTACAATGATACTGTAGGAATGTTAGGTTCAAAGTTATAATTCAGGAGCTTGAAACATGGATATTTAAAGAGAAATAGTAACTACTTTTAGCTGAGAAAACTCTCTTCTGGAGCACTCTGCTGATTAACAAAGCTGTCTGTGAAATTCATGATGCCACCAGAAGATCAGAACAGAAGAGGATAAAATGTCCATTTGGAGATCAGAAAATTGATTTTGCTGGCTAAAAAAAGTCTTTTCTCCACTGAATAAATATATTGTGAAATTCATTACAACGGAGTTATATTCTGCAAGCACAGGATTTTTTTTCTAAATACCAATTAGTATTTCATTTTCATTGCACACCAGTATAACTCCTTGAGAATGTATAAAAGCGGGCTTATGGAGAGCTGAGAGAGACACTAAAGATCATAACTTCTCTAAGAGATAATGCTGTTGTTATTCAGGGGTTTTTTGAGTCCTAAGCAAAGTCCTCAAAAACGTGGAGAGTATTTGAAGCATCTCTCCTCCATCCTCCTTTTAAACTACTGTGGCTGAGACAGTGATTAGAGATGGACAAAAACGTTCTTCTTCTGCTTGTAATACAAAGCACTTGCTTCCCTGGCTCATTTGTTCTCCATCATGGACTGGCATCTTGTCAGTAGGTGCTATAAATTTGTCTGTTGGAAAAGATCAAAAGGCTACTCAGCGATGAAATCTAGCACAAATATGGTATTGTTTCTTTTCTTCCTTACAAACCTTTTCTGTTGAAATCAGCTCTTTATGTTCTAGGCAAAGTTTAGGAGCCACAGAAAGATAATTCTTAAAAAGAAAAATAAAAGCAGAACAGCCTGCTGTGAATAATATTGATAAGAATTGCACCTGAAATCATAACATGCTTTCTTAGGCCCTAACTCATATACACCATTATTGCTTGAGATCTGAATTATACTTTTTTATTCAGCAAAATTATGTGCTGCAACAGACCTTGAAATAATGCTGGAAAGTCTAGAAACAGTACAGTGGAGACAACATTCTGTGCACATATATGTTACTCATTCTGACACTGTTTCCCGTTATACACTCCAATCCACTCTACCATGAGCAGGGCTCTGCATCCAAGAGGAACAGCTCTATCCTGTTATACCAAGACATCCCTTGTCCCAGTCATCAGATAGGTGGGACTAGTCTTTTGCTCCTCACAATTCAATACCCGGGAACCAACTCACTGCTGACAGAAATCCAGTGACAAAGTATTGACTTCCAATGCCGAGAGAGGAGTCTAGGCAGACCTATGGCTCTGAAAATTAATTCTGTAACAAATGTTATTTCATAACTGCAGCAAAACTACAAAGCCCTCTAAGTCTGCATCTCCTCTGGCACTGCACCTCCCTATGTACTTTTTTGGCTTTTGGAGCCAGTTGTTTGTGATGCTCTTCTAGCAACATCTACAAAATCTGGGTTTGGGTTTTTTTTTCTGTATAGTGGAAGTTATAGGAGGCTCTCAATCTTTAAATGTGTCCCCCTATAAATTAGGTATGCTATTGGTTCCAATAAAAGCCTAAAGAGAAGCTACTTTCAAACCATACAAAAGAACCTCAATTTAAAGTGCTACAAAACTTTGAGAAAAGGTATATGTGAAAGAAAATGGTGAAGGCTTGAACATAAATAGCAAGTTGCTGCTTGGAGTTCTGAGTGATAGATTTTGGCTGAATGACTGACTAAATGCAAATATTGCTGCATTTGCTCCTTTTAGTACATAAGGACTCCTCTCAGATACTAGTTAAAATATCTCGCCAAGCTCAGGATAGGATAAATTATTCCACCTAGCAGGATCATAGGAAGGTCCAGGTGACCCAGTACCCCTAAGATTTGCTTGGTGTGCTTCTTTTTCTGGGCTAATGTTGCAACACCATGTAGTCTTTTAGAAAATAGGTGAAGTAATGAATGCAAACTTCGCAATATTCTGTAGGGTTCAAGATGTGTCCTAAATGCAAAATAAAAATAAAGCACTATTCCTGTAAAAGAAATGAGTATATTAATCTGTAGGGATCTCCATGAACCTTGCATAATAAAATGGTAGTAAAATGAGCTAACTCTTGAGCACAACGGCTCATTCTTGGTTACAAACATGCTGAGTGCTATGTAAATAAATCTGCAAGAATTTTAATGACAGTGTCTGTTCTGGAGAATAGGATTTTTTAATTTTATTTGATCAATGTCGGAGAGAATAAAACATCAGAACTATTATTTTCTATTAACTGTGTCTGGCATTGGCATAAGCAGTCTACTTTGCCAATGAGTTGAGTGGGTAAAGAAGTAAGAAAAAGAGAAAAAAGTTTTTCAAACTTAGTAAAAACTTTATAATCTATGTATAAAAGGCCTCACTTACTTGCACCTTTTTGCTTGAATATATTTTATAAAACCAAAATCCTGTTGATATTGTTCAGCTAAAAAAAATAATAAAATCTCACACATGTAAGAGTTTGAATGTCTGGCTCATCACAATTTTAATTGTAAATCCCAGGAAATGCAGAATATGAAAATTAAATTAGGAAGTGCTCAATGGATTGCAGAGTAGTTAATTTTATTAAATTTCTTTACAAAATAACATTTGGAAAATAATTTAATAAAAAGCTGTATGTGCCTTAGTAAGAAACAATGAAAAAGGTTCAAGCAGTTTTTAGTGTATCTAGAATATTTTTTTGCAATGCCTGTGGTCTTAGGCAAACTGCTTCACAAGAAAACGTGAATTGATCAAAACATATGTACCTTTAATCTAATAAATAATTTATATATAGGTTACTGAAAATATAATTTATGACAAACAACTGAATGATTCTTTAAAGCTATTTTATATGGACACTCTCCATGACAATATAGGAAATTGTTAACTAGTCTCGGAGAGCTGCAATCTAGTGTTTGTCACAGACAACATATTTAATTTCAATTTTTAAAAAAATGTAGTATTCCCGAACTGTATAGACATATGCAGTATTCTTAGCAGAAGTCATAACCTGCTGTCCATATCTGTTCTGCTGTAAAAATCCACATTTTATGACACAGGCAAAACATTAAATTTATATATGTTTTTTTTCATATCTATGTGCATGGCTCTCCACTAAAAACATCTATTTTTCAAAAGGTTGGTTCTTGGAGAGACAAATCAGAAGTCTTCTCATATTTTTGCTTCTGTAGCAGAAAAATGAACTGGGTATGAAAATAAAGAAAACTAGAAAAATACACATTTTCTATGTACCTTGGAATAACTGCGCAATGTTAGATCTTATTGCTGAAATATATAGGACTTGTGCTATTTGGACAAATAAGATGAAGATTCCTGGTTTGACATGAAGACAATATTAAACCTGAATTTAATCATGCTGGTCCAATCAATACTGCAGTATCATCTTTCCTATTGCAGTTTAGTGAAAGACAATGACACCAATATATTGATCTTCTTTTCAGGATGGTTATTCTATAGGGTTGTTGCAATGTCCTCAGAGCAAGACCTCCAAATCCTCCTAACCCAAAATCTCTTCCACTACCAATCTGTGGCAGGATTTTTCTAAGTCACCTTGTCAAGGAAGCCTACTGAGTGAACAGCACAACTAATCTGGACAAGAATTTTCTACCACATGAAAAGAAAATTCTGATCTTAAGTAGCAAAATCCCACTATTTTTCTAAGGGACACTGTTCAGTACAAGCCATTCAGAGTCCTTTAGCTTTTGGTCATGAAACAGCTGGACCACTGCTTAGATTGATCCACTTGAATAATTTAATTAGTATGACTAATAATGTTGATAGCAGAGAGTTGCTCATTACTACTTTATTTTTAACACTGTCAATGGATACACCCAGTTCGTGAAATGTCTAAAAAAAAAAAAAAAAAGGCGAAATCATGTAAAATCTTGGTTTTAAGTCCTCTGACATTGCCAAGAACAAGAATAGAATGTGAGACATCTTTCAGATCTCATCATCATGAACTCAGAGTGATAATTCTGGGGACATCGATGTCATCAGCTCAGGAGAGTGTCTCACAGAGAGGACTCACTCCTCACTGTCCTAGTGCCTTACTTAATAGACTGGATGCTTCTCTTTAATACAGCAGGTTGCCTTACATTCCTGAGGATCAGCAGATAGTGCAGGAAGGCTTTTATTTCATGCCTCATTTCTTCCAATATCCTTGGAATGACTTACCTCACTCACATTCTCCTGGCAGTTGTGGAAAAAGAAGAGAGTTGCAAATGAATTGTTATTTCCTGTATATGTGTACACAAGTGTAAACATCACAGCACAAGGGATACAGAGCGAATTTTTAACAACAAATATTTCAGTGATGAAAATGGTTGTCTTAGCAGTCCTAAGTCCAAATGGGTGGAATGGCCAAATACTTGTTAATTAGCTGAGGGGAGTTTTAGTCAGTATTAATGTGATTCAAAGAAAAATACTATTGATTTAATTAGGGTTAATTGGTGGCTCATCAAGGAGGAAGGTTGCCAGCCTTCTATGCCCGAGAAAGGCCAACATGCAGCTCCTGTCTGAGACAGCTGAATTGCCTATGTGTCACTCAATCAATATCTATATGACATTTAACATCTAAGCACCAAAATGTTTTGAATATTCCCTTTGAATATATCCCCTTGTTCAAATGCAAAATGGGGGACATATGCACTAATTACATTTCTACTGTGGCTCTGTCAAATCCCAAATTTTTTTTTTTTGTGAAAACTACAGGAGTTTTCCAAGAAAATCAGTTGCCGGCCAGTGAAATATGCTTTGCATTAATTGAGTCACATGGTAAATCCTAATCATTTGGAATTGAGTTTTGTTCAATTTTCATATTTTTTAAGAATTTTACCTGAAACTAGGTAGAAGGTACAACCAGCCAGTAAAAAAATTACTAAGTTAAATTAATCTATAACTTCTGTAATATAAAACATAATGTTGATCAGTAAATAAATATAAACAATATAGACACTGAAGAGTTTCACAATTAATTTAAATTTAGAACCTCACATTTTTTTAAAATAACTTTCAATCATAGTCTGTTCTCCCCTCCAGCAGTCCATCCCAGCATTCCATTATGGACAGTGTACTGTGGTACCTGAAAACACATCTTTTGCACAGCAAATATGCTTCAGTGCCAAGACGCCTCCTTTGTTGAAGGAGCAGAGGTTCCCTTGGAAGCTGGCACTCCTAGCAAGAGTTTTTTGGTCAACTCAGCTCATTCAAAAAAGTGACAAGCTTGACAAAAGGGCCAAAAGTTGTTATACCTACTGGCTCTGCCATCCCTAGTGCTGCTAAGTTGGACATGGTTAAGTCACTGTTGCCTTTTTTTCTTCAGGCAGATGTAAGTTCGCTAAATAGCACAAATGTGAGCAGATGTGAGCCAGTGGTGTACATAAAACTGGAAAGCTGCAATTCATAGGAGGTTGCCCTTATAATGCATGTTAGTCTTGAACAATAACATTCCAGTAATGTTTAGTCAACAAGGCAGGGCAATAGACAAGAGAGGTAGAGTAAAACTCATTCTCCTACAGCAGCATTGTGTGATACATCTAAAGTTAACTACAATGCGTAACTTCAGCCTTTTGGCTTTGACTACAAATTCACAACTACCCTTAGAGAAAAACCTGTAAGGAAAGAAGATTTAGAAGAAAAAAGGGGAAAAAAGGCAGACAAAATGTAAAACAGAACCAGCCCTGTTTTTTCTTTGTCTCTTCTTCAGTCTTCTGCATCCTTTTGTATTCTATGTTGAAACCAGAATCAACTGTGCAGTATTTATAGTGATGTTACTCTCCTGATAAAGTATTGCACAGGCTGTGGCAACAATCTAGGGCTCAGCAGGGAAGCTGTGAGACAGCTATTTTTGTAATGTTTAAAATTATACTAAATTAATAAAAATAAAATCTCCTGCTGGGCTTCCAGTTTTAAATAGCACATTGTGGTGTAAATTACCAGAGCATCAGGGTTCTGCTAATTTAGTACATATTATAACACTGAAGACATTAAAAGATCATAGCATTTTTAATTTTAAAAACAACAATGTGAACTGGCTTAATAATTTCAATAGTTTATACTAAGAATGGCTAATATATGCTCAATGGTATAGAGGGAAATGGGAAAACTGCATATCATAACTTTTAGGGGTTTGAAGGTATAATTATTTAGAACTCTGTCAGGGAGGATTTTGCCTGTTCCTCAGATTATGACAGTCTAACTTACTAAATTATCACCTTCTAAAATTAGAATGGCACTTAAAAATAATAGCTACACATAATTTTGTATTAAAGCAAGATGACATATTTCCTAATTTAAAAAAAAAAAAAAAAAAGGATTACTTTAGAATAAGAGAACTTCCATCGTGTCATTCCTATACCTGCATGGAAAACTTCTGCAAAGCAGTGCTGAAAATCCTACCACAAAGCATGTATTAGGTTAGATAGTCATCCAGCATACACCTTTTGAAATCATCCAGAAAGTACCCACTAACTTACAGAGAAGGCATGAGCTGAAAGCATTTAGTCAGATGTTGGGCAGCATGAAGTGCTAATGTGTGTGCAAGACCAAGACCTAAGCAGAGTAAAAGAGAAAGGTGATGACACACATTTCCAGAGAAACTATGTTAAAATACAAATGTCCATTTGACAGTAAACCCATGTATTGGCTCCTTAGATATTTTTCCCCTACTACTAGAAACTTCTTGTGGCCATTCATCCCTGGGAGAAAAGGAACAGAGTATTTGAAAGAAAAAATGGGCCACTGTAAACCAAACTGTCTGATACACTTTGACAAGGTTAGGCAGATTGATAACAGCAATGGTGCTTTGCAAGTACTTATTGCTACCACCCGCGGGTGGAGCTATGCCCAGAATAATGGTAACAGGACATTTGTGGGGAAAGTTCAAGCAAGACAATGGGCTGAGACATCTCTTCCTCACACCAGTTTTTTCTCAGTCTGCTTTTAAAATGCTGGAAGCTGTGTTTGAAAGCATGGAAGACTTATGACTACTCCTAGCATTTGTGTTTGCTCATGCCAGACTATTTATTTTCAAAAGTACTGCCTGTTAAGTAAATAAAAGACAATATAATTTTGGCAATTACTATGTTTACAGGGAGCTGGAACAAGGTGAAAGTCACTGGCATTCTTGTTGAGCTAGCTGATAAAATGTGACCTGAAATCATGTGTTACTAGTGAAGTCATGCAAAAAATCCCGAGACCCAATACACTGAGACCATGTCCTCATTGTGAAGAGAGCAATATTCATACTGTGCTGTTGCAGCCTAATATGTGTGTATCATAAAATACTGTACAAGCAAATAAAAGCAAGGTAACTGCAACTTCTTCGGATGACTTTTGGACAGCAGTTTATCAAAATTTACATGCAAAGCAGCTCACTTCTTCTAGAAACCTTGAGTCTGAAAAAAAAACACTTTTCAAGCCTGATCAGGTACTGCTTTGCTGGCTCACTTGGGTTTACATAAAAGGTAAATTGATTTGGAACACCATTGAATTCAATAGAAAATCATAAAACTGAAATCAGTGTTGCAGTTGTAATGCAGAAAACTGACCAAGATACTTAAAATAATTTTTTTTTTTTCATCAGAAACTGACAATTTTTCAAAACTGGAATTTTTAATACAAATTATAATGATTGAATAAAAGCTTGGATAATGGGGAATAATTGATTAGTAACATCTCCCTCTCCACCAATCTTGTGGCATCTCAGAGGGCCACTTGGCACCTGGGAGAGCAGCAATTGAATTTTTGATTCTCAAAATTATTCTAAATTATTTGAATCTGGGTTTTCAATATTATGTTAGTATCATAATCATTGTCTGCACTGGATTCAGCAGCTGAGTAGGAATGTTAATCTTAAGTACATGAAAGAGCTCAACCTGATTTTTATTTCTTACTAGGCTTCCAAATCAAACTTTTCTTTGTGATGTCAAATTCTGATTTACTAGCCAACATCAATGATAGAGTCAGAAAATTATATGAAAATTCCCAGTTTTTGGGGCTTCACCACTGTGAAGAGATTTTCTTTTCCTACCACTCATCAGTCCTGTTCTTCCCTTCCAGCTGCTGGAGTGGGGACAACACCGTTTCCCCCCTTCCTCAGGGGACGTCAGAGAGGGCAAAGAGGTTTAGTCCATAAGATATCTCAGGAACAGAGGCTATAAAGGTGACATCTGTAGTAGTATGGACACCGGGAGAAAGCCATGACTGAGGCCAGCTTTGCTCCTTGCTCTCTGGAGCAGGGAGGCTGTGCTCAGCCTGTCTGTTGAGGGCACACTCCTCAGATGGGAACTCACTCTGCAAGCCATACCATGTCAATATTGTGCCAGTGAGTGTGCTAATTATTAATTCACATGATAAATACAGTGCCCAAGCTGAGCTTATACCTTGCCTTTGTGTAATTTGTTAGTACAGTAAACTTAGAGAAACAGGCAAAAAAGATGCAGGAAAAAGGACATGTAGATCCATAAAGCTAGTTAGAGATATATCCTCTTGACTCATACATAATTTTTCTCAGGTTTCTGTTGACCCTCTATAAAGCCATATTTTACTGACCTTCTTCCAGAAAAATCCATGTCTAAATGAATGGCCATGCAAATTTATCTGGCTTTATTATTAAGAAAGTAGTATTCAATATTAATAAATAATTAATATTTAGACAATGCTTGTTATACTTTGGGTACAGGTGGACTATAATTATTGCCCCTAGGAACACAGAGAAGGACAGGTTTTTGTATTTTTTTTCAACCACAGATGCTCAAATACTCCCAGTCTTGGCAGGGAAAATGCACAGATACATGGAGGAAGCTACTTGCACCTTACCTGACACACTGGAATAACCTGTGTGATAACATATTTTTACCTCTATGGAATCTAACATGGTTCTAAAAAGGTCTTTAGCTCAGATGTGTTCCACAAAGCTCTGTATTGGAGACTTCTGTTCACCCCACAGACTGGTTGTCTGAGTTTTCACCATTATTCTGATGCACTTTTTATTCTCATTTCCAACCGTTTTTTTCTCCCTGTTTCACTCCTTGTGCTGGCATGTATTCATATGGATTTTTTTAAACTGTTATTAATTACAGATGATGTTTCTTCTTCACACTTGACCGCAAAACCAGACTGAAATGGACATTTATTGAATGGAGATGCAATGTAGTGCACTACCAGTTCATGTGCTGCTCAGGCAGATATTGAGGCCTTCCTTCCCCCTTTACTGATCCATAATTTATTAAGCTCAGGAGCTCTGTCAAAAAACTGAAACTACAGCTCAGCAGCACTAATTGCCACTTCCATCATTAAAACTGATTCATTCTCCCTTGATGCAACCTAACCAAGGAATAACATGACAAAGAAATCTTACTCTCCCTAAGACAGACAAATAGTTACCACTTCTTACCAGATAACTCTTTCAAAAACTAAATAAATGCAAAATTATGAACAACAGCAGAGAACACTGGCATATCCCAGGGCTGTGAGTGTGCCTATTTATTTAAAGGATGATGAAAATATTGGGAGGAATAAGAAGGTGGCCACAATTTATCATTTAGAGAACTTTTTTCAAGACACCAGCTTTGTTGCAAGGAGTCTGAGATAGATGAATGGTGCTAAGAAAGCACACAGGATTCTGGATTGTCCTGAAGAAAAGGAGGAATAAGGTTTCAAAATTCATTTCCAGATGCTATGTTGAATCACAATCTCCACCAAGATAGACTCACATGAGACATTTGTGTGTATAAAATGAAGTAGAGCAAAACACAGTTTGTTTCTTTTGTCAAGTGAATAAGAGACAGCTCATTTGTCAGGAACAAGTATAAAGCTCATAGGATTATTGCTGCTGTGACACTAGAAGCAAGAGTGAAACATTTAGATAGAGCAGAGGTCCTGTGGAATGCTGTGGAAATTTGAGCCTGTCCAAGTGCTCTAGAACCTGTTTGCAAAAGATAGATGTTTGCAGAGATCTAGCCAAGCCCCAGATGAACCAAAATTTTTGAGACATGGTGATAAAAATGAGTAATTGCTTTCTCTATAGGCATATGCAGAAGGGAAAATGTCTACTCTTCACCCAACTTTCAAAAATAGGAAAGAGATGAAACCATAAAAATTAAAGAAGATTAAATCAGAATTCAATGTAAATAACTTAACTTGAGTGAGGTGACATAATATTTTTGTCTTCTGTCCATGGAGGTTCAAATCCGCAAAAGTAGGAAGTGCTAGCACTGCAGAAGCAGAAATAATATTCGACTAGGTTATTAAAATAATAATTTACAATACTCTGCTGGTAGCATACATTCACAAAATAACTGCTTTTACCGTTTGTTAGAAATGCATACACGTACACTCAAAGAAAAATCTACATCTGTAACACAGATAAGGAAGATCTCATAGAGGCTCTTGATTATGACAGTCATAACCAATTCTCTATTCAGCATAAAGGAAGGAACAATATTCCATTAGCAAAAAGGTGTTAGGTAAATTAACAAAGTTATCTTAAGGATACATCTCAAGTTATGTATATCATTGTTTATATCTCAAAATACTTGTGTGCAGATGTACACTGGTATTATGATTATCTTGCATGACTCCTAATAGGACTACAATCTTCTTCAGTGATTTCTTAGGCTTCTTCTCATTCCTTTTCTTATGACTTTTAAAGATATCTTGAAATAAAGTCAATAAATTTAAACTTTTTTCTTTTGTTTCTTTATATTACTGCCTTTGGCCACAACACTGAAAGTCTTCATTGCTCTGACTGTTTACTTCTGTCCAATTCGCACTCCCTCACAATTATTCGCATGAACAAGGGTATTTTTCTCTTCTTTCTTTGGGTTTATATCCTTAGCCAGAGTCTGCTTTTACCAATTACTGGTCTCTACTTCCAACCTATTTTATTTGATAAACCAAACTACTTTGAATAAATAATGTATTCAAGTTCAGGCTTCCTGTTGTAGATTATCCATAAGGAAGGCAATTACATCTTTGTCTAATTTATTTGGTTTTGAAAGTGTTTACTAATTTTGCGTGAGAAATTTTCACCCTATGGCCCAGTCGGGAAAGAACTGTTGATATTTTGAATTAAGGCTGATGCTGATGGCCTAAAGCCAAATGTAGGAGAGTGAACCAAAAGTAAAGTAAAATGCTGTTTCATTTAAGCTAATGAGAAGACCATATTTTGGAGACCAAATTTGTATTGTTTGTCCTCTCCAGAAGCAGTGAAGAATCCATATTACTTTGTTAGGGTATGTAATGTGATCACAGCAACATGGTCATTAAATAAAGCTGAGCACCCATTTCAACTCTTCTGTAACACTTAACAAAAAGAGAAAAAAGACATATACATTTAAAATTAAATCCAAATAATTACTGGATTCAAATTTTATTTCCTTATCTGGTGTGGCCTCATTAAGAAATGGTATTGGTTCTGGAGTTAGAACCCTTTGAGCTGGAGCTCAGGACTTTTCTCTTATGGTGAGATACCTAGAGAAGAACAAAAACACCTTCAACTTCAAATATTTAGAGTTTCTGTTAATGTAAAGGAGAGTACTCTCTGGGATTGTTTGTTGTTGTTGTTGTTTTTGTTGGTTTTTTTTCTTTTTTAATTTTTAAGTAGTGGAAAACTTGGGATTTCTAGAAAAGGCAGAAATAAAAAAAAGCTTTATAAAGATATCTCTGCCAAAATCGGTCCTTGATTACTTTGTCCCTGTATGGAAAGTCCTTTGTAGCTTTGTTTCAGTCAACTTGGTGGCCTTTTGATTTTGCCACAAACTCCGCAGAAGCCTCTGATCCCCAGGAACTTATTGTTTCTGCCATCTCTGAAGCCAGAGCTGTTTCATCATTGATTCTCTCAGTGGTTTCCAACCCTCTTCTTGAGATGCAAACCTGTCTCTGTGCTGTGAACTCTCTTCTGCTTGCCACATCCTCTAATCCAGAAATTTCCATCCTGAGCAGACCCAGTTACTCCCAGGGACAGGAAGACTGTCTCCACCTAGCACATCATGTCTTTCCTTTCCTCCTCTTTACTCCAACTCCACTTGCTTTACTTTCCCCAGAGACCACCCTCTGATGATGCCCTGTATCTGCCTCAGCTATCTGCCCCATTCATGGCTTCCTGCTAAGTTTTTCTGAGAGGTGCTGGAGCTATAAACATAGCTGCCTAAAGCACAGGGAAGCTTCCAGGCACTGAAGGAGGTGAAACTGCTGTAATTCTGCTTTCAGAACACTAAGATAAGGAAAAGGTAGACAAATGTCTAGAAAAGGAAAAAGCCAAGCCAAAATAATAGCCCTTTCACAGGAAAGACTGGTGAACACCCAGACCTTTACAAAAGTGCAAGACGAGCATAGTTTCATTAATTTTGTTATAGAGAGGAAAATAAAGTCAATCAGATACTGAAGTGTTAGACTTGGCTTTAAACAGCGCATGGTCCAGAGCAAGATTCTCACCATTTTTCTCCAGTAAGGGATTGCTCTCATAAAACAAGGAAGAAGTATGCTTTGTATGCTCCTATTAAAACTTTCACAGACAGCCCTTGGTATAGTTACCAGCATGGAAAACTAAATATTGGAATACACTTAGAACAAATAGGAGTTAGTTAATGGATGCATATCCGCAAAGTCCAAAATATTTTTTTAGTCACAAGACATTCAAGACCAAAAGAAATATCCTGCAGGTTACCCTTTTCTAAAAGCAGATTTCATGCTGCGGTTTGCATTCCTCCTCTGTGTGCCAGACTTGATGACCTCTGAGGGAATGCAAATATATAAAGATGAGCCATATTTGCACCGAAAGAGATAATTAAAGAGAGGAAGGAAATTAAAAAAGAGAAAAATACACTGCAAATTTCAGAAAATCTACCTAATAGTGGAATAAGTGGATTGAGGGATAAATGGTTTCCCAAGAGATAGAACAGAAAGGCTATCTGCTTGGATTAGTACTAAATGGAATGAACAAAACACTAGAAATTACATTGCAAGGAATAATATTGCACTGCCAAGGGAATGGTCAGGATAATCTGATAGTACTGTTTATCTCCATCCCCCCAAAACCACAGGAAATCGTATCACGAATCACACCTTTTTATTTTCTCACTTTGTCACTCTTCTACACTCAAGCTCTTTCTTTTATCCTGCCAAGGACTCCTTTTATATTATGTGAGGATGTGTCCAGCCTGAAAGGAAGTGAAAAGAAGGACAGTCCATGAAATATTTTGGGAGAAGCACATGGTCACCATCCTCAGGGTTTTCAGCAGGTCTAGTATTTCAGCAGGTATGACTCTTCCAGCAAGCGTGACTGTTCTAGTGGGGTGTCGGTATTTTTCCTCCTTCGCGATTCAATACCTTGAAGAGATACAGGAGAGGGCTGCAGAAGCCTTTGTTGCTCTGATGCAGCTGTTCTGCTTGCTCATCAAACAGCAGTGATAGTCCTAGAAAAGCTGCTGACAAAGAGAATGTAGGAGACTCACATTTATGGGTTTTGTTTCTGTTTTTTAAGGGAGCACTCCCCTTTGGAAACAGCCGTATGACAGCAGGCCAGAGGGGTGACATACGTGTGAACATATGTCAGTGCCCCCCGTGGTAATGTACATGCAAACATATGGCATTGCCCTCCTGGTGGATATTAGTTGTCAACAGACACAGGAAGGACCTTGCCCTGGTTATGTTTTTTATCATCCATATGTTTTTCTATTGCTCCTGATAGCAGATAAATTACAACTACTTCCAAAATTTCTTTCTAATAATAGTTTGTGTTTATTCCAAATATAGACGCTTACTCTTTCCCTTTGGTACATCCACAGAATTCATTGAGAACCAAGCAACATTTTTTCATTGCACTGCAGGATTCTGATGATTTGAAAACAGAGGGGAAAAAAAGAGAGGAGTCAGCACAGACAGAGCCAACAAGATGAATATCTGGAAGTAAACATGCAGCTTGACCCCTGTAACTTGGAAGGGACTCAGCCTCACGGGAAGGAAAAACCTCACTGCCTCATTGCATACACACCAATGTGGTCAACAGAGAAAATCAGGATAGTGGCTCACACAGT
This sequence comes from Daphoenositta chrysoptera, assembly GCA_013397915.1. NCBI lineage: Eukaryota > Metazoa > Chordata > Aves > Passeriformes > Daphoenositta > Daphoenositta chrysoptera. The sequence goes on from VZRO01001695.1 coordinate 1,335,715, forward strand.
GCTTCCATAGACAGTTTTTACAAAATGACATGATTTTATGAAAAGCTGAGTTGGAAGATAACAAAGTTAAACCAGGTAGAATATGGACTCATATTTTTGTAAAGAGAAAGTAATGTGCTAGACATTTAGTGGTGAAAACTCCGCTGGCAAAAGCACAGACCATCTCTAGATGATGCTGAACTCAATACTTTCAAAAACTAGTTACCTGAAGTGATGGTAAGGAACCCAAAGAGCAGCTAGCAGTGGTTCTGCATTAGTTTACTACTTTGTTGTCTGTTCCAGACATAATCCCAAACCACTGGGCAGCCAGTTCAATGAGTTCAATAATCAGTCCCTAAAATGGTCTAAACCACAAAGTGTACAAAATCAGTGTTTGTTTGAAAGCACTATTTTAAGTGACCCAAAGCCTGAAAGACAGGAAAAATCACACAACTGTCCTGCCCCCATAAGTCAATCTCCTTGTCTGTTCCCTTTCACAACCCAATGTCTCAATCACACTACATATGAGGCAGCTGCCATTTGTTTGCTGTGCATCCAAGAACATGCTGCTTGGTTTAGTGTCTCTGTTCAGAAAGAAGAAGATATATGCATTGCACTAAAACAAGCAACATTCTTCTTGAAACTCAGGTCTTAGTATGTTGAAACTCAGGTTTAAATACAGGGCATAGTCAGGTTTAAATACAGGGCATAGTCAGACATTGGCTTTAGCCTTTCCTGTTTGACTGGCAGAAGAATGTTTTACCTGTAGGATTGGTTGTGGTGCAGATGGAGTTTGCAGAAGTACAAAAGAACAAGGGCAATAGATCACAATACTTTTGTATAAAAAAAAAAAATGCTGTGAGTTTTTGGTACTTAAATTCAGCTTAGACGATCTAGTGGCACTGAGAAAAGTCTTCCAGCTTTGCATGTTAGTAAAATATATTTGAATAGGTTTATGCAGAAGCTCTCAAAACAGTTTTTAAAGGAGTGTACGTAATACGATTGGCATGAAAAACTGAGCCTAGCAAAGTACTCTGTGCTATCAAGTCATAACATGGGTCCTTTGAATGATTTGGAAAGCATTTTAGTGGATCAGAACTAGTGTTGTTATTATTATTAGCTGGATTTAGTATAGTAATTGCAAAGGTTCAAAAGCTGAGAGTTGTATACAATAGCAAATGCTACAGGGAGATAAATATTTCTCACTTTCAGTAGTTACTGAAATGATTTGGTGGAGTCATGCTCAATGACTGTTCCAAACTAACTACAGTTGTAATAGTCTAGGAATATTACAAAAATTAACAAAGAACAAAAGTTCAGGAGTATTGATGGGATTGTCTTTATTTTTCAGGTGGAGAGAACTTTATGACAGGAAATAATGATAGGTTAATGTAAACAACTTATTTTGCCTACCTTCATATTTCAATACAGTAGTTCAATATAACCACATTTCTCCAAAGACTCGTATTCTGTTATTGAAAGGTAATGGTGGGAACCAACTTAAGAACATGTAAAATGCAAGATTTTTTAATCAATGAGAAGCTATTAATTTAACCAAGCCTTCCTGTAATAATATTGAGGCAGACTGTCTGCCTGTTTTTACATTATAGCTAGCTTTGCAATCTGTATGGAATCTAATGAGGTGTGTACTTTTTGTGAATATATTGATTGAGAGTGGTCCCTAGGAATCTAATGCTGCCAAAAACTTGGTATCTCCCCATGATTCTTAAGGGATTGTTTGCTTTCTGGAACAACAAAGTTGTTATTTTAGTAAGCGTTGTTGATTTGTGCCACTCACTACATATGGAACTCATTTAGTTCATCTTCACTAGATCACATTAAGCTCAGACGTCATTAAGTTCAGACTTGATGTGATCCAATGGATCAGTGATCTGATAGACCCCCATGTAAAACCACACTGATGCATCACTTGGCAGGTTCATTAAAGTCATTGAGCACATGCGTGGCTTTGCAGCAGTATGATTCCTCAAGTTCCCAAATAACCTCAGCCAGTGTTCTGAGCAGCTCTTGACCTGACATATTTGGAGTTGACTAAAAATTCAAGGCAAAAATTTGAGGTAGACAATCTATTTTTTAAGACTTACAGAAATCAAATGGATCTTCTTAATCTAAAAACACCCCTTAGTTTAAGCATCTTTATCCCATTTTCATGATGTATCACTGCTGACTTCAACAGAATAGTCCACAGCTAAAATCCAACAAAGAATTACAGTTTTTTTATCAACTGTGGCTTTATCATAGTCAGATTTTATTAAAAATTTTTATTAGCTTAGAAGATACATACAAAAGAGAATCTGCAGCTAAATATACTCAAATCACTGAAAAATTAGGAAGCTTGTTGCTTGCTGATTTCTTTAACTTGGTTTTATAGTTATTTGATATATTTTTTGTTTGTACTGACTTTTTGGTGTAGTATCAGAGTGTCTTCCATTAGCGCATTAAGCCATATGACTAATCTCTGAAATATGATACATACTCTGGAAAAATTTTGCTTTGTGTGTGACAAAACAAAACAAATGTACCAGCACGTGGAAAAAGTAGAACCAGTGATACTTCCTCCAGTGTTGAACACAGCTGGCTGGAAAACATGTCTTTTTGAAAATATCAAGGTGTTAAAACTTGTGCTTATACCACATTAGAACAAAGCTGGGAAAAAAAGGGAAAAACCACCTTGTGGGTGAGACAGTTTTGTACATTCCATTAGAAGTGGGAGACAAGGATGAAAGGATGTACCTGATTGTTGCAGGGGCTTCGACTAGATGACCTTTAAAGGTCCTTTTCAACTCAAACCGTGCTTTGTCTCTGAACGATTCCATGACTGCAATTCCATGAATATTCTGTAACATGGCTACCAAAGCCACAAGAGGTTTTGCTGTGTGGTGTACATGCATCATCCCCAAGAGTTTGCTGCTACTTACATTCTAGTCTGAGAAATGGGCTCTGGGAAACAGTGATGGAATTGGAACAACCTGCCCTGTGGTCAGTCTGCACCAGAGGAGTTAATGTCCCTTCCCACATGCCACCAACACAGAAAAAACCAGGAAACAGCTCAGTATATATTTAGAAAGGTCATGTATTATACAGTCTAAAGATGGATCACACGTTAAATACTGGAACATAATTATTAGTAGGGACACATTGTTCTGTTGGTTGCCTGGTGCATTTCAATAACTTTTGTCCTACACACCAGCTAGCTAACTGAAATACGATACAGAATAACTATAGTTTGATGTTTACATTTTCTAATGAAAATTTTACCTATAAAGTACTGTCTAGTCTTGGAATATTTTTATTTATTTTTGACTGAAACAAAAGGAAAGCTTTGAGTTTCTAGTGAAAAGAAATTACTACTAAAGTATTATGTTATTCCACATCCAAAGTAGAGCTAATGTTAACATTAAATTCTTTGAAAGTTGAAAGAATACTTAAGCATAGGCTTTACTTGTAATCAAAGGAAAAATTACATCAAAGTCAAAGGCCATTTTATTGACATCTTTTGGATCAGAAATTTGCATTTTGACTTGAATGGGGCAGCTTGACTGTTAGAAGTTTATGATTTAAAGACTGATTAATCAGGACCCAAGTAGATAATTTTATCTCTCTAAACACAAAGATAAAATATTTCTTTAAAAGTCACTGTAAGCTGATCTATATTCTGTTGCCTCTATAATCTATACCCATTACTTGTAATCAATTTTAACTTAAAAATGGAGAAATAAATAGTGATTTTTCAGTCTATGGTTGGTGAAATTTTAAGTTCTCTGAATATTTCCTAAATGTCACTCTAATGTTTTTATGCTGCAAAAATTAATGAAGCAAATCAAGTGTGTTGCCAAACTAGGCTACAGTTCATGATAAAACTCTCCACTTCTACTGCACATTGTATAGGGGCCAGTAAATTTATTAAGGTACAGACTTTAAATTTGTGAACTAACTCTTTCACATTAAAACGTATATATAATCTGAATCCAAGACACTCCAAAATTAATTCAGTGGCCTTCTTATTTTTTATTATAGACTATTATTAAAAAAAAACCCAAAAAGAGCATAAATATACGTATATATACATATAATGTTTAGAACAATTAATCAAAAATGTTTGATAAATTTGGTGTAGTGCAGACTTTTACTGTACGCCATTAGTTAAAGTGAAAAACAAAACCCAGACTAAAACAGGACTTCAGTAACCACAATAGAAATAAATACCAAATAAAAATACAGAAACCATAACCTAGGATAGTGGTTCACGGGGAAGGGAGACCTAAGGTGACTGGATATGGATATGTACCCACTAGCTAACAGTTTATGACAAATGAAACATATTTAAGCAGCCTAATTTTCTTTCTGATTTAATAGGATCCAATAAATGGAAACTGTATGGCCAGAATAATGAAAAGAGCACAAAATTTATCTCATTCTGTTGCGTCCTCTCTGTGTTCTTTTGTCCTTTGATTGCACTGGTGGATAATATTATTTTGTTCCCAAGGAAATATGTCCCTTTGATTAGGTTGCAGATATTCTCTCATTTGTCACTGTTCTATCAAGCTATGCCATGTAACAGCAGGAACCCTTGATTATTTAATTGCTTGTAAGAACTCATTAAATCTTACTATCAATCATTGGACATATGGCAAATATCACCCAATGGCATGAGAGGTTTTAACAGTGATCTGTCACTGGGGCATACCCTTTCTTTAGTAGCACAGGCCCTTTGTTTAGTTCTCTGATCATAATAATTTTTAATTAATATTGATTTGTAAAAGAGTGTTCATGCAGTGGCCTTAATCTATGGGTACAAGGATAATCTTCTAACAGGAGCATTTGTAATTCCATATAAATATCCAAGAACCCCATCTAAGAGAGTTTAACCTTTTTACAATGTTTTGTAGATCATGTTAGTCTGATGATAACCTAATTTAGTCTTCGAAGTGGATACGGCTCACTAAGAAAAACATATAAGAACAAGTCACACAATAGGTTTTGCATCAACACCTTGATGGGATCCTATGAGCTATCTCTGATTATATTAATGGAAAAGACATTTTTCAAAATATAGAATATTAGCTATAGCTTATAGAGGTAGTGACCTGTGCAACTACTTGTTTTGCTATAACAAAAATCAAGTCAAAGGAGTGGGAAGAAATCTCACTGTTTAAAATACTGTTTAATTTCATCACAGATCCTTAAAGTTTCGATATGCATTTACACAGATGGGTAGACTTAAATTTATGAAATAATTTGATGGTGGCAAAAAGTCCTGCCCAGGATAGGTAGAGTTTAAGATGAGAAAAAATTAGGCTTAGCATTCTTTGCCATCAGAACTTTATCTACAGCTAATTTTACCAGAGGAGGTTCAAAATCATGCTCTAAAATTAAATAAACTTTCAAAGGTGAGAGTTCATGGCAGTTGGAAATGGAACTAGTCCATTTTTGAAATCATAAAAAGAGTGATATTTGACCATTTTCTTGTGGTGACTACACTTTACCTCTACTGGACTCACAATCTTTTACATACTTTGTTCATTAGTATTACTTGGAAGTTGCAGGAAACAAAAGAGAAAAGCCCAACCACAAAACACTTCTTTGATGATTGTACTCAACCAAAAACTTGCCTTCATCTTTCTTATTCTTGATATACTGCTATTTGGAGATAAAACCAGAGTATCTAAGCTACTACTTTGTAATAACTTTATCAAAAATTCCTTTTCTTTTGAAAATTTTGTGTCAAAAATCTGAGAATAATTCATAAACAGAGAAAAGTAGAAACTGGAAGACTTCTGTTCATTCATGCTACCTGTGACATATTATGCTCTTTATCTGAGGGATGGCTGCCTTTGTAAGATGACATGTATGTCCTGCCAAAGCAACAGTTTAGGTTTGGGAAGGGTGGCTTAAATTTTAAAATTTGGATGTTCTTGGAACAAATTTTTGGATATGGATCGCAGCTGGTGTCACTGCCAATTTGTTTTGTGGTTTTGGTTCAGTGGGTGAGCTCCATAAAAGAAGTAGAGATTTGCGTGTATAGAAATAGAAAAGAGCCGCAGACACCTTGCTTTAATACAGAGTAAAAGGACAGCTATTAAAAGTAAGCAAGAACATCAGAATCTTATTACCTGAGATATTTATCTGCACTTTTAGGTATGGAAATTATTAAGGAAAGAGGCAGAAAAGGGAAAAGAATTTTGAGGCTGGATTTCTCCATGTATAAGAATTTCAGGTTACATTTTCTTGTTTGATGAACTGCCTGTACATATTGCTGTGTATTCATCCCTTTTCTGTTAATAACAATATTGTACCAAACATCCATAATTTGTCTTATGTTCTGTTGTCTAATGATCGTATCACAGTTTTTGCAAAAAAAACCTCTTCTTTATATTTTCATGAGGACTTATGTTGACTCCCACATTTTGAAACAATTACATTGATTTAAAAATCGATAATAATTATTTTTAAACTTAGTTTCTGAATCTTTGGTTAGTTTCCAAAGATGATTCACCTGTGTCTAAATAGCTGTATGCATACATACAACCTTGAGGACAAATTATTCAGGTGTTTTGTATTCTCTGATAAAGTGAAATCTAATTCATTCCTGTAGAGGCAGAACTCAGTCCTATAACAAGAGGAAAACCTTCATGACAGATATTCAGCTGCATCTAATATGTGCTTAACATTATTATAGCAGTATAAGGGATGTAAAAGAGCAATTTTCCTTTCCTGGAAAACCCTATAAGACTGCCTTGAGATTCCTCTAAACAGTGATGCCTATGAAAAACTATCCCAAGGAGCAAGGCAGATACCATGGCTCATGAGAGAGTTGTTTGGGAAATGTTTCAATGAATACATACAATTTAGTTATTATTTTGTTTTGTAGTTTACATAACCTTGACAAAACATTACAGGTAGACAAATCACAAATTTCAGTGGTTTTATAAGCATTTAGTTACTGGGTTTCGTCCTGATTCCTCTTTTTTTTCCATGTTGTGACATTGTTGGAGTCCTTTTCGTGCTTTTTACTTTCCTTTTCTGGAAGTTTAATAATTGTAAGATGATAATAATAATGTGAGACAATTTTCATATTCCCTTTGAAATTCTGAGCATACTCAGACCCGTTGGCATTTTAGCTGAGAGTTCAGTTCTTATTACATTTATTGTACAGAAATGGGTCCATCTGATTTACTTCTGTGTAGTATAGTGATGAAGATCTCTTTTGCCAACTGGCTTGAGACTATGCAAGTGAGGTACTTCATTAACCATTCAGAGATACTGGAAACACCTTGTTTTCCCAAGAAACTGTTTTAACTTAAGGATTTCACAGACAGCCTGTTAACAAGAACTACAATACATTAGAGTAACTTCATTACTTCCAAGGTAGGCTAGAGTGTCATTTCAGGAGTAATGAATGATGCTTTAAGTTTCAGGCAGATACCCTAAAGACACTGAGATTATGCCACTAAATACAGAAAGTCTTCCAGGAAGCAAATGAATAAGCTTTGCTAAGGGAGCGTAGAATAAAACCCATTAAAACCCATTAAAGGAACCCAAACTGTAGACAGAAGGTAAGGAAGGATTGATTTGTTGTAGCTGTAAAGGCAATAGAATGTCTATTTATTAATTAAAAGTACATTTTATGTATTGTGATGTGATAAATCGTTGACTGTTTAGGTGAATTACTTCAGAAATGCACCTAAGGCTATTAACACTGATAAATTATGCACTACTACTTTTTAAATTTCTGAAAGAGTCTTCACAAGTATTCTCGACTTCATTTTCAGTTTTAAGCAGCAGTTTTGTGTAATCATATTCAACATTTAACTATTGCCACTAAAAGCTTCCCAGCCAGAAAAAAACCCAAGCTTTCACAAACAGTTTTAACTACTATTTTTCCCCGTTTTCCTGTTAAATATATACACATATGAAACACCAAGTTTTCTATTTTGATGGAATCTGATGAAAAGAACTATATACTCCCTTGACTTTATATTCCCTTTAACTTGGGAGTGCTAAAACAAGTAACCTCCATCTGAAAGAAATGTTTAAAATATGAAAATTACATTTTTTTGGGTATAAATAAACACAAAGAGAAAAATGAAGGTGTATCTGTATAAATAATTCTATATCTTTTCACACACCAAAGTTCTGGGAAAATATATTAATATCTGGGATTTTCTTTTAGGATACTAACTAAATCAGCTCTAGGTGAAAAACACTAAGTATTTTTCATAGGTGTTCTGTGTCTTTGAACATATAATGTTTTAAGTTCAATATCTATATTTTGTACATATATATATACAAAAATATAGTGTCTGTGTTCTGATATAGAACATGTATTCTGTGTGCTTACAACAGAGTTTATATCTGAAAATCAGGCATCCATCCAATACCAAGTTAAAAAATTCAACATTATATTTGTCATCCTCTATAAATTTGAATGTGTGATTATGTATATATGGGAGTGAGAGTGCATGTGTGTGTGTGTCTGTCTTGAAAAGCAGGCCTTTCTTGTCACTCTCTGATGGTGGTGATGGAGGGAGAATAATGCCTTTGCCCACTATAGTTTCTAAAGGCATTTAAAGGGTTCATTGTTTCAAATCAAAGAGCTATTCATAAGTTCCAATAAAATGCAATCCATCACAATTTTACATGAGCAGAAGCTTTCAGCTTGTGCATATTTTTTCAGGGAGGCAATTTAAAGCTTATAAACACAAATCACATCTTTGGGTTTTAACCACAAAACATTTACACAGTACTGACCTACCACCTACAATATCTCAGTACAAAGCCAAGAAGTAGAGCAGGCAGGACCAGGAAGCAAGGACCTGGAGACAGCATTTTATTTTAGAGTAGACCAGATGCTGGGGCATCAGATCAGGAATTCTCAAAAGATTGAGAGAGAAAAAGATGTTCCCTTGTGCTTATATCCCTTATCAGAGTGTACATGACAAAATAATTAAAATAGTTGTTTGGAGGACAGACCTATCTGAAGCAGGTTTCTATATCCAGGAAGAAGGACTCTGGAATAATTTATTTGCCCTTTTTTCCCCCCGTGTATTTGATGATTATTCTTGTGAACTAATATGTACATTGACCAGCAATTGCACAATTGCTATGATACCATAGCACCTTCGATCAGTAACTGATTTATCTCAGTCTGTTAAAAAACCTTTGATGCATAAGGTTGAATCACTCATAGAAAAAAACTGTGAAGAAACATTATTCATTCTATTTTACTGGAGGAGCATTGAAGCTCAGAGATGCTCTATTGTTTACCCAAGGTTACAATCATTTAAGTGACTTACTCAAAGAGCTGGAATCAACCAGTTCTGTCTTAGTCTGTCTTAGTGAACAATTATTCTATTTTTATTTAGTATTTCCTGTTCTGGGAATCTTGAAAGTACAGTTCAGATTCATCTTCCTAAAGAACTGGTATTCATAGACTCATGAATCATAGGACAATCTTTATTGGATGGGAGCTCTGTAGGTTATCTTGTCCAACCAACTGTCCAAATCAAGACTAACTCAGAAGCTAGACCAGATTAAATAGGGCATAGTCTAGTAAAATTTTGAGAGCCTTGCTGAAAGTCCACAGCCTTTCTTGACAGCCTGTTCAACACTTAAGCATTCTCATTGTGAAGAATTTTTTCCTTAAGTTTCCTTGCAACATCTCATGATGCAAATTTTTACCACCGTCATTTGTCATTTCATTGTGAATCTTGGAGACGAGACTACCTACATTTCTCCATAACCACCCATTACGTACTTAAAGACAGAAAATAAATCACCTTTTAGCCTTCTTTTTTGACAGGTTAAGTAAATACATTCTTTCAGGGTCTTGTGTGCTCCAGGTCCTGTCTATCCCAGCATTCTCCTCTGACTTTGCTCCAATTTGTCAGTAACTCTCTTATAGAGGGGAGCCGGACACTGTGGCACTACAGGTGTGAGTGCACATGCAAGTGCTTAATGGGAATAAACACTTCCTGTGACCTGCTGGCCATGCTCCTGCTGGTGCAGCCCAGAATGGACTTTGTTTGCCTTTGCCTGTGCATGCTGTTGGCTCCTTCAACTTGCTGTGCACCAGAATCCTGGTGTCCTTCTCCACAGACCTGCTTTCCAGACAGCTGGACCCCAACTCACACAGATGCAAAAACAGCCCTTCCCCCCTCCCCCCCTCCAAAAAAAAAATACAATAATTTATATTTTAGGAGACAGAAGCTCTTCAATACCATCATAACATGGGAATGCAGTCTGACAGTTGCTAAGGACTAAGTACTTAGATACTGCTTAGTATCCTGTGTTTCCCATTAAGATTAAGGAGGATTTCAGACCCCGAACCTGTTAGCTCTTAAAAAGGAATCAAGGGATTTATAGGAAACAAAAATCACTTTGTAAGAGAAAAGTGGAGAACTTGCTAGTCATTTTAATGAACACTGATATGTTCCTTAGCAGCATCATTGTTTTATTCAAAATAATCACAAGTCAGCAAATGACAAATTTACTGTTATCCATAAACTGATTCTGTTACAACATACCTGAGATTTATTACTCCCACACTTGATCTTTACCCCTTTCCTACTGTTAAACTGTTAACCTCTCTCCCTCACTATTTTTCTAATTTTTTAATTTTTTTTTTTTTTTTTTTTTAATTAGGCCCATGTACTTTCAGCATTTCAAAAGGCTGCATATTTATTCTGGAACTGTTAGCTGCTACTGAGTTGTTTGCATGATTGTATCATGGTCCAACATGAATATTTTGTGTTATAAAGTGCTTTATAGCATATTAAGGAGACAACCAATAATGAAAGGGAATGGTTACTCCAAAATCTTTTTCTCATTTGATGCTAGCAGATTGTTTAAAAAATTCACATCTTTTTTTCTGTGCACAAAGTGCCTACAAAAATAGTGGTGGCAGTTGGATTGTTTTTAAAGCACATACAACTCTAACCTTTCTCAATCTAATTTACATTTTAAAATGTTTGCTGTTTCAATTCAATTTGTGGTGATCCTGCCATGGAAAAGTGGGAGGACAATGTTTAAAATAATAATAATTCTTGCCTCTTTCAGACAGCCAAGCATAGAAGAGAACAGTTCAGAGTAGGTTAGGAGAAGAAAGAAAACAGGCCTGGATTCACTTTGGTTGAAGTAGTGTCACATACAGAATCAGTATATTCACAATAGAGGTTTCAGAACAAGAACACATGGCCTGATAAATAAAGGAAAGAAAGTAGTGAGAGAAAATCAAGCTACTTCTAAGTTGCAGAAGGTAGCTGCAGAGGGAAGAGATGAAGAGACAGAGCCACTACTGCTGGAACAGAGACTTGTTGCCATGGGAGCAGGGATAAGGAAAGCTGGTACCCTGGAGGCAGTGGCTGGGGACAAGAACAAAAAGGAGAGGGGTAAGAACTTGGAACATTGCTCATACAGGGAACAGATTCATGCACATACACCCCTGTATTTTAGGAAGCCCAAACTGCCTTATTTCTTTTATTATCTATATAATCACATGCATGATGGGGCCAAGGCCAGAAAGGCAAAATTTTGCAAGGAGAATATTATCTGTTACAGAAGTAGTCAGTTTTTTTCTGACCAGTTTGGAATTTGTAGTTCTCTCTTCCCTTTGAGCTCATTTTAAAATACATACGATATGTGACATACAAGGTGAATATCCATGCTTACAGGCTGATATCTTCTGGATCACTAAGGAAAAGACAAAGGCATTTATCCATGGAAACAGAAGAGTCACAGTTTCTTCCCCTAGCAAGTCATATATTGTCTCCTAGGAGTGTAATGATGATTCCAATATTATAAGGGTTTGGCTTATAGAGAAAGGTAATTTTTAAAAACCTTGCTAAATATTTCTACTGACATTTTTCAGTAAAATATAGCACAAAAATTCAAGCAATATCCTGATGTCATGGGATTTTACCATGAAACAACAGGGATAAAACTTGCTGTAGAATTTAACCATGGCATTTTCAGTTTTGAAGTAAGTTACTTTATATTAGGTTGCCATTTCCTGAATAAAAATCATGTATTGCAATTTCCCATTTTCCCAAACAGCAGGCATTTTATATGGAAAATATCAACAAAGAAACTTTTCTCCTTTGCATTTTCCAGGCACAGAGGTTACAAATGGTTAAATTTTTTTCGAAGACTTACATAACAAAGTTTAAACCCTTTGCCCCATGGTTTACCTGCACAATTTTATGCTCTTCTCTCCCAAGTCTGCCTTGTACTTATGTACTTTTATTCTACAGTATGAGCTGATTGTTCAAACTCTGTGACCAAACCCCTCACTTTGTAACCTTTTCTGAAAGTGTGTATTAATAAAAACAAGCAGGAGTTGTCAGTGCAGCAAAAAAATAAAACTGCCTGTTATATGCAAAGTACATCTTTAATGATGTTTAAAAAGGAGCTAAACATCTCTGTGGGAATTCTTAAAACACTTATCTCTTAGGCCCTTATTTAGTTTTGCAAGTCTTTGTTGTTTAACAAGCTGGAGAAATGGGTCATCTAATGTTATATTAATCAGTAAATTAATATTTTAATTTGATTTTCTTTATAGTTGAGATGCTTGCGGCATCTCCAGCGTTTTCTCTCTCTGTACACTGATGTTAAGCAGTATCATTATCATACTGTACCTTGGGGTTGTGAGATAACAGGGTCCAGTGATAGCTCTATTCTTAGGAGAGTGGGAGGTTTATGATGACACTTATACATTTTAAATGGCACATGGAGGCTCTCGTGCAATGAAATGTCTTACAGCTGAGTCATAGGCTTTTCTACACTGGGCTTTTTAGTTCATATACTTGAAATCACACACTTTCACGTCTGAGCAGGTGATACATTTTGCCAATTTTTTGATAAGATCTTTACAATGTGCTGGAGTAAAAATCTCAATGATTCAGTTTTTCATAACCAGCCCTATTTTGAAAAATTTTGATAAGTTGCAAGAGATATGACTATAAATAGATGAAAAGGAAAGAAAATGAAAATAAATTCCTTTTTTTTTTTTTGTAGGTTAAGTTGCCGTTAAATACATTTTTTTTCAACTATTCAGTCAGTCAAATACAGAAGACTCATTGACACAAGAAGAGACACAAACTTTTATTTGGCATTATCAGCTCTAATTACCCTTCTGAAATATGCTTGGAAATTCAAAATTTTGATTAGATCAGGCAAGACTCTCCGTGTCCCTTGTGCATCTTTACAAGAGCTGACAAAGAAAGCTTTCTCCTTTTTGCTCTCTTATGCATGACCTTTAAACAGGTCAAAATAGTGCTAAGATGGAAATGGTTCACAGGTTACTGTTAGGTGAGTACAAAGGAAGAAACAGTCTTTGTTCCTTTTACCTCCTTAGACAGTCACAATCTGACCTTCTCACCTTCTCCTTTCCCTCCAGACTCCGTAATTGAGGATATTTACAACATCAAAGATCCCATGCCTAGTACAGGCCCCCTCCCCCTGTTACAAATACACAAATCACACATCCTAGTGCGTGTTCGCTCTGGTCCAATGGTAAGTTACATGTCTGAGTGAAAATATATGCTTGGTGATACCCTCACATACCAAGGTCAAAGCAAATCACATTCACACATTCCATATCACACTTGGTTTACTGGCCATACCTCAGCAGGTGCACCATAACCATATATGACTGTAAAACAGCCAATACTTTATTGTTTCTTGAGCTTCACTGGCTCTGTAACATAGTCATTCACAAAAATGCATCCAATTGCAGGTTCCACTTATGCTTGCAATTGGGCAAGTGCAAAATTGGCTCAGGAGGAATGTAGGCATGGTGCCAGTTTCCTTCTCTCCCTCTCTTCTCCTTCTTTTTTTTCTTCTTTTATTTTTTAAATAACTTAATAATGTGAAATGGCATTTTAAACATTGCATAGCACAGGATTCTGGGTTTGGGGACTGAGTCATGTCTGGCAACCCTTACTTTCAGTCAGAAGCTTTTTTTCCTGTCTCAGAATAGTGGTACCAGCTTTTCAAAAGATAAATCTGCCTGGATTGAGTCAGCCTCGAGGCCAGAAATGTTGTGTGGGCTGTTGGCTGCATGACTGCACCAGAATGTTTTGAAGTTAAAAGAAATGGAAGAATCCAAACGAACGTGCTTATTATTTTTGCATAATAATAGAGTTAATAGATAATCTTACATTATGAGATCCATGAAAATTTTTGTGATGGATCACTGAAAACTTGTGGGAATATTCACATTGCTTTTGATCAGTACTAGTTTTCTCCAAGGAAAGTACTCATTTTTTACAAAAGCCTATAAATAGAATAACAAATGCCTGAATTAGTTTTGAATTAGTATGAAGTTCTGAGTCTAATTCAATGTCAAAATCCTTTTGAATTCAAGAGTAGGCTTAGCTCAGTTTTAATATGAAGGACTTATCTAAAAGTATGAAACTTCAGAGGTGTTTGGCTTCATTGTGAACTTTTCACACATCTCTAGCTATTATGTTGTTAAAGTCAGCACTTGCCAGTGTCAACAGAATGAGCTTGTTACACATCACTGAATGCTGCAGGGGCAGGTTTGATGCCCTATATGATTTTGAAGTCTCATTTTTTGGAGTCTTTACACAAAACAAATCACATCTGTCTTCAAAGAGAGTTTCACCAGCTCCGGAAGCAGGAAGTCAATAGACTTAAGCAGGAATAACAGAGGTGTCTTAAAAAGGCGGGTGCTCCAGAAGTGAACATGCATTGAAAAAAGAGAGAGTCTGGTCAAATTAAACCAAGTAACTTAAGGGGTCTGGCTACTCTCACATTTTTACAACGAATGCAAAAAAAAAGTTAGGAAGAAATTTCTTCCTTTAGCAACTTAAAAAATAGATTGAATTTCCAATTCTTTTGTCCCAAAAGCACAGCAATATTTTCTCCCTCTATTGATTATCAGTCCACTTTGGTTGAAACAGTCCTGACTAAGATCAAAATCGCCTTGAAAAGATGACTCTAAACCTGATGAAGTACCAGCACAACTGCACTATGCTATCAGATGGGTATTTTTGGAAAATGAAAGTAAATCAATATTAATAATATAAACCAGAAATTGATTGATTTTGCCATTAAAATATGTAATGGTGAAAGAGCCCATATCTAATGATTTCTGTTAAAGTCTTGTAAGTAACATATTAATTAAACTGGATATATGAAAATATTTGAAGACATTTGTAAGACTTACTTGGGTCAACCAATTTTTAAAAGCAAAAGTTCTACCATTAATAAACTGAAGAAAGATCATAGCTGTTAAACAATAAGGATGAAAGTCACATGAAAGGATGACTATGAGAAATTTGAAAAAAAGGAATTTGCAGTCTCCATCATTCCCTGTCTCTTACAGTCTAATAAGTTAACTTGCACTGACTGGTAAGAGAGGCAATAAAAACTGATAATTCTTTAAATGACACTAATTCCAGGATGTATGCAAAGCCTCACCAATGCCTTAGCATCTATCAAGGACGTATTAAATAACTCAAGCTAGTGGATTAATACTGTGTAACCATCTTCAGAAATACTAAACCATCCATTCCAACATCCTTACTAGCATTGATCATGAACCATTGAATCAGTACTTTATGTTCATTTCCTTTAATTTGCTTTATTTTACACTGGGGAATATTTGCATTTGTACTACATTCCTGTTTCACATCAAACACACTCTAAAATTCCTACCTGCCTTAACGCAATAGTAACTTTGGTAGACAGTTATAGTCCTTGATAGCTATGCTCATCCCCCACTCCTCCCCACAGAGAGACTGAAACAGCAAAAAAAAGGGAAAAAATTAAAAGGCAAATAAAACCTAAAAGGCCAGTGATCTGATAACAAAACTGATAAATTTATTATTCTAGTAATAACAAATTTGTAAATTTGGAAATTAACTTCTAATGTATGTCAATAAAGCTCTAGTAATGGTTTAAAAAAAAAAGTTAACAAAAGCACCACCAACAAAATGAGGAATTAGAAAGCACATTAGAGCAATCAGTAAATCATTTTGAAAAAGAATCAAAATCACTATACAGAACTGAAAACCACTAAGTCAATCCTTATTGTCAAGCCTAATGTGATCCAATGTACTGTAGTGAGGGAATAGGAAGGAAGTGTCTACACCACATGTTGAATTAAAGGGAATCAGTCAGCCATTTACTTTCATTTATTTAGCAACCTTCGTGATGAGATCATCAAATATATTGTCTCCTCGGGAATCATAGAAGGATAGTATCTTGCTCTCTTCTATCCCACCCTTTCCAGCCTGATTTTTCCGTCAAACTACTTGACCATTTAAATGCAGGGGATTTTTTTAGGGAAAATTTGGTTTTGCTTTGTACTGGAAGAAAAACATATTGAGATATTATGCTAACAGATTCATTTTAAGTCACTGTGAAGGATTCAATAATGGACTTCTGAATATTACAGTATCATATTCTTAAGGAGTAGTGCCCACAACAGGCTGTGTTAACTGAGACCAATAGGAAGTTGACTGCAAATAGTAAGTAAAAGGAAAAGCATTTCCTGTTACACAAAAGCAAATTCAAACAAGAAAACATGTTGATGACAACACTTCACCTACAAATCTAGAGATCACTGCATTAAATAGAGAGGGCTTCTCTTGTCCCTTGTTATGGTAGGTTAGTCATCTGCTGCTGGAGTAATTTGTTGTCAAAGGTGTTTCAGATGAACTGTGTTCCTGTTTTTTTCTATCCCACTTCCATGATGGGAACCTGAAACAAGAGCCCTACCTGTAGACATTTATTCTGTAGAACATCCAAAGGAAGGGGAAAAGGATCTTGCAGTGGGTAAGACTTCTATTTCCAAAGGCAGTTATTATAACCAAAAAATCCTCAGAACACAAGCACCTGAGTGCCTCCATGGCTCACTGTTGCCTGGCTTACAGGATCCATGCTACTTATAAATGACTTGGTAAGTTTGCAAGAGCATGCAGAAATCCTTTCTTTGTCACTGTAGCCCCTTGGTACCATTCTCTGTCTAGGCAACACTGCCTCATTCTGGCTAGTTTGGAATTAATTTGGGTATTGCTATAGGGCTTCATATTGAGTTATATTTATATTTTGAGAGCAACAAAGCTTTTCGCTTTGGAGTTTTCTTCACCTACTTCAAATCTGCTGGAGTTCATACGTATTTAAAAGCCTGCAATTTTTTTTCCCAGCTGTAGAAGCTGGTCCAATAGTAGATACTATCACACTTTACAAATCTTGACTCAATTATATCAGTACTTTGTGGTAGGAATATTACTATCGAGACAGTTTCCCTGCTTGTTTTGTTCCCTTACTACTTTTACACAGTGTAAAAGTAAATTTGCACTTCCTGTTGTTTCTAATACTCATACTCCAACATAGTTTGAGATGATCTATTCATGGAAATACGAAAGAGATATCTCATACAAGGGACTTTCTTTGAACTACGTCTCTTTTCACAGGTTAAGCTGGTTAAACTGGTTCACTACCTGCTTCCATGATAACAGCAATAAAGCCTCAAAATGAAAGTTATAGATAATAAAAAGAAACTATATATACTAATGGATACAATAATAAATATTATAATAACAATACCACCACTTAAGAATGCACCATAACATCATTGAAAGGTTGCACCAAACAATCTGTAAAGGATGGAAGCCACAGATTTCATTCTTTCTTGTTTCTTGGAATAATTTCAGTAGTTTATTTTTCTCTCTTGTATAGTTTCTGCATAATTTATTGTAGTTTTACTTGGTAGTAGTGTTGATTGTATATATCAACAGAGTTGAATTTGGAAAAATAAACTGTTTATAATTTCAATCTTTTATCAAAGAAGGTCAAAAAATATTATTCATTTAAGTATAAAACTTCCAATTAGTGATAGCTGATGCATCCATTACCTAAAACAATGTATTGTTTTATTCTGTTCCAATTTGTCTGGTAAAGAATTTGGGTTCCTGTGAATTTATTCCTTGTTTTTCATTGTATATGTGAACAGTATATGTACCAAATTTCAGTACATAGGGAGATTTGCTGACTGTTTACTTTGACAATTCACAGTTTGTAGAGCATAACTGCTAGCTGAATCATGTGGTTTTGCTTCTGCTCTCTAAACAGATTGATATTTTTTAAAATGTGGAAATAACAAATAATGATTCGCCAGTAAAAAACAAAAATAATACTCTTTAGATGATTTCTGGTTCCCTTCTTCCTCTCATATTCATGCAACAAAAGCTGTTTGAGTAAACACTCTCAAATACTAAAATGAAAGGGCATAGGCAGACAGGAAGAATGGCTTCTCAATTGGTTACTTAAAAGTCTTCCATTAGGTGTCAGCTGCTTACATTTCCAAACATTATATCCCACAATAATGAATAAAAGACTTCCTAATAAAAGGAAGGCTTTTTAGTATGAACATTATGAGTGCCTACTCAAGACTAAGGTTAATTTTGTGCCTTGCATGAGCACTTTGGCTTGCTGATAGAGAGTTTGATTTAGGAATGGGTCACACTCCACACACATGAAATATCCATCTGTTGTGTGAACAGTCACACTCTAGAGTGAATGGAATTTCTCAGATCAGAAGAAAGTAACTGCGTATTTTGTGATACCCGATCTCTCCCCCACCTGTGGAAACCTATTGAAGCAGCTCTACTTATAAGCCATTTGTCAGAATGTTAATTGGAAAAATGACTTCATTGGGTGAGTCATACGGTCACCTCTGTGGACCTCATTAGGTTTAAATGAGCAGACTGAAGGCCAGAGCAATCATTCTGAGCACAGCCATATGTTGGTGAAAAAACTCTTTCAGAAACAGGCTCGTGGCCAACTTTGGGTACTCACAAATGACTAGATGGAAGATGGAGGTCTTGGTGGCAGGAAATACACTGGAAGCACTGACATATGTAGCATGTTCCCTTTCACAACAAAGGACAATTTAAAAACAAATCTTTTAAAATAGCAGCTTCACTAGCTGGTAGGTTTTTAAATAGCTTGCAACTTTTGAGTTGGGATAATGATATTTTTAGGGAGCTGTAGAGCATGCTTGCCTGTAGCTGTGGGGTTCTTTGCAGGACACCCCAGAGCTCGGGTTTGAAATCCTTAGGAACACAAAACTTTTTGCTGGGAAATGAAGTCATTCCAGCCTGACTTCAAAAAATAGCAAGGGCAACCAAAATAAACTATTGGCGAGTCTGTGACTTTCTGTGAGAATATAAGCTACATTTGTGGAGCTGCTTTTTACCTGCATTTGAGAATTAGGTAGATCTGGATGAGGGCTTTCGTAGAAAATGAAAACAACTCTGTCCCCTACAGCAGCTAAGAAGTAGTACAAAGAGAGTAACATATTCTACCATTCATTTAATTTTTTTAACTTGAAAGATTCTGCTATTAGATATCCAGACTCAGAAGTGCTGAGAAAAACATTGTTGGAAGATATCTCATAGTAAGGAATCTTACCAGAACAAGTAAATGGAAGGAACATGGAATAGAATTCTTCTTCTTATGTCATCTAAATATAATATAAATTTGCAATGCGGCTTAAGGTGATTACAAAGCTTGATTAGCAAACGGGGAATTAAAGTCTGTATACTTTTTCAGAGGATAAAAGTGAGTAACATAGTAATTATCTATAGTATTATCTATTATCATAGTAAATATCTATGGAATAACCTTACCCAAAACAAAACTATTGAAATACAAGACTTCTATGATTACAGTTTTGTCTTACCTTAAATATATGTATTTTGAAGCTATAGATTAAGGTACTTCTGTGGGTGTGAAACTCTCAATAGTCTGACCTTCATGAAATTTATTTCAACTACGCATATGTCTGAACTTCAGAAAAGTACACATTTTGGTTCCTTTTCTCAGTTGCTGTGCACACAGTCCTTTTCCTATCTGACCTCAAAATAAACAAGAATGAAAAAAGCACTTTTAAAAACTGACAGCTCACTACAACTAAACAGAAATAAAACAAGAAGCTTTCAAAAACCAACATGCTACCAAAAAGAAGAATGAAAATCTTGACATTGTCATCATCACTTGAGAGACTGAATTGTATCTACTCAACTCCACCCTCCCACATGATGAAAGATAAATCTAAGACATGGCCTTGAGGTATCACGCCCTCCAAAACTCTGCCCGTACAAGTTATGTTCTTCCAACAGGTATATTTTTATTAGATTTAGTGTCATAATTGGAAACACAGGGATGAAGAGCATTTCACAAAAACTGCCATAAAATCTTATGCTCCCATACAAAAAACAACTAAGTCAAAACTTGTTTGCAGGAAAACAAGAAGATAAAAGCTAGGAATTAAAACACATTGGCCATTGTGAGAGCTCTCACATCCAACAAACACTTGGTGCTTTTTCCACATACTCACCCGAGAGACAGAAAATGTGCCCTAAAACACAGAACTTAGTTTTTAATGCATGCAGTAACCTGGGTATCTGCATTAAAACACTTAAAATTTAGAGGTTCCTACCCTGGATTCATTAATAGATTTGGGATTCACAGGGCTCACCTGGTCTTCATTTTATTAGAGTTCTATTCAGAAATTTTAAGCATCTATCAATTTACATATCACTTCTAAGGATACTTCCTATTCCTGTGGTTGGATGTAAATATAGATACTGCTACGTCACCCATAAATCATTATTACCCAGCCAGGTACACCTTTCTAGTTGTATTCATCTTTAAAGAAGTATCACAACCAAATCTTCAAAGCAAAAAGTTGTCATCTGAAAATTCTTACTTCCTTTCTTTGAAGTCCCTTTGCACTTAGCAGTGCTGCCTATGGAATACAGCTGGCATGCACAGCTGCTTTCAGTCTCAATGTTTCCAGTTTTTAGCTTTTTCTAGAAAGCCAACCAAGGAACAAACAGCACTGAAGTTTATGTGAACCAATTATTCTCTATGTCAGCACTACAATGTTATGGTGGTATAATTCACTCAACCCCAGCCTATGCAATCCCTGTGGACAAACAAACTCTTTGTCCTTGGTGTACCCACAAATTCCTTGTTCTTCCTCCCAGTGTCTAAGTTCATGTCCATCCTTAAATTATTAACTCCCAGAGCAATGTTTCCTTCTTTGAAAATAATAAAACTATCTGCCAGTTGTTGTTACCTTGTGAAAAATAATGTTTTCATAATCACATTAAAGAAAAATGTAAATATCTGCATGGCAAAATTCTGCTATTATTGATTAAATACTATGATTCAAAACCAGCGCTGCCTTCTGTAGAAATTAATATCCATATTTAATTTTAATATTTAAAAATTCCTTTCAGTAATCAGCAGAATTCATGGAAAAAACTTGCTTGATTGTCTACACACTATTGATTACTGGTATGGCTTGTAGTTTATTTAGTTCCATAAAATGGAACTGTGGTTTGAGCATTTTAAAACACAGTTCATGTATGTTCAATAGTTTGTTCAGTTACACTCCTTGCCAATATTTCCTCCAATTACAATAACACATTACAACTGCCTTTTCATAAAGTCATCTTTCTCATTTATCTTTTTTGTCTGCTTGGCAAGAAATGTCCGTAATGATGACGGTTTTCCTAACCTTTTATGATCAGACAGGATAAAAAACAACATCAACCACATGTTTCTCTGAGGTACAGCTTAAAGTTGTTTGTTCCCCAGCCTGTGTCACAGGTAACAATGCAGAAGGTACTTTTCAGTTTACTGATTAGACTATTGGTAAGTTTACATTTTTCTGAATAAGCCTCTGCTCAGTGCTTCTGTACTTCCAGCTGTCTATACTTCCGACACTCCATTCCAATTTGAACACTTCATTGTTCAAAGCTCGTGAACGAAATGAAAGCTTCCATTCCATGGAGCAGTAAGACTTCCCACAAAGTGGATCAACTGTTAGAGATCAGCCTTTACAAACATTTAGGCAAGTCTTGCACTGCATCAGATACAGAGAACAATACACATAAGAAAGAGTGAACTCTTGTCTCTGATTGGACATTTTTTCCAGCCTGATCATTGTTTCTACCAAATTTAGGCAAATAAGGAAACGGAATGTAAGAAGCTAGAAAGACACACACCATTGAGAAAATTAAACAGTTCTTCTTGAATTGCTGGGTTTTTTTTCATATGACATATGCTATTTTAATTCATTATTAGTTATGCTGTTAAATTGACTGGAAATATATCATTACACCTTAATAACCCTATTGTAAGTGCAAAGTACATCCTTAACTGGGACCTTGTAACTGATGCTACCATAACGCAATACTGACATAGGGTATAGACTTCCTGCGTATTTCAAGTGTTCATACCATTTATAAATGTTTGCAAATTAAGAATTGATAAAATAAGATTTTGATAAATAAAATGTAATTCTTTTTCATGTTTCACAGATAATACTGTATGCCAAATAAGGTTGTTCTGCATAACCTGGGCCACAGGCTTTCAAGCTTCATAGAGTTAATTTTCCCCTCTCAATAACTATTTTAAGTCTGGTAGTGCAACCTACTTCACTAATGGTGAATTTCTTCATGGCACACAAATACTACTACTAGTATTGATGTATATTTTTTCCTCTTCTCTGTCTGCCTGCTGCCTACAGAAGAGCCATACAACATACATGCAAATTAATCTGTGGGACATAATCCCAGTCCCTCAGTTCATCCAATTTAACATCAGGAAATAAAGAAGTTCAGTACTGAAAGCTCTGTAGCACTAGGGCTTACAGACCATTGCCACACAACATATTTTTCTGCATGTATTGTTTAACTGTTATTTTGGACTAATTTTTAGTTAAGTTTAATTACATAATAATAATTGTATTTACATATCTATACAGATTTCAAAAGTCTTGGAAAAAACTTGCTGTACATACTAAAAAAGCCTTTTGCAGCATTCCCTTTCTCTGTTTTATTGTTTCCGCGTTTCAGAAGCGCACCAAACCCCTATCCGTTTCCTTTGCCAGTGTCAGCTGGTGCACATCCAGGCCTGCGGCGGAGGCGGTTCGGTCTCGTTCCCCAACTGGCTGCTAAACCCGCTTCTTGCAACTCCTCTCCCCACAACCCTCTCCTTTAGCTGCGGTGCTCTCCCTGAGGGCTGCTGTGGCGATTCCCAGCTCTGGGCACATCTCCTCAGCCACCCACCCAGGGCTGGCGCCTGGTGCCGGCGCAGTGCCCCCCTGTCCTCGCCCCCCAGGAGAAGCCCCCGGTATTCCTTTGGCAGAGCAGGCTTGGCCAGCTCCGGGCTCTGGAGCTGCAGCACGGGGCTGGGGCTGCCCTTAGCAGGCTGTGAAATTCCACTGAAACCAGGGGGATTTCTTCTGCTGAGAGGAGAGCATGCAGAAGGACTGTCAGGACTGGAATCTTACGTACTACTCATGAGTGGAAGAAGGAAAATGGAAATCTTTTCAACGAGCCTGTTTGCTTTGTAATATAAAACCATGTAATG
Organism: Daphoenositta chrysoptera; assembly: GCA_013397915.1. NCBI lineage: Eukaryota > Metazoa > Chordata > Aves > Passeriformes > Daphoenositta > Daphoenositta chrysoptera. The sequence continues at coordinate 1,359,133 of VZRO01001695.1, forward strand.
AAAGAACATTCACATCATTGTAATTTTCTAATGTTTTATACTTTAGTCATATTTTTCATGGCAGTTTCTCTGATTTATCCATTTCAAATTTTTATGTTACTTCTTTTTTTGTTGTTGTTGTTGTTGCCTGTTTATTATTGGCATATATTTTTAGTATTTTTCCTTTGGATTTTTTTTAAAATTGACAGGATTTCATCTCTGTTTGTTAAAGAGAACCAGCTGTTTTCTTCAAAGATAATTTTCTGAAGCTGTTGTGTGCCATAATTACACTGCAATTACACAGCAATATCCATAAAAGCAGATGAGGATTCTATGTGTCCTTCTGACTCATTAGAAGTTGCAAAAATGATGGATGCAGCCTTTCCTAGCTTGACTATTGCCCTCTGTTGGCAAACCCAAGTCCTGTCCTATAAAGAAAGAACTAAGGCAAGGAATAACAAAACCTTTGAAAGCAGATCCATCTCAGTTTTGGTAATGGGAACATTGAGATAATGCTGAAGCTGAGAAGTATTTTCTAGGTGCATTTAATGGAGAATATTTTGAGGGGTTTTTTTTAATGTTTGCAGTAAGTCAGTACTATATACATTCCTTACACTTTCTGATAAATTATTTCTTTTCTCATATGGTCAAATTACTTGAGCAATTATTCTCTTTGCAGTTCAGTCACACATTCATGTAATTTCCTTGCAAAATCCTTCAAACAATTTCTTGTTTTGAAAGAGATGGTCAAATTCTGTTCAGTTTTGTTTGTTCAGATGCTCTGACATAAATAAGTTGAAAGAAGTCAAAATATGCTAATATGGCTTTGGAATACCTTAGATCTTCATGTTCTGACTATGGAGAAGAAAAAACCCAGTGAGCTGCTATTTTCACTCAAATCAAAGCAGATGAAACCGAATTCCTTCTGAATCAACAGACCAAAAATATTTTCATTCTGGAATGAGTTCTGAAATATTTAAGATGACAAAAGAAAGCAATTAGGATAGGAAGGGTGAGATTTGGATGGTGAGATTTTGGGGAGGTGTGGGGGCTGGAAGGGTTACTTGGTTCTTTTTGCATTAAATATTAAATCAGGTGATCTATTTAATTTTGTTTGTTCATTTCTGGTTAGGCTTTAGCACGGTCACTTCATGACAAGCCTAAGCTAAGGCAAACAATCAGTGAGGCTACTGGCACTGATTTTCAATGGACTCTTCTGCACTTCCATCAGAGCAGCCACTAAAGTCTAGATTTACATAAGACTGTGGATAGAACTTCAGAAAATAAATTCATTACATTAAAATCCTGCAAAGTCTAATCTGAGTTGAACACCAGGAGAGACCTATCAGCACATGGATTTCTCCTGGGTCTTTGCTAGATCCTGATACAGTTTCAAAACATTTACTTTGGTATGGGCAATAGGGAGTATTCTGGTTTTGTAGTCAACTGGTCAACTAAAGCATACAAAGTGATAATTAGTCCTCTAGTGACTTTCAGCAAACTGACCATATTTAAACAGCAGAGTTAAACAAAACTCAGAGTCTATCCTGGAAAAAAATGGCAGTGGGAAATGAACTAATTTTATTTTCAGTTGTCTTTCTAGCTGTCGTAGCATCTATAATGTATATCTCAGCTTGCAGAATTTTTAGATGCTCAGAATTTGAATGTTTCCCTTAATGCCAGACAAGGACCAGATTTTGTTACGGCTAACACAAGGACAGGAATAAATTTTCTAATGTTCACATTTTTTCAGTCTTGATAGCTAAGGCAACTTGAAACTTCATAGGTCAGTGACTTCTTGTTTAACATCACCAAGTTACCGAAAATTATTTTATATTGTCTTTTCCCTCTCTTTTCAGCAACAATTCATTAATATGTCCAAGAATTTTTTTCTCCATAAAATTAGACTTGCACACCAAGACACTGTGAATGTAATAAAAACCTACACCAGGGAAAATGACAATATGGAAAGGCACCATTTGTAAAATGAGGAACCAGCCGTCTGTCCACTGCAAAGGTACTATCAATTTTCAGTTTCTGTGTAGGATGGTAGCTCTTTCAATATATAAGACAATTGCATAATTGCAGGACTTCCAGCTTTTTTTCCATCCAGTGATTGCTAACTGTGTTGATTAGCTTTCAGTACAGGGCTTGACAGTGGCTCTGCAATCATTCTGCACAGCTCACACCAAGCAGTATTTTAATTTGTCATGAGAAATACCTGATGAACTGTGTTTTTGGAGTCATAGCTTTTATCCTGCTGGTCTTGTAGAAGATACCACTTTTGATGCCAAGTATATATTTTCCACAGTTCCTTTGCATTTTTCTTCCACTTTCACTTTTCATTCAATATTTAGAGAGTTTTTTCTTTAACTCAATTATTTACAGCAATGAAATAAAAAACCCTCCACAATTACCCCTCTTTTGTTAAATTGTGAAACAGTACATTTAGCAATTCTGTCAAATCTCTAGTAGTGAAAGTCAGCTCTTTGCCAGCTTGGTTTATATATTTTTGCTACTATATTTACTTAAAATATCAATAGATAGGAAATTAGAATTCAGCTACCAAAGAAAAGTTTTTAAATATTGCAGAGACTACAAGCACAAAACCCACTGAAAAGGCATATTTTTGCATATATAACTAAGACAAAATATGCAGCATTTAAAGCTCATACTTTTCACTTTTCTCCACATTTACAGGATGTCTACTTTTTTTGAGGCATAAAATTCTGATGGCAAAATTGTGACTGCATGAACTGCATAGAATTAAAACATTATTTTTATCTATCTAGATTCATTAAAATGTAGAGAGGAAAGAGGTAGACCCTAAAGTCCAATTAATCATCAGTCTCTGAAAATGATGATGTTATAGTTTGATGCACTCATTAAAAAAAAAAAAAAAAATCTGAACTGTGTTTACTGGCTTCTAAATTTTCCTAAATGCTCATTTTTTTGTGTTGTCAAATCAAACATTGCATATGTCTCACTGCAGGAAACACAAGAAAAATTGACTGGGAGATAAATACTCTGGTTATTGCACTCAGGAATTGCAAAGGTCTTAGCTGAGACATATCAGGACATACTGTCCTGCTGTAAATATTATGGTTATCAGGGAGTGAAAATTTAGGCTCTCTGCCACAGTAGGTGATACATTTTTTTTCCTCCTTTGGTGGTTGTTCTGAGATTAATACACAAGCAGTGCAATATTTCTGAAAAAAAGATGTTTTTTAACCCCTTTTAGAAGATTGTTTTAGTGGTATTAGCAATGGCACATTCAGATGTACAATAATCTGGATGCCGTTCAACAGTTCAAGCTATTCTCTTTTAAATATTTCACTTTTCTCTTTGAAAGCATATAACTCATATCAAATCTTTTATTAAATTCTGCTGTTAGATTATTTTTGGTTTATTTTTGAACTTTCATCCTGGTATTATGTACTCAATGATGCAATATGTATGTACAGTACATTTCTCACAAACCCTATTAGCTTCATTATTTGTGATTTAGGATTAAGATTTGTCTTTCAAATCTACGGTTTCTGTCAACTGCAATCATTTTCTGCTTGCCTTTACACATAAGATCAATGCTCTTAGAGTTCAGGTTTCTGCAACTGCCATCCTGAAGTTGATGGTATTTCTGGTTCTTTATTGCCTTCTGACATATCAGTACACTTAAGTACAATTTTTCTCCAGTGCCTGAGGCTGAGTTGAATGAAGTGGTCCTTCAGTCGCATTCTGTCATCGGTGTGTTGACCACGACCTTCATGGTTTATTTATGATTAGGAGGTTATGTCTTTCCTTACTCTAGCAATGGTATTTTAGCAAAGTTCCGTACAAATTTCTTAGTTCTGCAAATACCTTGCAATTTTGCAGACTTGCTCTCCGAAATATTCTTCAATAAATAATAGTAAGCTAGCCTGCACTTCTAGAGAAACTTTTCTACATATATTGCTATTGTCTGCTTAGATTGTTGCTCACATTTACTGTGAATAAATAATGAATGATCTTTGCCATCTCTAGATGTACCACTGCGAGTTCTTAGATGACATTTTACTGTGAGGTCTTCAATGATCTCATAAGGAATCTACTTGATTATGTATCATCTACCGGGGAGTAAATGTGTCTGGTAGACACTGAAAAGAATTAAGCATGGACAGTTTAGGCCAGGATGAGATTTTTATAAGCTTTGAATTTCAACAGTTGATAAAATATGAACTAGACATCATTAGTGTTTCAGACTATGTATAGTGTTACTTGACTTTGGAATCTTACTTGGGATTACTGCCACTGTTTAAACTTACACTGTAAATAGAGGAATGATACTTCCTTGTGCAAAACCCCTCAGTGAAATTTTCTATAGCTCACCAGTAAGCAGGATTGCTGCCAATCCTGTTACACGACTTTTGTGAATATGAATACAGTTTTCTGAGCATGAAGACCATGAATTTTTTTGAGAATCAACTTCCTCACAACATAGGTTGTCTTACAGGAATCTAAGGCACACAAAAGTTTAATCCAGCTCATAGGTTTTACACTACATCTGAATAAACCCATCACTGGTCAAGTGTCTGGAATCAGTATTAGGAAAGATCTGTTTATCTGTTTGGAGGATGTGATTAGTAATTCTGACTTAACCTCTTGGATTGTACACACTGAAGATGTAAAAAAAAACCCAAAAAACAACCCAACAAAAATGTAGAATCAGTTGATCTCACATATTTATCCCAGACAAATGGAAATGGCAGGACATAAGTCCAGTAATGAGTGTCATAGTCCAAAGTACAAAATCACAGCTAATTTGTAAAACTGTTAACACACATAACATTTACCCTTCTATTTAAAAATCTGCATTATTCAAAAGGTTTAAGGGAAAAGAAGCCAATAGTACTTGATGATTCATTAGTTTGAGAGGCATACATGCTCTTGTTAAGACAATTAAGTCTTGGTCACAAATCCTTTGGTTTTATTGATTTGGCAGAAATCATAACCCTGGCTCATTTTATACTTAACACTGAAGAGCTCTGAACAAGGGGAAGATAGGTTAAGCAATTATTCTGTGATATTTGCATTTAACTGATCCTGCAGTTTCAAAACACAGGTCACTGACCAAATGCTGTATTATGATGTAATGTGACTACAGCAAGTGCCATTCATCCTGCACAAAAGGAAAATAGAAGGCTCCTGTAGCAGTCTTTTGAAAATTTCATAGGATAAAATGTCAAACAATTTTTTGCAGGCTCTTCAGAGAAAAGCCTTATATGTAGAGATGTTCTGATATATTATCTACCTAAACAGTATGATTTAAGAACCATTGTGGACAGTTCTCTGTATGCGCCAGCTCAAAGTCCAACAGGTGCCAAAAATAAAAACCAACAATAAAATGCTGATGCTGGGCATCATCATGAATATAACTGAGGATGAATATGAAATGCAATACTGTCACTATCAACTGCATGCAGCACTCTCCATATCTGCAAGATATAGAAGAGTCAGAAAAAGCAAGAGAAGAAAATTAAAATCCATAAGGGCTTGGTGCAGCTGTCTTGGCAGAGAAACAGACTACCTATACGTAGGGTTACCTGCTGAAACTCATATTAACTTGGATTAAAACAAGGAAGTTCTTTTTTATGCAAAGGGTTGTGACTGTGTAACTTCCGGCCAAAGACAGAGTTGGAGGAAAAAACATGTTCAAGAAGAGATTAAACAAAACAGTGGGCAACCACGTCCCAAAGCAGATACTAAAGAGGATAGGTGGGGATGAACCCTCTGTTGTCCTTCATCTGCCAGCTGTGTATGTTAGGGCAGCAAACCACAGCCAGTGACCAGCCTTGAGGCCTTCTTCTATTGCAAGTGCTGGACAGGGAGCAAGATGGACTTACAGATGAGTTCTGTTCAAAGAAAATGATTCCCTGAGCTGTTTTACAGGTAAGGCAGGGAACGTGTTACTGGCATGAAATGAATAGTCTTTCTAATTACGGAAATTTTATTTGTACATATATATAGACACATATATATAAGATTTATATATATATATACATATATATAAGATAAGCAGACTTCAAAGATATTTTGGGGTTTTTTCTACCATTAAAATGCCAAATAAATTAATGAATAGTGAAATATATATAAAAATATGTTGCAAACAATTTAATGTATCCTTTTTTTAAACTTATATTGTCCTTTAATATTAATTTTCCATCTTTTATGCTCACAACATGTTAAATATGACTGTCAATCTAAAATGTTTTAAGCAAACATCTTGGAATATTTCAGGAAGTTTATCTGAAATTCATAATTCCAAATTTTTGCTGTAGAAGCCTGCTTTTAAAGATTATGTTCAGAACACCAAAAAACACAATAGTGTTGTCAAATCAAGAAAATCTGAATGTCTTAAGTTAATTTGAAATGTTTTTAAATAATCAGAATTACTTTTATTTGTACAAAATGTTTGTATAAAAGCAGAAAACAGTATTCAGGAGACAGATGCTTTTCAAAACCAGTAAACATTATCATTGTATCCCCCAATTTATTTGTCATGTATTATGAAACTAGTTCTAAACTTCTTGTGTTAAAAGAGTTCTGAATAAAGGAAACTGGCACTGTTCAAAATATTTGTCATTAGAAGTAGGACCGTCTTAATTTTACTTCACAACTAAAATTACTCTCCACACAATTTAGGATCTTTACTAAAGAACTAAAGTTTCGTTTTACCTAAAACTTCCCATACTATTCAGCTCCAACATCTTAAAACAGTAACATATGGTAAGCAGCTTGTCAGAAAAAGGGGGATAATGAAAAATTTAAAACAAAAAATGTAAAGAAAAAGGCTTATCTTCCCTACTTCTCTGTAATATCACTGTAAATCTATCTCAATTTGAGCTTATTTAATTCTTGCTGCAGGATGCACCAATCTTTTGATGCCCTCAAATAATCCTAGTTTGTGAGACTAGCTGGAACCCTCACAAAATGTCCACAGAAAGAGCCTTGACTTAGTAATTAGCCTAATGTTTGATGTGTTGGCATCTCATGAGATGTCATAGTGATGAGTAATAGGTTCAGACTAACTCACAGCTTCATTCATGTCCTGCAAGAAAATACGAAACTCTGTGCTTGTAATGTTCACAGGTAACAATAATTTGTGGAGATTGGATCGTGCCAAATACCAAAGAAATGATATCAAGTTTAGATATCTTTTAGAGAAGTAATTAAAAACGAAATCTTAGAGAGACTGGCAGTATTTCAATCATAGCATTAATCAAGTTGGATATTGTGTTAGAGCTTCGCTCAGGTGATAAGTTTTCTTCTAAACACACACTCTTGCAGAAACAGTTCCACACACAGCAGCTGATGTGTGACAAACTGGTAAGCAACTGGGAAATGTGTCTGCAGCTGAAAGTACTAGTCTCCGTGGTTGATGGTACTTTGGGGTTTATTTTTCTTATGCTGCAAAAGGCTGAAGCCACAAACATTCTGAACTTTCCCACGCATATATAAAGCATCTGTAAAAAGCCTGAAATCCCAGCTTTTCCACTCTGTCACGCCCTCACCAAGACAAAATCACTGAGACCACTTAGAAGCAAGACCCTCTCCATCTTCTGATAGAGATCTGCATGACAAAGTTTTTTGGTAATTGTATTTGGGCCACTACTGGTCTTTCAAATGTTCCATGAAACACAAAATCACTTGGCTAGAGAACAGGTTATCCTCTAGGCCTCATATACATAATAAATCTCTCCAACAGGTGCAGCTGAGAGAGTCTCAGAACACCCATCAGTCAAGATACTTTGCTTTAGGAATCCACAAACAGGTTCACAAGTTAGACTTGGTCAGTACAAGAACTTGTGCTATTTATATACATGTTGCTCCCACTGGTGACTAATTACTAGCTGTCAGAAAGGCAAAAACTTCTAACATCAGCAAAATTTTCAAAATCACAATTTTAAAAAAACTTCATTTGGCTTTTAAAACCAGCTCTAAACACACTACTATAAGACGTGATATATAAAATGCAAAAAGCATATATCTGGTGTAATTAACAGCAAGAATAAAGCAAAATTATTTGGAAAAATAAAGAAAAAGTCTTATGTGAATAGAAATAATACATCAAGGTAAGCAGGTAACATGCACACAAAAGGCATTTGGGGAGTTACTTTTAATATGGGGGGGAGTTGTGTGCACTTTGGAGGAAGCAGTACCACTTGTTAAAATGTACACTTTAGGTTAGTCTTCTCTTAGGAGTTAATAGGGAATTAATCATCTGTACACCAGGGGAGAGTGGTTTGATCAATACTGAAACTATAACCTTCACTGAGGCAACATATCTAATAAGTACATCTTGAATAAAATTCCTTCATGCACTGACTCATTTTTCTTAAAACACGAAACCAATAAGCATTAGAATCCTTTTGGAGTGAGAGTGATCTCAGCAACACTTCTGACTGGTCTAACCAAAGTGTACCCATCTATACATCCACAGATAGGCAATAAGCACATCTAATACATTATTAACACAGAGTAAAAATAATAATGGATCAAGAATTAAACTTTCATGAGCAATAAGAAGGTCTGGTGTTGTGCCTATAAAAGAAAAAACAAACCAAACCCCATATTTATCTAAATTAACAAAGAGAGTTAGAGATTTCCTTCTCAAGCGAATAACTAGGGTGAAAAAAATCATCATACAATGTGAAACTTTTCACTGTGAGAGTAAATGCAGTAAAGAGTGTTGAATAGTTATGATTTTTACAGGAATATATTAATTGAAGCATTCTAAGAGAAGTATTAGATCTAAAAAGTATGATATAACCCAAAGATCTCTTTTGAATCATTCTGCCTTTTGTATTTTTCTTTTGTTTTTAATGGCTGAACAGGGTCTTAAATTGGAGTAAAAGACTGGCAGGAAAAAAAACATGCTGTATTTAGTATATCCAAATGAACTTTACAAATATATAGGTAAATTATTCCCTGAGTTATCTGTCCAGTAGTCAGAGGATTTAACCTGTTGATTTACTTACTGTGAGGCCTGCAACTTACTCTAATAAAGTAATAAACTCTAATAAACCTTCTGATGCACCTCTTTTATTATGTAATGAGCAGGGAAAAAGAGAGAAGTGTAAAGTTACAGGTTTGCAAATCAGAAACACTATAAAGCTGCGAGATTTTTAAGCAACTCCCCTACTTTAAGACCTTTGCAAAACTATTTCAGCTAATGCAGATTGCTTTGGTGGGACTGATGTAGTGTAGGCAGCTGATTTGCTCTGTATTTTTAAAAAGAATAAGTAGAGGAACAGAGATAACTAAGAAGTAGTGCTCCTCCTAATTCAGTAGAAGCATTTGATATCTACTTGGTTTCTTGTACCAGTGACGGAGTTTATTGCTTTTGGTACATTTAATTAAAAAGCTCACTACTTTTGCCAGACCTCTGGCACCAACCACCAGCCAACTATTTCTAAGTGCTTACCAAGAAATCCACCACTGGGAATAATGACTTTGGCACAACTGTTGTTCTTGCTCCTGCCTGATCATCCTTTCTCTTGTACAAGGACAGATGAAGGGCTCTTTTGACAGCAAAACAGCAGAAATTGAGGCCTGTGTCTTAAATCAAACAATGAAAATGTTGGTTGAACAGAACTGTAAATTATAGTAATTTACCTGCTTCTATATTAACAGCTAAGACATGGAAGGAAAATAGTGTAGGGTGGACAATCAATGAAAGGAATCACTATGACTATCTGAAAAAGAAAGCCGGTCATAGTCGTAGTCAGATCTTGTAGGGAATGGAGAAAAAGACTTTGCCCTCACACCACTTCTGGCAACTCAGATTTACTATACAAACCAAAAGAGTTTTATGCCAGAGAAAAGCGTGTCTGGAGAATATGTGAGGAAAAAAAAAAGGTACTATTGAAGTTCAATGAAGATATACTTTTACTAAAGTGTAATGGGTAAAAATGGACTTGAAACCCAAATTGTTGAGTCACAGTTTACCATTTCAGAGAAATACATGCCTCAGAACCATATTGCTTCAATGTCTTATTGTATTTTATTGAAATTTTTATTATATAATTATCAAATTATCTCTGTGATAGTACTGCTTGGGAAAGGGGTGAACACAGATTTTAAAAAGACACAGTATATATAAAACCTAAGATGGCTACTGCAAACATCTAAGCAGAACTCCTTGGGTGTGTGATTTGTTCTTATGAGACAAATACCACTAGGCCATATGTGCTCCAGTTCTTCAAACATTTATATTAATGATTTAAAACATTTATTTGCATCACCCTGTAGTAGTTCTTAAATGTCCAGTTGTCCCAAACCGGTTTCTTTAACACACTCTTGAGAAGGGCCATGGCTGAGTGCACAGGTGGGAGATGCCCAGACAGCAAGGTAAGTCAGCTGCAACTCATGAGCAATGCATATCAGTTTTAACCATAGAATACTTTTGGGACTAGCAGGGACATCTTCACCTACATCAGGCTGCTCAAAGTCCTGTCTGACCTGACCTTGCAGGTTTCCAGGCATGAGGCATCTACCACCTGGGAAACCTGTTCCAGTATTTTGCCTCCCTCATTGTAAAAAAAAATTTTCCTTATAACTAATCTAAGCCCTGTGGTTATGTTTCAGGACTGTCAAAGAGGTCATGCTGCAATAGCAGATGCTGCCTAAACTGAACAGCCAGGAAGAAAAGGGCACTCCCACTGGTTCTTTCAGGTACACAGACACATGCTGCTGCTTACAGACCTGGAAAAAGCAGAGCTTTCTACAATAAGGAAAATAGCTGAACTGAGCCACATTAATCTATTATGTAAGTAAGAAAAGTATAAAGTAAAAAATTAAATGGAGGGAAAAAATAACAGTGGTCAAAATGACTATATTTTTAAATATTTAAGCTGAAACTAGTAATAAAGAGGAAAATGAAATGCCAAAAGATTTTTACCCTGACAGTGCCCCATCTAGGAGTGTTTTCAAGCCCATGATTAGCTTCAGTATTTTGTGTTGTGAAGAGCTTGGCTTGCAAGTTGAGGTTAATAAGTGCAATAAGAGATGCAATGCCCTAACTGCTCCTGTTTTCTCAGCAAACAGATGATAAAGAGTAATTATCATTCACTGATAACTGAGTGTCTCTCTTTTTAGCTCTTGTATTCTCCATAAACTGATTTTGTACTTAGAATAGAATTTTCAAGGAATCAGTCTATCAACATAATATGGTCTTGTTATTGCAATACTTTAGCTTGTAAACAACTTCTCTACTTTTTCCCTATTTTAGATTGACTGAATTATGTAAGTAATGTCACATTTATGACTAACAGTGAGCTATTTACACAGGGACTTAACCTCTGTTGGAAAGCTACAGACACTTAAAATTCAAGATCACTTTTTGGAAAGCTACAGAAACTCTTACGTCTTTTTAAAATAGGACTGAAGTAATTTATCAACTGTAATACAATGAAGACAAGAAAAAAAACAAAATGAAATCATCTCTAATTTATCATGTCAGTGTTTACTGAACAGGTACAATTTAATATTTAAAAATAGAAAATCCTGATTATCTGCGGATTGAATTTCACTTTGGCCTTATCTAGGGCAAATGTCACTCAGAAGCTTGAAGACTGCAACAGGAGGGGAGGATGAACATTTTCAATAACTGCCAGCAGCATGTGCACTACAGGAGAGATCAGGGTCCTGACCAAGTGTTCACTGTACATTCAATTCTCAGCAGTTTTGAGAATACTTAGACCATGTTTCTCTCCTCCACTTGAGGAATGAACTAAATACCCTCTACTCCTTAGAAGGGTAAGAGTGTTGAAAAATATATTCATTTACACTCAAAAAGTATATTTTTTCTTCTTCTTTTTTCATCCAAAAGTTCAAAAACTTCTGTTTCTTTCAACTGCTTTTTTAAACCCTTGAAGCTTGGCAATGAGAACAATGCACTTAAGAAAAACACTAAAATGTTAAATCTGCTGTTTCAAAGAGGGCCATTTTGATGCTGATTAGAATTTCTTTAAATACAAGTCCAAAACCTGTGGAAAATTAGTCAACATTATTCTCTGGCAGAAAGCAGTTGGAGACCCCTCATTGCCAACATCACAACCTGCTTAACTTATTTCAATCACAATATGTAATAAGACATCCCAAGCCATCTGTTTGAAACTTTTGCAAAAAGTTTTTCCTCATTTTGCAAAATCTGTATGCCAGAATACATAGAAGCCATGCATTAAACACCATCAAAAGGCCATTCCAAAGATGTATGCTTCCACCAAGAAAATATTAGGGTGGAATAAAAGCACATCCCCCAGTCCCTCCAAATCTCCCTGTAATAAAGAGCTAGCATTTAATCTCAGTTTACACTTGGATCTGAACATTCTTAAACAGTGCAGTTCCACATAATTTAGAAGAGTTACTTAGAGCAGAGTCTGGTTACAGACCTTGAAGTAAAAGATCCTCCTTTGCTCCCAGAGCGTGCCAGCTATTCCACTGTCTGATGGCCTATGAGCCAGCTTGTTCACCCTGTAGCTGTTCACCACCCTTCCTTCCTTCCTCCCAAAGCTGTGCTACTGAGAAGAACCAAAGGAACAGTGATACCAAACACTGATTTACAGGGCATAACTTTTGTGTCTTTTATCCAACAACAAGATGATGTGAAAGACTGGAATACAACTTTGGATATGGGCTCTTTAAGCCAAATTCCCTGACTACTGGGTTATAGAATTAGATATATCTTTAGTCCGTTCCTATGGCCTACCACATCAATCCCTTCTGCAGAAAAGAGATTTGAGCATAAGATCTAACCTCTAGGATTTTCTCTAAAAGAGAACAGCACCAACATGTTACCAGTGTTTGATTAAAAGAAAGGTATGAGCTTTACTTCATTACTTTATTTTCCAGAGCAAAGCACAGATAGTCCCTTTCAAAGAAAGGTTTCTGATGCTTCTGGTCCTTACTTACCATTGCCTTAGAAAGGCAGAATTTGACATGCAACACTGTCAAATTGCCAGACAACTTTAATCTTAATCCCCACTACCCTGCACCCCCCTCCCCACTGCACCACTGCCCCCCNTTATTCTTAGGGCCAGGTGGCTATAAATTTCTCATTGCTGCATCTGATGCAGCTCATGTCTCACTCATGTATTAGGGTGACATGGCAATAACAGTCAGTTATAAACTGACACACGTGTATGCATAATACTTCTGAAAAGGTTTCAGTGGCTCACCTTTGTTCAGTTCACCCATCTTCAGCCAGCTCTGCTCAGGCTTACAGGTGATATTTTCCAGAACCATTTAAATCCTGAGATTAAGAAGCAGCAGTTTCTCTCTTTGTCCATTATGACTGCATTATTTTACAGTATAAAAATCAGAGCCTGGCTTTATTACATTCTCTCCTTTGCCTCCCATCCCTCCTTCAGAGTGGGAGTGAGAAAGACAGTAATTTAAAAAAACAAACCCTAGAAATCAGAAGTATAACATTTCCCACTGTTAACTTCATGAAGTTAGATTTTGCCAAGCAGAAAAATACATATTGAAACACAGCCAATATTTGTAATCTTAACTCTTGTTCTAACTTAATTTTGCTTTAAGGTTCTAACTGCAGGTGTTTGGGGGATTTTTTCCTCTCCAGTTTAAGACTGCACTCTTGTTGCATCAGATCAACTTTGCTGAGCTACTGAGTTCCATTACACACACTCACAAAAGTACAGTATCACCTCATAAAACACTTCCAAGCTTCATCATCTGAGTAAAGATATGACAAGGCTGTTTATCAGTAGGTAATAAGACAGATAATTTAACTGTACAAGCTCTAATTGGTCTAATTCACTAACTGACCTCTCACCACTTGATTCACTAGTACAATTGAGCTCTGATAAAGCCTTTAATTGTAAATTGCACACAGCTGTGAGCTGCTTCTCACGCTGGCACAAAAACACTATCATCGACTGTTTCATCTCTGCGACCTGCTAATTTGGAGCATATGTAACTGTTTTTAATGCTGAAGGCTTGACATACCACAAACAGCAGATGTTGCAGCTGCCCCTGAGACGCTTTATTTAATTCAATTACGTCTTTTGGAGATATGTAAAAAAGCTAGGCGAGATGAGAGAGGGCAGGAGAATGTTAAAAATGGAGCCCCTGGTTGAGGCCCAGGTGGCTCGATAGGCAAATGATTGGGTGAATGTCTAAATGATCTTTTTAATTGAGTAGACTGACGGCTAATCAGGGTCATGAAGTGTTATCACACTGATGAGCTGAGTGGAGCCCTGGGCTGCTCTGCAATTAATGCTGCTTTTGTGAAAGGAGAAAAAAGGAAGATAATGTATACCATCTGGCAATTGTTTATGATAAAAGCAGCAGTTTGCTACAAATTCAAGTTAAATGCTATTCATAACATTATTTCTTTTGCTGCTGCGGAGGGCAAGGACATAGAGCCCAGGCCTTTGTCTGACTTTCTCATTCTCTTTCAACAAGCAAAACATTCATTTGCTTCCACGTGTGTTATTATTAATTATTTGCCTGCTTGCTAATGTATGGCCCAAATGATCTCTCTTTGAAATGCCATGAATAAGTCCAGCAATCTAGATTTTGGATGCTTTCATGCCAAAGCATCCAGTGAGAGAAAAACAAAGCTAAGGTCTCAACTTGCCGCTAAAAGCCAGAGAAAATAAGTTATTTGTTCTAGTAGTTGTGGGTACCCATCTCCCTGACCCCTTCTCCTGCCCTGTTTAATTTTAAAGAGCTTGAATCTTTGAAAGATACACTTAAAGGTTCAGAAAAAAGCATGATTTTGAGAAGGAGGGGGGAAACTGAAGGTGGTGAATGTCTGTGTGAAGGAGTTTCACTGGACCTGAGAAGGCTTGGCTTTGCAAAAGAGAAAAACAGTTAACCAGCATGTCAGGGGTGTTCTTGGGCCTTGGCTTTCTAGCAAGGTAAGAAGTAGACAAGAACTGGTGTTAGCATAACACTGAGCTAAAAGCTAGCATCCCTGTCAGTAGAATATTATTCTACTCCTAGGTAGAAGGACATGACAAGTGGAAAAAAAAATAATCCTGCCAATTTTTCTTAGGTTTTAAACCAGTTGTGAGCTAGAAATAATACTGCTGGGGCCCTCCTTAAAGAGGACATCCAGCAGTCAAGTCAGGGAAAATTTCACAATATATAGTGTCACTTCTGACAAGAAGATGAAGCCTTGGCTTAAAACTTATATATTAAGAGCTTATTTATTGCTTACAGATTAGTTCTGAAAATCAGGTCATTCCGATTCCTGGCTGTGTCACAAATATATTGCATGTCCTTAAGAGAGTCACTTAACTTGTATATGCCTGGTCTAACAGAGAATCTAAGCCAATAATTTTTTTTAAACCAACACTCAAGTCAAATTTGATCAAAATTAAAAAATATCTGTTTTGACTCCTCTTTAAAACTTAAAAGGCTAGAAACAGAGACTGTCCCTCTGCCAGAAAAGTTGGAAAGAACCTGAGTTTGTAAAGTTTCTTTAATTCTTGGGGTGCTGGAAGTACATTTTGTGTATCAGTCCTATCATTGTGTTTTATACCTTTTTACTTTGGAACTGGATTTAAGCATCATGTATAACTTCAAGCAAGATATTGCTGGACAGTACTCTAGTAAAAGGAGAAACAGCCTCAAAAGCAAAGCATCAGCCTCAAGCTTAGATCTTAAGAGTTTTTGTCTTAACCCCTTGTTAATTTTTCAGTTCTATGGACTACAGATTAATACACCAGTTATTACCTGTGATCACTTGTTATTTTATGTCCTTACTAACCACTGTGTACTGAAGATAAAATATCAGTAATGCTTATAGAGATCATATGTTTGCAGCTTGGAGAAGGATATGCTGCTTTAAAGATTTCACTCAGCAATTCTCATGCTTAAGCCATGCTTTGAGTCAAACTTCTAGCTATGATTAACAGACCCTTGCTATAAATATACACTGCAGACTCCTTAGCAATTTCCTACCTTTTCCCTCCTCTTCCAGATACTGCAGTGTTCAGAAGTGCCTGGGAGACTGTTTTCTCTTCCAAGGGAAGTTTAACAAGATTCCTTAAGTTTTCTTGCTCTAAACCAGGTTAACAACGACAACAACAAACACAAACAAAATACAACAAAACAAACAAAAAACCGAGTAAGAATTCAAAAGAAAGACAGAAAGAAAGCAAAGAAAAAGAGCGAGGAGTAGGAAAATAAAATCAAAAGGAAGGCACAGTCTGCCGGAGGACTTTGTCTGAAGAAGCTGAGAGCTCCTCAGCTGTAGCTGCCCTGGCTGATGTGGTGCACGGTCCAGTGGCACTGCCCCAAAGCAGTGAAGGCAGGAAAGAGAGTGGCACTGTTGGTGTCACTGCAGCCCTCAGCACACATAAACCATGGTGGTCCAGCAGCAGGCTGACACCACCTTACTGCTCTGAGATTCTGCTTCGTCCATGCTGCTTTCTAGGCTGGTGGTGCTATGCTATGTCCACTCCACATGTAGATGTGCAGAAGACCTCCCTGAGTCATCCATTAAACTCTGAGTTATAAATATAAGTTGAAACGGTTCTACAATGCTTCGTGAAATAAAGGCACATCAAATGTTGATCTGTCCCCAGGCTTAGCTCATGGATTTAAATACCCTAAATGGGCCAGATGAATAGTGGGTCAGTGCATTTATTTCTCGCTGATCAGAAATCCTTGCCTTATTGAAACAGGTACATACCATCTTGGAAAAAAAAATTTTCAGTTTCAAGGAACAAGTGTATTCTGGCAAAAACATTCTCAAGAAAATTCCCAACTGTATCTCTTCAACAACAGCTGTTCACAAGGCTACTACATCACCATGGCAGTGAGAGATACAAAAGGGTTTTTGCACTGAACAATTGAAGTAGAACATTACCCTACTTTATGTTTTAATAAGGGCAGAAAAACAAAATACTAGGAAAAAATGCCATGATAAGAGTATGTTGTGAGTTGGGTTGAAGGAAGAAGTGTCTGCTGAGGGTGATTTGACAGTACTGGTAGTTATCAGATATTGTAGCAGGCAGCAGCTCTTGTTAAGACTATGGAGTTAGACAGAAACGTTGCTACTAACACCATGCTTTAGAAGACAGCTTAAAATAATACTCAAGATAGTCTTTGTGGCACTTTGAAATCATGGCATTAAGCTCTGAATTATGGATGAATGCTGCTTTATTTTAGTTTAATAAAGGTATCACACACTTTCTCTCAGACTAGTATTAGACACAATAAAAAAGAAACATTCTTTCCAAGATTTAATATGCTATTTGAGTTCTCTTCTGTGATCACAGTTTCCTATTCTCTTTCTGATTTTTTAGCTACAGACTAATGTAAAATCTTCACACATAAAAAAGAATTTGCGGTGACACTTCTATTTATTTCTGGAAGAGTTTAGGAATCCTATATTTTATATACTTATAATGAGACAGCATATGAATTCTATTGCTTTAATTTCATTACGGTGTGACAGAATTTTTTCCAGGATGACTAGGACTACGTGAATAGCTGAATTTTCATTTTGATGACTGGACCTAAAAACAGTATCATTTTTAGAGAACTATGTAATTTGTTTCAGCTCAAATAAAGAAAAATAACATAGAGTAACTCTATGTTGGCAGTCTGAGAAGTCCTCTGGAAATGTAAAACTGAATTAAAGGCCTGGAATCCAGGAATATTTGAATACATTGTAGGACTATTCCAACAGAAGACATTGAGAGAACTATCTAAAAATATACTCTCCCAAATATTTGGTTCACAGTCCTATCTCTGTGCAAATAAAGAGAAGGAAGAAATCCTCTTTCCTTCATCTTCATCTCAGCTCTATGACAAATATTTGGACTACTGGACCCTAAAGACTTTTACTGTTAAAAAAAACTATGTACTTCCTCTTAGTAGGAATAATATGACATTGTTATCTTAAACGTGACCTTAAGATGTTGTTCTGCCATATAGACTCATCTTTACCATGCTACAAGTATGTTTGTTGGAGAGGAGTGCAAAAATCTCATCTGGCCAACTAAATCACTATGCATCTTATCAGTAAAATTATGAATACAGATTTACATGATTTTAGCATTTAGCATCGATAACCATTCAAGTAGCTCCTCACATCATTTCTTGGAAGGAAAGTACCTTAAACATTTATAAAAATCACAGGTTGGCACAATGACTTACAAACTCTTTGAAGTATAAAGGTATCTGAAAAGTAACGCTGCTTTGCCTTCAGAATTCAATATAGAGTCCATTCTGCTCCTTCCACAGAATTCCCATACTTTGGAATGGGGAAGAGAGACCCAGGATATAATTTACAACTCACACAACTGTCCCACGTGTTCATAAAATTCACTGTGTCCATAAAATCCTGCTGCCCAAGGACAGAAGAAAAAAAAATATCTTCTAGGAAGGACCGTTCTTTCAGTTCCACTGTTACCAACAGCCGCATGATCTTCCTGAGTAGTGGTTTAGCCGGCATTTTAATCTTAAATCTACTCCTGCATCTGGCTAT
Organism: Daphoenositta chrysoptera; assembly: GCA_013397915.1. NCBI lineage: Eukaryota > Metazoa > Chordata > Aves > Passeriformes > Daphoenositta > Daphoenositta chrysoptera. The sequence goes on from VZRO01001695.1 coordinate 1,377,617, forward strand.
AGGCAGTGCCAGAGCACTACATGAGCAAGGCATTTCAGCCCCATCATAATTTTACCCAGGGGACTGAATTCCAGAGGCACAGCAGTATATGTGTGAAAACCTGCTAAATACAGTATCTTCCCTAGATAAAAGCACAGGCAGGGAAACATAAGGTAGTCTTACACCGCCACCACTCTGAACATAATAAGACAAGATTTTTGCTATGCTTTCTTCCGAGTTTACCTACAAATGTGAGTATTCAAAGTGAATAATTACGCTAAATGGTGAGGAAATCTTTATGTAAAGTGTTTTCATCCGTCTAACTTCTTTGAATAATATTCTGGAAATGCCTCTGTCCCTCTGTTTAGTGTAAACACCTAACTTTAGCCTACCTTAGATTTCTAACAAGGATGTTATTCAGAAAAACTACATTAGATAACATGAATATTTCCCATGGGGTCAAAATCCTAAAGACAACTTTAAAAAACCTTGGTTGCTAAGTTTGTATATTCATCAAATGAATTTTAATTAGGTGGAGTAAGGCCAATTATGTTTTGCAATGCAGTGTACAAACCTAAAATAAACCTGTGAATGAAAATATCCAAATGCAAACACAGGTTGATGTAACTCAGAACATCCTAATTGCTCTTGGAAACATGAGTCTCATAAAGTACATATAAACTGTGTCATCTTGACGAAAAGCACCCCTGGATCCTGGAGTTTTCTACCGAGTTTGTTTTAAGTTTATGTTAATATAAAAAGGAACTATTTTCTAGGGCACAACAGACAGTTAGATGTCTCCCTCCAGGCAAAGTCAATACCTGAGACAGAATATTATACGAAAATCTTGGGAAGATTTCCAAGGCCTCTAAAAAGAGATAGACAGAATTCAACCACTGATAGCTAAGCGCTGTTTTGTAACCTATGTAAGACAATTCAAGATTGTTCTTCTGCCAAAAAGGCTATTCCTGACTTCCCACCACCTCATGGCCATATATTTTATTGTATCTTTCTTGAACTGGAATGAGGAAAAGCACAAAGTTTTCACTTCTTTTTTGTGGGATTATTTTTCACTTTGAGGTAAAGAAAAGAGGGACTATGTGGAGGAAGGCAGGAGTATTGTAACATTAAATTACTTATAAAGCTGAAGAGAGCAAAGCAGAAGGTGCAAATTGTAGCGACAGCTTACATTGAAAGATCAAAATTCCTATGCCTCTTCAGCCTAGTTAGTTCTTCAGAGGTGCTATTAAGTACATGTTAGATATACTAATTAGATGCTAAGCAAATATATTGTCTATTAGATATACTTGAAGCTTTCTAGCTATTTTTAAGACAATGCAGACACAGCTATGCAAATACTTGGAATTTAATCCTTAGAAATCGATGTTCTCTACACAGACATATGGCATTTGCTAAAATTCAAGGCAAATGTGTTTTCCAAAGCACTTAGGAAAAGGAGAGAGCAGACAGAATGATCTAAGTTACTCATCGATGCCTACTGAGAAATTCCATGCTGCTTCTGTGTCTATCCTCAGTTCTCAGGTACACTGACAATTTCTCCAAAATGCCTACTTATATTTTTATGTGTCATACTTTTGAAACTTTGTAATTTTTGGGTATTAAACCCAAACCAATGGAGAAAAACAAAAAAAACCCCACCCCACAATTGTTAAAAATTTTCCTTTTGATTTTTACGCTATTCTGCAAGGCATGACAATACTCAGATTATTATCTTACAAGACATCTCTCTCTTAATAATGCAAATTAAATTGAAAAGTATCTCCTCATTATTTTCAAAACAAGCATATTAATTTTCAGTTCAAACTGTCCTGAAATTCAGTTTCTTTCCATTAATTTTAAAGGTGTATTTCAAAGACAAAAAAAAAAAAAAAGAAATATTAAAAAATTATGTTTTATTTAACTCCAAACAACATTTTTGCTCCTCTGCACATCTCATTCAGAACTGCAAGGTCACCAGAGCAAAAGAACAACCTCTTTTCTCACAAAACTTCAGCCTAAGGTCATTACCATAGAATACAGTATTTCAAACAATAAGCCACAGTTCAGACAGTTCAGTGACAGACTGAGAAAATTGGGACTCTTCCTTCTGTAGAACTGAATGGTGCATGGAGACCTCTGAAGGGGAAGCCAGAAAAGGACTCTTCACCACGGACTGTAGTGGTAGGACAAGGAGTAATGGGTACAAACTGAAAGAGGGAAAATTTAGGTATTTAGGAATATTTCATAGGAATTTACAGGAATAATTTAGATATCAGGAGAAAATTCTTTGTTGTGAGGGTCCTGAGGCACTGGAAGAGGTTGCCCAGAGAGGCTGTGGATGCCCAGACATTGGCAGTTTTCAAAGCCAGGCTGGATAGGGCCTTGCGCAACCTTATCTAGTGGAAAGTGTCCCTGCCTATGGCAGGGGGTATTGGGATCAGATGATCTTTAAGGTGCCTTAACATTCCATGAATCTATAATTCTATTATTCTAAAAAGTCTATGAAATTTTATGAATTTTTCTTAATAAAATAAATGGTCACAAGTCTTCCTTCCCTGAAGAAAGTGTGTATGTTTTACTGCTGTTTCAAGCGCCTCTGCTCTGCCTAATTTTAAACCTAAAACTCCATTTCATATAACCTTAGATGAAGCTCAGGTACAGATTACTTTCTTATAACTTACTAGACAGGCTGGGAAAATTTTATTAATAATGACTATGAATTAAATTTTAATGTAAAAACCATTACAGTGTATAAATATAGGGTATTCACTGCTAACAAAATTCAAAGTAGGTCTCATAAGCAACTTATATTTTCAGAAAGAAGTGGGAAGAAAGCTAAAAAAAGGCTTATTTCTGGTTTATCCTAGTGTACAAGATCCCCAGTGATATCTGTTTTCTTTTCAGGAAGGCAGACGTATTACAGCAATAGAACAGTATCAACTCAGACTGATGCTCCTTGAAAAATGACTGTAATAAGCATCTTTGGGAATGCAGTTTTCACGATTCACTTCCAGAATGGACACTGCTGGAAATTACGCAAGGTGAGGTTCATCAGCATCCACTGTGCATACACCAATATTTGCAGTGGGGGAATCAAGCCCAGAGCCTGCTCTTGTACTGTGGTATTTCTTGGCCAGAAGAAACCACTAAATACCCACACTCACGTATGGATTTGTTTCCAGACCACGGAAGTTTAAATAACATCTTAAAAATACATTGAAGGAAAACAAGTGAACTTTTAATTATAAACAACTTCTGTGAGACTCTCTATATTTATACTGCTCAGTTCCATGCAGAGCTATCAACAAAGGGCTTGAACAGTCTGTAGTGTTCCATGGTCTACCACCCTGCAAACGCCAAAGTGGGAGCCCAGCTCTGCTCCGTGCCTCCACCAACCACTTGGCAAGGTTCTGACTGGCCTCCCTCCCTCTGCCCTTGGTCATGCTGCAGTCTGGGGATGCACGATCCGGGAGGTGAGAGAGCAAGCTCATGCTAATGACCCCTCCTTGTCATGCTGCTCTTATGCCTAATTCATCAGGCACTTTGGAGAGCGACCAGCTCATCAACAGCCACACGGTGAATGCTTTAGCTCAAGGCTGGTCTATGCTCTCTTTGGGTGCACCACTGTGGTTAAAGAGACTGAGTCCATAAGTATATGTTGATAGATGAAATGTTACCAACACCTCTTCTTACTTAACTCGCTGCCTACTGGACTCTTTTTCCAATATTAACAAAATTAAAGCAAAGCAAAGTGAAAACAAAAAAAATCAAACAAAAAAACCAAAGAGTAGATTTGAAATAATTCCATGTCCTGAGTAGAAAAAATATTATCTTTATATATATATATATATATATATATTTCAATGCATTTAAGACAATGAGAGATCTCCTGAACTCTTTCTTGAGTTTTTCTGAGAGATTTTGAGTACACTACCATTACGATTGCATATGCCTCCTGCCTATCCTATTGTTTCTACCCAATATCTGCCAGTTTGCTGTCTGCTATGCCTTTCTCTGGGTTTCTTTGTAAAGAAACTCTCATCACCAGCAACAGGCTGAGGGTGCTGCCAAATGCAGGTACACAGTTCCCCTCACTTCCCTTACTGGCTTTAGACCTTGCAAAGCACTACAGTATAGTAGCCCTTGAAACTTCACATTGAATTTTGGAGGTTTAAATACTTCATTTGGTAGTGCAGTCTCTTTCCTATCAGGAATAGAAAACTTTAGTTAGTGTTCATTAGAAAAAAAACCAACAAGACATTAAAGCAAAAAATGGACAAGCTATATTGTAAATCTATATTAGGAAACTAATCTGATTGGAGTGAAAACAATCTCTGCCTAGAAACAGAAATAAAAATTATACCAGTTGTGTGTCCTGAAGATTCTCCAATGACTCTTTGAACTGCATTACGAAACTTTGAATTTACATTTGGCTTCTGCAGTGCAACAAAAGTCATATCAAAAAAGCGAATAAAAGCAGGCCAAATCTTATAAAATATTATCCCTGTCCTGCAAAAAGAGGAAAGAAGCACCCCCAGCCCTCACAATGAAATGTCAACTTTATTTATATGAATTGCATTAGGTCTTCGATTCTTAACTTTTTCTCGAAATGCTGATATTCCTTAGTAGATTTATATACCCTTTGTTGCTGTTGTGGCTTTCTAGCACAGCATGGCTGCAGCTTTTCTGGGGAGAAACTTAAGGATGCACACTTCTGTCAGGGGGCAGAGCAACCTCTGATGTTCATACTTTACCTATTTACCAGTGATGGACAAGGGGAGGTTCAAGGTCAAAACTACTCCTAGCTTGCTGTCCCTCCTCAGTAGGAAAATAGATTTGTAAAGTGCTTGTCCTCGGATGGACAGGAGTTTTTGAACCTGGCAGTCCTGTTTGGGTATGTGAGATAACACATAACACATATGTACACATAAATGTGTACATATAGGTGTGATTTATGAATTCCTATGTGAAAATATTTTAACACCTTTCTGGCAGTGCATTAATTTCAAGTTTTTAGTTTGCTAAAGCACCCAAACACCAACCTGACAGAGAATCGGATCCCACTGCTGAGTCATGATCCAAATTGGGTTTCTAAAAATGGATGACATGATCAGGGATGTTCACTGCCCTTACAGAACTTTACTCAGGCTACTTTGGGGCCTTGGTATCCAACCTGACCAGCCTATTTTTTCCACTTATTGAGCAGCACCTGGCCTTTCACTGTGCCTGAAATCTACTGGGGAGGCATGAAGATTTAATTGATAGCTTTACAGAAAGTTTCCCTGAAGTCAAAGGAATGAGAACCTCTGGGTAGCTCTAGATGCCTAAAAAAAAAAAAAAAAAAAAAAACAAAAACCCACATACTTATAGTCCTTTGAAAACTAAAGATTCATAGTCCAGTTTCATTTTGAAAGGGTTTGGATTTGGGGCATAAAACCCCAAGTGGTTTCCAAACCACTATCTGTGCAAAATTAAAAAACTGGTTTATGACAGATTTTAATTTGAAATTTTCTTTATTGTTCAGCAGGACCTAGTAACCACTGCTCTATAATAATTTTGTTTGCTATCTTTGTTTGTTTCACTGCAAAGTTTACATTATGCTGTGTTGTCTGTAGTTTAAAAACCTTGATCATAGTTATAAATACAGGAATCTTCAGGAAGGTATTTCTGAGAAAATACAAGAATATAAGGGCCTAAAAAGAAAATATTTTACTAGACTTGTGTCTCATAGGCCTCTCTCAATATGGTCTTTAAAACCTGAAATAACTTATATAAATTTGTCTGCAGAAGATCCAAGCAGAAGCACAACTGTTTGCAAAAGTTGAGGAAAAACATTTAAGTCTACTTGGCATCATTTCAGTTCTTTACAAACCTACTATACAAAAAAAAACCTTAGCTCCAGGGAGCACAGCTATTATACCTGAACTGGAAGGTCTGACCCAGATATGGATTGTACCTATTATGTAGAGACCATCAATTGACAAATATTTGAAATGTTCAGAGTACCAACACGAATAATATAAAAAAAATCCACTGGCACAAAAATATATCATAAAATACCTGAGATACAACAAAGAAGCAAGTGCTTGTTCATTGTGAACAGATATTTTCAAGTGCTTTAGAGTTTTTGCTTTGTTTTGTAACAAGTTTTGTGGAGTTAAAAAAAAAACCTCAAAAAACACATGGCTTTCAGAAAAATGCTTATTTTAAAGAAAATCTAAAAACTTATGCAATGTTTCCAAGCATGTGATCTGGGAACTTGGAATATCCACAGCACTCATCAGAATCTGGGGGAGAATAACAGGATTTCTTTACCCTTTTTTAATTGTAAGTGATTTTTTTAAATTGTAAGTAATTCAGGTTGAGTGGGTTTCAGACAACAGTGCCCAGTGAAAACCAGATCTTACAGAAAAATTGAACAGAGTGTCAAGGAGATCTTGTAAATGTGGGCTAAGGAGGAAGAACTAATGTTTTCTTCCTTGACAATTAGACTTGGAAAATGGAGTTCAACCTGCAAGTGAAGTTGATTGATTGGTTTTACATGTGTAAACCAGAAGCTCACATCATTATCAGAAACCACATGCTCTGATCCCCATGCCAAAACAAACCAGGTGATCTGCCTCATACATGGACCTATTGTTAGCTGCATGCCTTGTGACTACTTTGAACTTCGTGCAACAATCAGCTGGGGTCATACTAAAATGAAACATTCTTCTTCATTTCTTTCAATTCAGGATGCAGCTAAATGAATCAGACTGAGTTTTTCCATTGATTTCTGTAGGATTGTGTTTAACATCTTCTAAAACACCCCAGATTTTTTGCTGCGGTGTATAAAGCAAATTAAGGTAAAAAACCCACTTCTTTTTGATGATACTAGAACCATTCTTAAAAAATAATAGAAGAAAATGAAATTTCAGGGAAAAAATACCTCTGAATTTTCTCCTATGTAGCATCCTTGGCTGCTGTCTAGAGCAGAGCAAGAGCTGTGTGCTTTCTATGTGAGTGCAATACCAAGCACTACAAATGTTCAGCTTAGAACTGTCAAGCCACATATAAAATATTGATACCTCACATTGGCAGGGTTAATACAGTGTTATTTTAATTGCAAACACACTGTGGGTGATTAGTCAAACTTGGTGCGTCTTGAATTCTAAGATAAAAATGCCTTCTGGCTGGACCTCCTATGCAATTAGCACTATGACCCTCATGTGCTCCTCTCTGTTATTAATATGATTGGTCTAATATGAGTATTAGACATCATTCATTAACCTGTTGTGAACCGTCTTAAAAACCATCTCTGAATAATAGACTACATTCCTTTTTCTAAATCCATTTACTAGTAAGGAAAGTGAAAAGGATGAAGATGAGCTTTCTCCATTACATTGACTGGTATAGTGTTAAGCAATATGTACTGTATGAAATTATGAAAGAGCAAATTAAATAACAGGCCATATCTGGCTTATTAGTAATGGATGATCAAGTGCTCATTATGTTGAATTTCCATCCTGTTCAGAAGATGAATGCACACGCCAGAACAGAAATACGTTAACTGACCCTGTCTGAAGATAAACTAATGCACATCTGGAAGTTCACTGTTTTGCCAGCTCACTTTATGCTGGGTTTCTCTCTTTCTTTATTCTTTTTTCTTTTCTTCTCTTCTCCATTTTCTTTTCCTTTTCCCTCTTTCTTCTTTTCCTTTTCCCTCTTTCTTCTTTTCCTTTTCCTCCTTCTTCTCATTTTCCCTCTTTCTTCTTCTCCTTTCCTTTCCTTTCCTTTCCTTTCCTTTCCTTTCCTTTCCTTTCCTTTCCTTTCCTTTCCTTTCCTTTCCTTTCCTTTCCTTTCCTTTCCTTTCCT
>VZRO01001695.1:1385550-1460223 GCA_013397915.1 Daphoenositta chrysoptera
TTCTCTTCTCCTTCTCCCCCTTCCTTTCCTTTCCTTTCCTTTCCTTTCCTTTCCTTTCCTTTCCTTTCCTTTCCTTTCCTTTCCTTTCCTGTTGAAATTGAATCTTTTACTTGTTATTAGAAATGCATTTACCTACACACTAGTTATTTAAAAATTGCAGATTACTATTAGCAGTTAAGTTAATAAGAGGAAAAAAAAGGAAAGTATTTTGGAAGGGAAGTGCTCTCTTCTGTGGGGACAGGTATTCAGTTAAGATAAATCAAGTACTCCACTGATTTCAATTGAGTTTTATTTTTCACATCACCTGAGGAACAAAGCTCAGTAAAAGAACATTATCTACAATAAACAAGACTGGATTGCTGACAGGAACTGATTATAGATTAGAAAAGTTACCTGGATCACTGTTTTACCTAATTGCATCTGAACTGAGTATTGCTGTTTTGTTCCTATGTGAAAGCTAGGTCACTTCAATTCTTTTACCCACCTCATATGCCTGGTGCTGTCAGTGTTCCTGGCTTACGACATGTGAGGCACCCCTTCTCTGGTCTGAAGTCACACCTGTGGCAAGATGTCTGCCCAAGAAGGGTGTTGAGATTTACTTTATCTGATGGGTAAGGCAAGCCCCATCACAGGGAAAAGGATTTAAAGCACTGCAAGAGGCAGAGAGAGGGTAAGATGAAGGATGTTTCCCGGTCTCTGCACTTCATTAGGAAGCACATACTTCTGGATTTGTAAAACTCCATGTGCTCCCTTCTACTTGACGGGCAAGGGGTCAGCTCTACTCTCTCTTGCTTGTATGGGCACAACTGGGACCTGGGGCCTGGAATACTGCCCTGCAAATGTTTGAGGTGTAGGCATGACAGCAGCAGCAGGATTCTCTTAGAGGTCCAGCTCATAATGCCTGAAACTTGTCAGGATGTACAAGTAAAACAATCTTCCTGTAAAGAAGTCCCTGTCCATGTTTCATACCCCTTATTTGTTTGGAGTAGGATTCTAACAGTGAGCTCCCACTAACACAGGACTGAATTTTATATATTTATAATAGTGTTACGCCTTCCTCAGTGAGTATATAATTATTCTAGATATTCCTGTTGGAAGGGATAAGAGGCAGAAGGTTTGCTGATTTTTCTCTCTGATGTCTAGCATGCTATTTCATTAAGGTATCATCTTTTAACTCAAAATCCTGAATTACTTGAAGAATAGTAGCTCAGTGATTGCTTTTGACAAGTGGGCATGAAATACTTGTTAAAGAACTGTATGTTGTTGTCAAATGAGTATTGTGCTGTTTTCACAGAGATTTCCAGGGCCTCTTAGAAAGTCATACCTAATGCTTAAATTAAACATCGAATCATATGACTTCAGCAGAAGTCAGCTACTAATAACATAATTCTTACTGATCTGCTAACAACCTGGAGATCAGTTCAATTGTTAGGAATTCTAGCAATACCAAAATTACCACTGTGTTGAATTATTAATGGTTTGTATCAAAGAATGAGCTTAAATTGCTTTGGTCTTGTGTAAAAATTCTTCTGATCTTTGGCAATCATTATTTATTTACAGCTCCCATACGTTCTCCATCTTTCACAAAGAAATAGGGTTTCTTAAGTATGGCCAGGAGGCACTGAATTTTCATATGTAGTACTGTCTCTCAGTTAGAAAGACAGGGAAGAAATGCTGGCATGAAGGTTCAGCAGCCAGCTTTTCCGTGTGAAAGGCAGGTTATCTAAACATTTTCTTCCCCTGAGAGAGATATTCATAATATTTATTCTAAAATACAAATATTAGGGCTCTTTGCTACATGTGAATTATCCTTAGGTATAGTAAATACAGTTCAGGTTAAAATAAAATCAGGGCACAGCAACAGCTAGTGTTTACATTTATAAAAAGTACATGTGGAGATTATTGCAGGAAAATGTTCCAGAATTTATTAAAAAACCCCTTTTTGGTTGGATAAAGAACATTGTAACATTTAGACTTGAACCCAAGTAGGTTGTAACTCTATGAAGTGGCTTCCATAGAGTATCTCTCTGTTTAATGGGGACATCTTCCCCCAAGTTGGTTCATTTTGCAGAAGGCAGATTAATACCAAATGTCCTGATTTATAAATTACACAGGACTGGGTATTTAATTTTTTTTTCTTTAAATTCAGCTTCGATCTATCAACTAACGTCTTGACAATCCTTTAGAGTCAAAGAGAGATAGGATCACCCATTTATCACTATTACTTGTCTGTGTCAGACATATAATTATATGAAGCATCTAGTGAGATACAATGAAAATGGAAGAGAGAAATAAAGAACATATTTGAGATACCATTGCAGTTTGTACTTAAAACTGCAACACAGTTTCAAATGTTGCATGGCACTGGTTTAAAAAGGAAGGTATGTAGAATAAACCCCTATTTTTTTGGTTTTGAAAATAATTGATTCCACTTGTTGTTTGAACTGATGAGCTTCTGTTGTTAATCTGTTAATGTTCACAACATATATGTAGAACTGATTTTCTTCAGAAACAGGATATAGCAAATGTTCCAAGGAAATGCTTTTCAAATTTTCATGCAGCAGTTCTCAGTTCTGACAGCTTTTATTTAAAACTGCTTCTACATAAGCAAATTAAAGGAATATGATTTTTAATTGCTATTCCTTTCACTCTCTAGAGATCCAACTAGCTGGGAGTGGACTATAAATCCTCAAAATGTGCTTACTAGTTTTTTAAGGTTTAACTGAAGATACACTCAGATTGCTGACAGGGTTTGATGGTTCCATGACCATGAAAGGGAGAAGCATTAGGAGGCTCACCAGCTCATTAGTTAATGTATGTCACTATCAAACCAGGGCAATATAAAACAGCACTAGACTCATCCTTTTTCTAAAATGTTAATTCCTATATTTAAGTTCCACTTTCCCTCTATGGTAGATATTCCTACCGAGTTCCACACTCCTACAGGAGGGCTGGTCTTAATTAAAACCTCCATAGCAATGTCCCTGACCCTGCTTGTTTTTACTCTATAGAACTCTTTGGGAATAGAGTAATTTTGGAAATCAAATAAAAACACACTGTTTGCTCTCTCTCTGAAGCAATCTTGCCTATGATAAGTTAGCCTTGAAAGGGTTCACCTGGTTCTTGGAGCAGAAATCCACTTCTCCAAATATATGTTCCACTGAATCACCAAATCCTGGCACAGACATACAGGAAAGACACATCATTAACAGCAAAAGGCATTGCCTGCGGATAACTCCAAATAACCCACGGCATGCATCTCTATAACCTGCTCTCACAGTGAAGTTCTTTCCAAAATGCTCAGTGCTAACCCAGTGTTATCACAACTGAAATAGCAGCAATTAAATTTCCATTGCAAAGAAAATGTGAACAAAGCCGAACACTCTTACAAAAAACTACACCGTTCAGATGGGGAAAGCAGCTTTGAATAGCTGAGAACTCTGTCAAATCAACATCAGTTCTCATCAGACCACTCCAAGGTACTTCTCTTTGCAATAACATAATGCATTTCAATTTCTGTCACTATCAGTTTTCCGTGCTTAGACAAACAATGCTACATGATTACTTTATATCTCTAAGGACAGTAATTTTTCCCTCAAACTGTCCCAAATAAAATCTAGCAACATTAAATGTATATAATAGCAAAATTAAAATGAAGTACTAAACAGAAAGTGAACAGCAAGTAAATATGTAGGGAGATTACATCTAAAAACATTTCCTCTAAGTTAAAGACTTCAGAATGCTAAGAGTGAAAAGGTTAGAATGAAAGCACTTTTGAAATATTATCTGCAATGGTTATTGCACTGTCCTACCATTCTCAACTGCAAACTCACTTTTACAATTCCCTATATTAAAGTTGCCTTATATTTATATATTTAAATCCTTTTGTTCATATATGCAAGAGGTAAAAAGTTTTTTCTTTTTAAAAAAGTCTTTACAGGAGTATAACCTTCATGAAGGTAGCTCCCTCAGATGCTGAAAGAAAATAGAACACCTCTGTCTATTTATTAAAATACGCTGATAAGTTCAGGGATTTTTTTCCTTTGTTCCAAAGAAATACAATTTTTAATATATGCTGTTATATGATTCCATTCAAAGAAGCATATTTTATTTTACAATATGCAAATATGCTGCATTTATCAAAAGGAATCCTCATCAAGTTTTCTTTCTTTTGGGAAAATTAAAACATATATTTTGCAGCTAACTGTGCAATATTATTGCATCTAATACGATTTTAGCTGAGGGAAACCAATGAATACAAATTTAGGCGAAAGATTTCGATAAATGGCCCCCCCTCTCATATTTAGTACAACGCTGTTTAACAATCAAGGAAAGTATTCGGTTTAACTGAGAATGAAATCAAAGCTTCTCTGTCCCTTCAATTAGGATAACCCTGCTCACATAGGATAACCCTGTTTTTTATTTAAACAGCCCATACATTTCAGGTGTTGGATCAGTTTCAAAGATGATGAAATATTAGATGTCTTGAAATCAGTACAACACAAAAAAAACCCACTAACTGGCATTATGGGAAAAGGAATCATGATGCAATTCTCCACTCACACAAAACATTTTATCATCTTCTATAGTTTCTCAGACATCATTTGCACAATCAGCCTCTTGTAGGATGCTTTGCACTTGGATGGTGGTGAATTGTAGTGGACTGTCATTTCTATCTGAATTGTCATCTTTTCTGAAACTCAGAGATTTTTTTGTTGTTGTTTCTTTATATGCATATACCAGTATTTGACTGTAAAATGAAGTATTCATATTGGCATACAAGAGATTATGTGAAGTTAGTAAATTATCCATGATAGCAAAGGAACTGGCATGCAGATTATGGTGAGGAAATACTTTTAATTTTAAATCTCAGTTCAGTGAGCCAGCCATCTTAATTTCTGCCAATCTGAGAAAAAATATTTCAAAACTGATTTTTAATATGTGCTTTAGTCTGACCTCAATTATGACCAACTAATACCAGGCTGATTGTGGGAAAACTTGCACTACAGCTTTTTTAACCTTACCCTTTGATGACATTCTTTAAGATTATCTTTGCAACATGATATATTTGCCATCACCGTACTACTGCCATCCCACTTTGCTGAAATCAGATCAGTTGTAAGTAGAGTCTTGCTTTCTTAGACTTTTTCTCTGGAGTGTAGAAACTGAGAGCAGCTTTATTAATTTTCCTTAAGCTGGCCCAAGTAGAGTACAATCAGCATTAAAGTCTTATCACTTAGGAAAACTAGCAAACAAAATTTCCAATTTTTTTATGAATAGATTAAGAACACAGTAAGCTGAGTCCTGGAAGCTCACCAAACACAAAGAAGTCTTATTTTCCCCCCAGATGCCCATTCTCCAGTGGATTTTTTGTGCTTTAGTTCATAAGTGCACAGGAGTGCTCTTGGACACCATCAAATAGAGGTTCAGTAGTCACTGATTATTACTGATACGTAATAATTTCAATACAGAATAATAGTGTGAAATGACTTCTGCATTAGAAGACTCAAAACTGTCAGAATTTATCAAAGACCCATAACAGGAATGGATGTTTTCAAAGTCTGCTGACTATGGTCTTACAAACTTTTCCTGCTATTATAATTTCTGTGGAAAAGTTTTATTCATCCATTAAATTAAATGAGCAGGAAGGAAGTTCAAAATACCAGTCTATAACAGTACTTGTAAAATTAATACGAAATTCCAGGAACCAAAACAAAATGATAAAAACAATCTAAGCAAAAAAAAAAGAAAAATTAATCCAAGCTTTTGATCATTCTTCAGCCATCCCTCTTGGGACTTGGCTTTACCAACACATCTCTCCAGTAGTTACACTGCAAGGCAATATAGCACTACATTTATGATGACAAAGTAAATTATTCAATAAAGAAATTCAGGTTTCAGTAATGCCTTTTTTCCTCCTAAATTTATGTAGCAGTGTATATTTCCACATTGCTATTAACTGTCTAGTGAGTTTTTTTAGCATATGAGTGCCTCCTAATGAGTAAATAACCAAAATCACACGAGGGTGATGGTATATTTTTCCTTCTACTTAACAGTTGATTAAACCTTCTCTTCTCTTCCCTCTTCCTGCATCTACCCAACAATTCTTTCTTTCCACTCTCTATCTAAATAAATTCACTTATACCTTCTTCTTACCCCCTTATTCCTAATTTTAGTTACTTTCCAGGAAACTGTAAAAGAGAAACTGGAAATAGCATTTTTCTTTCATTTTAAAAACAGTCATCTTCCTGATGGTATAAATTTCGTATACCTATAGACTTCTCAGACTAGCTGCTGCCCTCTTTACAAATTAGACTTCCGCATTTTACTGAAATATATGAAAACTCAGTTGTTCAAAAGGAAACCAGAATCTAAAGCTCACAGCACCCAAAAATGGAGAAGAATCAGTCTAAAACAAGTGACTTTTCTCTTTTTTGGCAGGGTTTAAAACTATAATGCAAAGATCTGTGAATTTAATTGAGAAAAATAACAATCAAGTATTTTCTTTATTTTGTTATTATTCTATTTCAGAAAAAAAAAAATCTTTCTTTTACCCCTGCCTAAATTCCAAGCTTCTGGTCCTTGTTTTTTATTTAAACTCCCAGGAGAAAGGGAGCGATGAAATCTCCTTTTTCTTACCTGTTTCTCATTAGTAAATAGAGATAGCTAAAATAAAATGTAAAGGAAATAAAATTTCTTTTCATCTGAAACTTATTACTTAAAATATGGCATACATTTTATTTGGAAATCAAAGAATGACTAATCTTATTTCTTGTGATTTATCTTTAATAAAAGTTCAGCTTTTTTTCCCAGTTTCTTCAATGAATAAAGAAATGTTACAATTCAGAATAGAGCCTTAAAGGTCTTCTGGGTTCAAAAATGTCTTACTGCTAAGTCTTATAGTGCAAGATAATAAACCTTTTTTTTATTTCAGCTCTTACCAGGTTATAAAGCAGACAGATGTATTCTTATTGAGACCTCTTATTGAGGTGATAACTAAAAACTCTAAATAAGTCACAAAAACGTTTGTTTAAAAATCAAATCTTGTTTTTCAATGGGGTTGTCATTGGAGATAGAATGGTCGTAATCCAGGTTGAACTTCATCCCCCAAAATATTGATTAGTTGAAGTAATCAGTCAAAAAGTTATGGAATTTAATTTGCTATAACTACCACGCAAAATTTTACCTTGCCCTTGTTCTCTGCAGAAGACATGAAAGAATACCTTTTTGGGTGTCAAGGGATATATGTAATCTGTGTATTCAATTTTGACTTTTTTTTTTTAATCACCTCTTTTTTCCCAAGATCAGATGTCCCTTTTATGACCTTAAGATCTTGAGAAAATATCCATAAGAAAGCAACTCCCTTATTTCTCTTGTTTTTCTGTTTCAATATTTTAGAAAAAAAAATCAAAACATAATCATGCTGCTACTCTTTATCAAGTAGTTCCTTAACCTGCAAAGAAACAAGAAATTCCACTGCCTTAAAATAGAGTCTCTGCATAAACCAACTGGAACCATTAGAAGATCCAATCAGCTGAGTAGCTCAGGAAGCAGAACTTGTAAAAAAATCTTTGTATATTAATTATTTGTCCTGTATTATATATTACCTAACAAAAATTTCATTCCATCTATCGCATTATTCTACACTATGAAGAAGTCAAAGGGTTTACAGCCCAATAAACACACCTTTAATTCTGAAATTTCTATTGTTTTAATTTTCCATTTGGTATGAATTCACATCCCAAAATACATTATTGACTTAAAAGGAACACTCGCAAGGTTAAATGGCATGTAAGAAAAAAACAAAAGTGAGAGCGTGGAGAGATGAGAGATATTTATTTGTGTTTGTAGTGCTAGGTGTGAATGCTCAGTTCTGTCTTGCTTCTTCTACAACTCTAAAAGAGCAAAAGGAACATTTACAGTGTGAAAAGTATTAATGACAATACCACTAAATAATCCTACATGTGCTTTTGGATACTTTTTACGACAGCACCATACTACACTCTTATCAGGGAATGGCCTAGCTGGCTGTTAATTGTTTTAAATTTCTTGAGATTTATTTTTCTAGCCTAATTTTATTCTGATATGAGCTTTTGAACACCACCTTAGTTTAAAATTCAAGTATATGCTATTGAGTGACAGAGTAATAAGACATAAACGCACAGGATTAATCTCAGTGTAAAATAGTTCTTCAGCTTATTCAAAAGATTTCCTCACTGACATGTCCCCTGCACTGTGGGAAAGCAGATACCTGACACAGTTTGGGCTTTTTAAACATTTTATTATGATGTTGCTGTTGATTTAGACACTCTCCTTATTCCTTGGCAGCATTGCTTGTGATGTAGAGTGTAATTCCTGCACTGTTAGGTTCTGGGAAACTTCCATTTACCTCAGCAGAGCAGGACGGAACATTGATGTAGCTACATGGTACCTGGCAGAGCTCATCTGGAAGGTCCGGAGGAAAATCACTACTTGGAATCATATTTTCTTATCTACCTATATGTAGCAAAAGACCAGCATTTCAAACTTATGCTTGGGACATAACTTACTTTAAGTAAAAAGACAAAGACATTTCAAGTATGTTGTTTGCTCAGAAAAGATCATTCACTTACAATAATTAACTTTGCTAGTAAGAATTTAGGAATTACATTTTTTAATATAAATATTTGGCTAATAGATATAAAAGGTATTTATTTCCTCTTCAGTTGGCTTTCTTTCCTAGGATTAGTATAGCATGACAGATGGCTGATGTCATCTTTACTTGGAAGAACTCAGCTGGCAATAATAGCGTGGTACATTTCTGGGGATTTGAAGTACTGTATGTCATGAAGTCGTTTTCAACCAAAAAGAGTCCAAAAGGGAATTCCCAGAAGTAAATATCTGCCTATGATATCCTACTGTGTCTTGTTGATGCATCACAAACAGAAGGAAGCATAGAGTCTTTATAAAACTCCATAAATATTTACAATATTGTTGAAAATACATTGGAAATGCTACAGATTGCAAATGGTATGGGCCCCCTTGGCACTGTAACTTTGATTTTGCTGTTGAGTGAGAATAACAAAAACTGGTGATTTATATATATCAGAATCTGTTATGTATATATTTGAAGTTCAGTGATTTTTGTCACATTTGACATTCATGTGTAATAGAGTGAAAGCATTAATATTAGTGGAATGTAGATATGCTGGTTGATTGTTTTTCATTTTGCTAATGATTGCTGTGATGAGTAGAATAATGTCAGGGTCGGAGGGTTAAAGTTAATGAGAGCTTTCCATTGCACCATTGATTAATGGTGGATACTATAGTGAGAGATTTTTACATTCCTCCCATATAAAAACAATAAAGGTAGAAATTATGCCAATTTAAACACTTTGACTACCTACCAAAATGTTTCTAGACCCGCCAAAATGACATCTAGGCTTGACAAAAACTGTGAGAAGTTATATAAAAATATATCAATTGTATCAGATGCTTGTAATGATATAAATCAAAGCTTGCTTTTTAAATCCACACTTTCTCTATTTGCACTAGGTTAAACTGGAAGAGATTTTAAATTCCTCTCCCAAATACACGTTGGAGAGTACACTTTCTAAAGGTAGAATAATAGAATATATTGTAGCATGATATATGTTTTAATATTAGAATATTATTTTTTCAATAGCTGATTTAATAATTAAAATTTAAATATGTTGACTCCAGTTGATATCTGTTCCCTCTTAATCCAAGAACAGACTTTACTGACTGGATTTCAAAGATAGAGGGCTAACTTCCATAAAGCTCCAACTCTTCTTGAAGAACATAGATACAAATGCAAGAAAGCAGACCAATGTCCATAAGAAACTGAGCAAATATTTTTGACAATTATTTTCCCCTTCAATGCTTTTTACTACTCTGTGACACAGCGACAAAGAAAAGAGAGACTGCAAGGTGAAAAAAAGAATCTTAAAAAACAAAAAAACCAACCCACCCTCAGCTCCAAAATCTAACCTTACTTTCAAAAGTGTCATCTTGTCAAATGAAAAATGTTCTTCAAAACTTCTGCTGAGAGCTTTCTAAAAGATATACTTTTTTAGCAAAGAATATCATATGAGAGGTAGTTTATGAGAGAATTTAATGACTTAAGACAAATGTCTCTGCTTGTCATATTAACCTATCTTTATATACCTAAGAAATGCACAAATAAAATATGACCATGACATTTATATGAGTATTTTTATTCCTTTTCCATTTTTTATTAGGAAATAAAATTAAATGGCTACATGTACCATGGTTAAGAGAAGTTAAATCTTGATCCATCACCTGAACATTATGGACAATGAATGATAATTGACCTATGATACCTATTAGTACCAACATAGGCTTTACCCATTATGTGAACAAATTTGAAAAAGGCTGGCCTTATAATAAAGCAGTATAAAGCTGTCATGTTCCACTGTAGCTATGTTGATGGTGCACTGAAGAGACCATCATATGCTGCAACATGGAAAATAGTAGGCTGGTAGGATTTTAATGTTTTTCTTTTGTAGTACAGTGTACTTCTTTCCTAAGTATGATTAAATAATCATAAGAACCCCTCTAAGGGCTAATCTGCGTTATTTCCCAGATTTTCACCTTGGGGACATATTGTCCCTTGTCACTGAAACCTCAGGGACAGAAGGGTACGCTACAGGGTGGCACAGCAGGAAGCTGAGATACTGATGAAACAGTGTTCAGTTAATGAAGGCATGGCCCATGGCTTCTGCTGGTATGCCATATGTTTGAAGAAATGCTAATGACTACAATTCAAATACCTTTTTCATCTTAACTATATGTAAATGTGTTTATAAATGCTCTCTTATAAATATACTATCACATTTTTAAAAGCTAAGTGCTAATGTTGCTTTCAACATCTATAATACACAATAATTAAAACTTCAGCAATTCTGTTTAATTATACCTTATGGGAAACTGTACAGTAATTTATAGAAATTAAGCAGAAAAACAAAGATCAACAGAAATAAAGCAGCAGTCTAAGAACTGAATAATAAATCATTTAGATCATTATTTTGCAAAAACAAGATCATTGTGAATAGACAACTTAGGGCCCAGTTCTCAAACAGCTGAAATTTGCAAGGGGAAGATCAGTTAAAAAACTCATGGCATCCTATTAAAAAAACTCCTTCAGCAAGTTGAATTAATTGTGACTTTTTTTGTGCAGCCAGATAATTTAACAAAACTCAAAAACTAGAGCTACAGATTTAAGATCAAAAACTGGAGATCTTAATTGGGCCGTGGCTTTTTTCTCTTTGCTTTACCTTTCTGAAAACCCTGTAACACTGCAGGTGATCATTAGCCACAAATGGCATTTTGCAGTGAATCATCTTCTCCACAAGTGGCCAAAACAACATCTCCATTGCAACAGCAGAAGTGGCATTCAGGAAGAGCAGTTGGTGACCAGGTTAACCTACATGGGACACTACTATTTTTGCTGCAAGACAGGACACCCTGTCGCAGTCCTAACTGTTCCAAAGAAACTCCCTCAAGATCCAGGTTAAGGCATGGTGGTATTGCTAAGCTGAGAATCTACTACTAGCTTTTGTTTTCCCCTTAACACAACTGAATCACTCATATACAAATTTTGCATAATACCTACTGCAGAATTTGAATAAACTTAAGATGAAGAAGGGCTAAATATTTTTAAATCTCTGAGAAAATCTACTTAAATTGTATCTCACACGGGCAAAGCCATGAAACTTAACTACCAGTTAACTTAATTTTCAATTCATTGACATTTCAATGAGATTCAAAAATCCAGTCCAAGCAAGAAGGAAAATAAAATATAAAATGTGATGCTGCCTAAGCATTCTTTAGGACACCAGGAGTATTAAGGTAAAACACCTGTACCAAGCTACTTTTGCTGATTCCTTTCTTTCACTTGATCCTTAAGAATTAGGACAGAATGAATTACATGAACGAGCTTTACTTGTCCAGTTTCAGACAGAATTGTCCTACACAAGTGCTACACTTACAGTGGAAGCCTTATGCTTCACTCTCACTGAAAAAAGTCACAAATTTGACCTTAAGGAATGAAGAGGAGAACTGGAAAACCACTCTATTTTGTTATCATCTTACTTACAAATCAGGCAATTGTTTGAGAAAAATAACTTCTGACTAACCATATATTGTGAAGCACTCTGTGCGAACACAAACCAGGCTTGCGTGTGTAGTTTACACACACGATGAAACATTGAAATCTATTTTAAAGTCAAGGCAATGAATGTTTTAAATTCTATTAGAGAGAATGTGAAAGTATGGAGCACAGAGGAAGATACCTTGAAGGGAAAAAAAATAGAAAATCACAGTTTCTGAATATCTTAATGGAAGGTCCTTCAGGCTGGGTAAACAACCTCTTTATCAACTCTGCCATCTCTTCAAGCAGAATTCATCTTCTTCTGCCTCAGCCAAAAGCAGCTTTCTGCCCTGTGTGCCCTCTTCAGCCAGGCAAGACTGACAGTCAGGGTCAAGAATTTTGCCCTACATATTTGACACATAGGCTCTGAATGTCTCGTTGTTTACCCATTAGCACTGACTGGTCTGTTGAGGTGTCACTCTCTTCTGGAAGGCTGGTGAGGCATGGGCCTTTTGTTGGCCTTTCATACAGAAGAAAATTTCACACTCTGACTGTACATTATTTTTTATTGACAAAAATGTAAAATATAGAGGACTATGGAGGACAGGGTAATGGACTAGAGTGTGTCCTTCAGTTTAGCAAGTCAGCTCCATCTTGGAAAGTACAAAATTATTTTTGCACTTAGCATTTGCTTACTGAGCTCTGTGAAGAATATGAGTAAAACTATTTTAGGTATCTTCAATTACCACAGTTAGCAAACTCCAGCTCAAAAAAAAGAAAAAAAAGGAAAAGTTGTTCTTTTATTCCCATTTTACACATAAGGACATAAGGCAGAAAAAGTAAATGTTTGCATTACTGAAAAGTAGAGGTGATCAGCCCAGTGATTTTGACAAGAATCAGGAAACTTTCAATAGCTGATACCCTCAGGTTCAGGTTCAGTACATACTTAAATATCAATAATGGGATTTATGTAGGGTTGTTCTGTTTTGGTTTTTTATCAAATGACTATATAATTTATGTAGGCTACAGAAATGCAGAAAGGGAAGGGCAGTGACAGAGAAAGACTTCTGGAATGCAGTGCTCATTAATGGTATTATTTCACTCCTACAAAACACAGAAACAGTTTTGAGGGAAAAGGGTTGACATCAGATCTTCCACTTTACAAGCCGATGCTCAGCTACAGAGTTAAAACCCATCTTCTGCCCTTTCTTTCATGCTCAGAAAATCTTCAGCTGTCTTCTGCAGAACATTTGAGCTTTATGAATAGTATTTGAAAGTGCACTGAAGAAGATAGTGGTTAAGAGTACCAACCTAGGACCTGGGTAAAGTGAACTTGGAAGCCTCACTCAGGTGCTCTGTTCACAATTCAATTAAACTATTCACTTGAGAAGTGCATACACATGGGGCAATGCTGCTCTTCACCCTCTTGCCTCTTGTTGCATTTTAACAGGCATAAGTGAGCACATATCAGGTACCTCAAAATAGGCCTTATATGAGCTATACAAAAGGATTTTGAGCCTCAGAAGTCATAAAGCTCTGTAGACCTTGGTGATTTGTCCTGTCCATTCATTCATTCCTCAGCTGCAGGCTGCCTCACACATCTTACACTCTATTTCAGTTTCTGGGGTGTCTCTCTCCTGCTGTACCCTGTGGAAGGAACCTGGCTGCCTAATCAGGGATCCTGCCATGGGGAGGCAAATTCGGCTACACACTTGATTTATAATTATTTGTAGAGAGGGGGAAACTTTGAAAAGCCATATTCCTTGCTACAAGAGAGTGATCCTTGGAATGCCTGTAGGATCCTCAGTCAAGCATCTGGATATTAATAAACAATTCCTTTCTGTTTGCTTGTTTTGGAAAAGTAGGCTATTCACCAGAGTATCACTACTTTGTCTCTCCAGGTAAGAAATTGACTATGTGTCCCCCCTCCATCACTTATAGGTCATGTCTTTAGTTCCTCTTTGATGGTATATCTTGAATTTTCAATGCTTTTTTGGACCTGTCTGGACCTATATGTCTTCATTTTTTCCTCACTAGACCTTCAGAAACCTAGCAAAGCTCCTTTTGAGCAATGGTGGCTAATAAAGCTAAAGACTGACTACCAAATCAGATGGGCAATACAACCCCTGGAAAAGATAACTGCATAAAAATACACCAAAATTGGTGGGAGCTTTTAAATTTGATCAATATGGTTAAAGATATGTGTAGGCTTATATCTTTGCACAATCAGTGTAGCTAGACCAACTGTTTATATATCAGAAAAAGTATTAAGAGAATTTATTAAATCTGGAATTTTATGTAAAAATTGTCCTTTCAGAAAAAACATTTGATGACATAGAATCAAAATAAAATTTGAAGTTTCTTACAAAACTCTTTTTTGGTGGGGGAGAACGCATTTAAAATTCAATAGAAATAAGGTCAAAATGTTTCAAAAATACTTCAGTTCTTGGGTATAAATTATATCATAGTTACCAGTGAACCTCAAAATGAAAAATAATTTTGAAACAAACAGCAAAATTATATTCCAATAAATGTAGAGAAAGCTGTGAGCCTATTGAAATGTTTTGTTTCAAATTAGAAAACACCTTTCAAGCAAATTTAATCAAAATTGATACTTTCCTTTAACAAGTTCAATTTTGTCAAAATCCTGTTTCCTGACAGCTGCAGTTATAACTTATATTTAGAAGCTTCCAAAACATTTTAATTTTGAAGTTATTATACAGATACTTCCAGTGCTAAAAGAGAATATTGTAAACACTGAAGGCTTAGAATAGCCTTTTCAAAGCAGGATCAAAAGCTTTAAAATGTTGCACATGGATATGGCTGGGGAATTATTTCAAGAGACAAAAAACATTTGGAGAATGTTTGGAAAACATTGCTTTTCGTAAATCTATACAAAGAACTGAAGCCTCAAGCTTTTGCTAAGGAAAAACATCATATCACATCCTCCTGATTATTCAATTGTGATGTATTTTGTCTGTTGACTCACACCTAGCATATGAACTCTGGGACAGAGGTGAGCAGATTTCAGCAAGGGAGGCTGGTGCCTGCTGAACAGCCTTTGTTTACACCAAAAGAGCTGCCAAAAGAGTAAAGAACATGATATATAGGGAGCAAAAGCAATCCTGATAGCAATAAATAAATAAATGAGGAATACTTTATCTCTCTCTTTCATTTTATTTTATTTTTTAATGTAAAAGACACAACCTATTTTTAAAGGTGTTTTCATGCCACGCTTCCTTGGAGTAGTAGAACACACAGTACCCTCCATTGCTAAGGCAGAGTTCATTTCACTAAAGGTATCCAGAAACCTAATTATCTCCTGAGAACTCGCTATAATTTTAAGGTTATGCAAAAGATGTTAACTAATCACACAGCTCCCAGATATTTGTAACATGCAGTGTGACTCTGAGGTTGCATTTAAATGAGAGACAGGCATGACTACTGATGTGTTGTTTGTTAGTGCTGCACAGCAAGCAAAATGCTACATTACACAGTGCCAAATTCACAATACTTCATCGGTTATGCTTCAGAGATAACAGAAAGCATACAACACTTAATCAGTGTTCAGTGTTCCACAGGCTATATTAAATAATAATAATAATAATAAACCGAGAAGTACTCCAGGAAAAAATAGACTACAAAATTAATTACAAATTGCAAATATGGTGCAATGCAAATGAATGCAAACAAGAAAAGCAAAACGTTTATTTTTTTACCAAACACTGACCCGATTTGGAAAACTCAGGCTTCCTGATAAATTAAAAGTCACACTTCAGGCCTTATATTATCTTTAATGGCTCAAAATTACACAAATTTGAGGATGTTCAAATGTGAAACCTAGGATTCAGAATATATTCTCAATTTAGAATTGTTACTTTTTAATATATACTGAAACCAAAACTACTGCAGACAAGTATCAGACTTTCTGCCTATTTTCAGAAGTGGGTGGACAAAGAAAATAGAGCTTATTGAATCTGAAAACAATAGCTTTGACTTCTTTGGAAACAATGCTACTGAGTGGCTTTTTTCCCTTGTGAATAGTTGTAAATACAATCAGCTTGTCTTTTTATGACAAAACCTCACTTTCAAAAGTTGTAATTTAATGCAATGAATCAATTGCAAACATGAATCTGTATATCACATATATATGTCTAATACATATACATATTTATATACATAAAAACAACAACATATAATTAGAAAATAGTATTATACCTCTCCTGCAAGAGTTAACTTTTACCCCTTGTCATTCATAATTTGAACAAAATTACAATAGATAAGAATGATAGATAACTGTTATCTCTAAACATCTGATGTGAATTATTAAATTAATTGTTCCCTTTTTATGCTACAACACTAAGCATATTGAAGCAGGCCCATACATATTTCAATAGGTGCATGTTTTAAATTTAGGGCTATGCCATCACCAGACTAAATTAGAGACTAGATAATTAATATTTAACTTCTATTAAGGCATCTTAAATTGTATAGTCTTAACCACCACCCTTCATTTAAGACAGCCACATGAAAATCTATTTGTAAATTTCCACTTAATTTTAAAGCAAATGAAACATGAATACAACTTGAGAGGCACATAAATGGCAAAAATCAAAAGAATCTAGGGTTTAGCAACCCAGGGAAAGAAAGTTACAGAATTTATGTCCTTCTGATCAGAGAGTTGAGGGGAAAAAGAGGGAAGCTCAGATGAACTAGAAGAAAACCTGCAGAGGTTTATTTACAGAGCATATCTAAAAACTGATGTGGATTTCCAGTTTAAGCTTAGTGGAAAGAAAGAAGGGGAAAAAAAGGCAAAAACCTTCCTTGAAGCTGTGGTATTTGCCATAGAAATTGAATCTTGCTTTGAAGCAAGAAGCAGCTGTTACTGAGAAATATGGAAATAATTTACTATAAGAGGCAAAGATGTGAAGAAAATAGATTCTAATCTGGTTCATAATATTATTGAATTATTATTTTAAAAGTCAGAAAAACAAAAGAAATGAGCAAAATTGCAAGCTGTCAGAGATAAATGCTGACACTATGGAGAAAAAAAAAAAAAAAAAACAAACATTAGAAGACCACTTAGTTAACTAGAAGGCCAGAGTGCAGAGTCTCAGGTGTTCAATGAAACCTGCCTTCCAGCTCAGAGGGAGTTTGGTTTAAAGCAGAGAAAAGAAAGTCACAGACATGAAGAATGAAAAAGCTGTTTACACTCAAATATAAAACTACAGATCAGAAATGCTGAAGAGCCTCAAAAGTCTGGGATCAAAACCAGAATCCCATAATCAGCTATTCCTATTTAGGAATTATGCCTACTTAACCCAGATTTCTAATCTGTCTTTGAAAAGTGAAGTGGAGAAGCTCAGGTAGCCAAAATAAAAGGTATGAGCTAATCAGCAGCTTGTATTTCATTATGGACAAGAACTCTATCCCATCCCAGGAAAAGGACTTTAACTTTCAGTGTCTTAGACACTAGACCAAAAGAAAAAAAGAAATCCACAGAAATAAAGCCTTATTCAATGGCAATATTTTTGCCAGCTCTAGTACTCAGTTGGAAAAAGTCATTTGGGGGAATAATTAACTTTAAACCCGCCTCTCCCCAAAACAGAGATTTTCAGTATGTTATTTAAAGTCTACAGGCCAAATTGTCTGTCAATTAACTCTGACTTCAGAGAATCAGCAAAAATGCAGCTGCAAAGAGTAGAACTTTGCTAGGATGAAAATGTCTTTCCAACTATGTCGTTTTGAAAAAGCCTAGCCTTTCAAGGTCCTCTTTTTGAGAAAAGACAACGATTAACTCTGCATTTCTGCTACTAACCAGTCTACACTACTGGGATGCTTAAATATTTGCTAAAACTAACTTACATCATTGAGATTTAAGGACAGTTAAATAATTACATTAATAAAGACCTGTATATGCATACACTCATATAAGATTTATAAGATAAGTGTAAAGATTTTTACACTCTTTTTTATTTGTGATGACTTCACAATCCATTTTCTAACTTTTACGTATGAGCAGCCATTAATGTTCAAGAGAAAAAAATCAAAACAGCAACACTTGCTTAATATTTCTGTTTCTAAGTAACCCTGTAATTTTTGCTTTCATACAAATTTTTCCTGACCTTTTTCAGAAATCTAATCTAGGTCATCACATCATGTCTGAGCCTTCCTGTATCATACATAATTTGCCTGAAAACCTTTGGTTTATGACGTCTTCACTTTTGGATTATATACTTTATTTTGTGCATTCCTTTTGATATTTCATGTGAGCTCTCGGTATATATTAAAATAACAGCCGATGCACATATGAATTTGAATGCCTTCCTAAAATGAGTATAGAAGATGCAGTGAAATAGAGATTAAAAATGTATATGCAAGAGATGAGACTGGAAAGTTTCAGTGGGACAGTTCAGTGTGTGAAAGATACTCAGAATTTTGGATGATTACCTAAATTTTATTCTGAAAACATTTAGATCTCATTTTCAGAAAGAGCTCAAGCTCAGCAAGACCCCTAATGGGATTAGCACTTTCCCTCAAAAAATTTAGAGCTGAGTTAAAATTAAACTGTGTTTGAATGTGAACTTTGGATTCAAATGTGTAATTTTCATTTGGGATGTCTACAGAAATTTAATTAAATTATCACACTAGTGATCACTCAAAGGCTTAACTGGTATCTTACAAAGTAAAGCTGATGTCCACTAAGAAACTCCTTTAACAGCATTGGGAGAGGAAGCTTAAAATGGCAAAAAACCAGAGCAACTGACTGACAAAGGGTATCCACATTTGTTAGATTCCTGAAAAGAATGGTAGGGACTAATAAGGAACATCAAGAAAAAAAATATGACAAGGTTGAGTGACATTACACATTTGGGTGGCTAAAGAACAAAGCTGTAAGGAAAACAAAGTGATTGCCTGGAGTGCAAAGATCCTGTCAACACGAAAACAAGTTAAACAAACAATTTTACTCTTTTAATTCATATTGAAGACCGTGTCACTGTGATGTAACTGAACTCTTTAAAATCAAATCAATCAATCTCTGTAGCACTTTGTGGAAGAGCAAGAAGCAGAAAATAGAAACTTGACAGCCCAATGTACCTTTGCCCTGATGTTAACTTGTCAACACTTATAACCCCAGAAGGAGAAATCAGACAATAGACCATATATAAATTATTCTTAACAGCAGTGACAGCTGCTGTCCTTTTTCTCTCAATGCATCCAAAACTCACTGGCTTAGAATAATTATCCTTATTATTTGTTACTGCTGTTATTATTGTTATTATTATTATTATTATTATTACTACCACTACTATTATAACTACTTTTTAAAAAATATCTCCCTAACTTAATCTTTGAGAGATGGATAAAACTGCTGTAAATCCAAAAGAAAAACAACTACTGTTTTGAATCTTTCATTCTACCACCAGCAGGTAAACAAAAATCTTCTCATTAGCAAAAATGGCTGGAATGGAAGCAAAATCCCACGCTGCTGGGTCCCAGATCTTCCCAGAGCTGTGAGTACAGCTGCATAGAAATGACATCCAGTGCACTGAAATGCACTTCTGGACTATGGAAACTTCAGAAGAACCTCAAAACCAAAGATAAACCTTTGCACTATTCAAGGCAGGACCAATGCTGCTTACAGCTCTGCTTCAGAAGTTATGTCCTTCCTGGGCACTGCTCATTGGAAAAGACATGAAACAAATTAAACTGTCCTTTGTTGCCTTTCCAGAACTCATCAAACACTGAATAAAAAATGTAAAAAGTTCACTTATTTTGATAAAAAAATCTTTCTGTAACCCTTGATGAATTCTGCTGTGTTGAAAAGTCAAGAGTTAACCGGGAAACCCCACAAACACTGCTTGGCCCACCAGGGTATGAATGAAGGATGGAGCTGAGCGTCTTTCAGCATTGTTGAATTAGTAGGCTGAAGCCTGAAAAGCAAGAAAGTTGATCAATTCCCAAAAGAGACTACTGCCTTCCAGATCTTCCAGGACATTTCAAGTCCTCTGGGAGCTCAATCAAATCTGAAGTATTCGCTTAATTTCTCTCCCTGAAAGATTGCAGTTGAGAGCGTGAAGGTTTTGGGTACTTCAGACTGCTTTGTGGATTTGTTTTCATTTTGGTGAGTTGCTGCTGTGAACAAAAGATTTGCGGTTTGGGTGGTGGCCTTTTCCAGGGGTCTTTTACTGAACCTCAGAAAAAACACGGCAAATTAGGTTATTATATTTTTATAGGTGAAAAGAGCTAAACAATTTAAGGAGATGGAGTCTAGGCATGTCAAAGAGCTGTATAACTTGGAAGTAGGACCAGCATTTTACAATGTCTAACTAGTTTCTTGAACAGGCTGGTAAAATGTGTGAAAAGAGACAAATTTGGAAGGATAATTAGAGAGGATCAAGATGAAATACTAGCTGTCAGGAAGGAGAAAGTATTTTAAACTAGTGTTAGCAGATGCCTCAAGTATTACTCTGCTCAGACAAAAGGGAAATATGTGTGGAGATAATACCATTTCGTGAGAATAAAAAGGGATAGAGTGATAGAGAATATAAAATACACTGATTATTGATGTAGTTCTTTTCTTCTCTCTTTGCAGAAGACAGAAATGAAAGCTGTATGAGTCTTTGCAGGTAAAAGGTTATGTAATTATCCAAACATACCTGAGTTGTTAGTCTAGGAAATGCACTGAATGTCTAATCTATGAATTTTCATCTGGTTGTCAGTAGAAGGAAAATGTATTTCCTTAGAGGTATTTAGTTTCTTAGTGACTGTTTCCCCCTCTGCACCCTGTACCTTTCAATTAAATCCCAGGCTGTGTCAAGAAAATGGAGGTAAAGTGAAACAGCAGTCATTCAGTGGCTAGAAATAATATGCTTGCCTTCATCTACACACACTGAATGGGCAAAAATATATGATAAATGCTCTTGCACCCACATAAGCATCATATTGTTCTCCTAGATGGGACAAGCAGGAGGCAGCATGACCCGTTGCATAGCAGAGATGGGGCAAACCAGATGGATCTGAGGTTACACACAGCAGACAGCTTTGCTGTCTGGAACTGCCACTATTTAAGTCTCCTACTCCAACTCAGCATTTTCTGTGATGTACATGTACTGTTTCTGTCTCTTTCATTCTTTCAGAGGTAAGAGGTTATCTGAAAGTATATTTGGGGGAAAATAGCAAATATGAACATCTGCATTTCAGATGGTCACAATATTCTGCAGGGTAACACTGACAAATTCCTTTTAATTGCTTACTTTCAAACAAAAGGAAGCATTCCAGTAGTAAATATTTGACAGAACAATGAAGAAAACAAATATAAAAAAATTCTTGATATAGGATCAGACAAGTGAAAAGATGCAAATGTATGTGATCCATTTTTCAGGAAAAACACTTCTGTATGATGTCTGGTATAATTAAAATTGTGAAAACTTGAAGATCTTTTATATATTTTATACACTTTATATATTTTCAGCTAATCAGAACTGTTTCTTTATTGGTTATTTTATGTGAGTGCTGAATAGCAGTCCCTTTTTGTAGGTTTTTTTTCTACAGCATCTACTGAAGTCTTCATTTACACTGCACAAATTATCCTTAGCAGCAGGTAGGAAGCAATCAGCAAGGTGTAGCTGGCAATAGGTCTATTTTCATTACAAGATGGAGAGAGCCAGGGGACATGACATTTGTCCAACATAGTCAGGGAGGACTCTTTTAGGAAAATCAGCTCTGGAGAATTGTAGTCTTGCTGAGGAGAAATTGAAAGGGGGAATGTGGGAAAGTGTGTGGTTGTTTTGTTTGGTTTTTTCTTACTTTTTCTCAGTAAGGTAAGAAAAAGACAGAAGTAAGAAATAATTCAAATCCTTTTAAAACTTCCTACAGTGCCATAAAATGCATATAATTCTCCTGCTCTTGAGTATGCTGAGCGTTTCAGAGCACGTCTGTGAAATTATTTCACAGTGACTCATTAGTAGAACTGTTAGCAACAAATTTGGAGGAGGAGAGCATGAGGATTTTGGAGATGAAAGAGAGTCAGAGCTAGTGCAGTTATATCACACTGGACAAATTTTTCAAACAATAGTAGAATAAGACAGAGGTGAGAGGGAAATGGGCAAAATCATAATGACCTAACTTTACATACCAAATTGAGACACACAAATCCAGAAACCGAATGTCCCAGAGTGTCCCTTGAAGGGGATTTCAGTCCCCTAAATTTCTTAATTATCTTTTGCAGGAGACTATTTTCTGTTGAACTACGGTGGCAGTTATTTTCCCCATTACATGTTATTATTTCTTGTTTCAGCTCTCCTTTGATTAATCTCTCTGTTGCCTCCCTTCAGTAAGCAGGAGTGTTGTATGCTTTTAAGTATTTACTGAATGTTTTACAAGGAAACATTTTTTCTAGAACTGTAAATACAATAGAACTCCTCTAAGCAAATGAATGCCCAGCAGGCTGTATTTTCTTTCCTTTTTAAATAATACATTTTCTTGCTACTGGCCTTGGAACTAAACTTCCTCCTTTACCATGGAATAAATGTATCTTGTTAAGTTCCAGAGTAAGAATAATTTTTTTTTTCTTTTTTTATACGTAGTCAAGGAAAATGCCTAATATAGTGAATACTGTAAAATCAGACTTGAATAAAGGCTATAGTCTTTATCTAAAAATATTAAATATAGAGGCATCTTGATAAATTCTTATATAAGTATACCTTAAATATAATCTTCTTAAGAACATTGATATTTGCATTTGTTTACCTGAATAAAATGGCTGGAATACAGATGAAATGATGCCTTTGTCAGAGATGGTGAAATGAAATATCACTGCCTGCTCCAGAAGTCTGTAGCACAGCAGGGCATTGAACTCTTCTCTTCTGAGTCCTAGGTTAGCACTTGAACCATAGGAGAACCTGCCTCCATCTTCAGGGGATTACACCTGTAAATGAAAATGGAAAGGAAAACCTATCAGTCCACATCTCTTCACACATCATTCGCCTCTCAGAACCTGAGGAAAAGGACACTGTAAAGCTTTCTCAAGGAAATTGTCTCTCATGACTTTCGTGAGATATGGAATCCCAAGTCTTTCGCAAGGACCTAACAGTTAACTGAGACATATGAGGCAAATAAACATTGGATGGGCAAGTTAACTTGTAGCAAAACAATTTTTCTAAGGATTTTAATTTCATTTTGAAGTCTAGAGGCTAGGAAATGCAATGACTAGATCTTAAAAAAATGCATAAAATATTAACATCACTTCAGAAAACTCAAATGGAGTACTTCTCCCCATAGAAGACACAGTATACCTACATGGTCCATAGAGTAAGAAGCACGGAGAAGAGCTGTAAAGCTGGGTGATAGCAGAGGGAAGAAAATAAATAGAGAAGAATAGAGCCAACCCCTGTCTTATCTTCATGGAAAATCTCCAAGCTGCCCTGAACTGTTGGCCTGAAATGCTGGTTCACTCCTGATTTTAGAAAACAATTATTCTCAGATCAACACTTTTCGTTCTTTGGTATTGGATGACACACCTTGTAGAGGGTGAATACCCTTTTAGGCTCTTTCAAATGCCCTCTAATGTCAACTGGCTGTTGCAGAAATTCATGCTGTTCAATATGGGACAACTAAAACTCAGAAAATGAAGCAGGCCTCAGTCTCACTGTCTCCACGTCAATTTTGAACAACTGAGAGAACTCAAGTTATAGTTTCACTTTTTTTTAGTTCACTAATTTATCCATATATTTTCCTTTAATTTTTCTGCATCACAATCTCACTGCCTAAGGCTTTATATGGTATTCTTAAGAACAACCAAGTATCACTCACCTCACTTTGCAAAGAAGATTAAACAAGGATGGTGCACTACTGACCCTTGATCCTCAGTCTGCTCGTATCTCCAGACTACACTATTTCTTATGGTTCTATAGAGATACTTCATCAGCATGAAATTGTTACAGAATAAAGCTTCTTGCTACAAATATACATCAAAACATTCCTTCACGTTCCTATGAAAATAGTTGGTATTTCACAGGCTAAATTTCTAAAATCTGGAAATCTCAATCAAAATCCTTGAAAATAAAGATATCAAGCATGGTTATTTTGAAATTAGGTGGTTTTCAAAATTGTTGCAGTCATAGACAAAGATTATGTTAGGAAACTTCAGCAGCTTCATTCACTGAAGAATGTTCGCTCTGATCTGAACCCTCCAGCCCAATCTCAAATCCTCATTAATGCAGGGTATGTGTTCTATTCTGTGCTCTCTTTGTAGCACAAAACAAGGAACGTGTAAGAAAACAGTGAAGAGAAGAAAAGGTTTTGAGTTGAACACTGAACTTTGCAGTTAATTATTTCCTTGTAGCACTGTATTAACTTAATTCTGTGAAATGAACCAATTGCAGAAAACATAGTTATAGTTAGACCTGTTACCATTAATTTCTATTTAATTTCCAGGAGAAAAGAATTTTGTTCTCACTCTTTGTCAGCTGACTCAAGGTCAGTTAAAGAAGGTTAAAAGCTTTACATACTTGAGTTGGTGCAGCAAATTTAGCTCTTTACTTTCATATTTGTTGTGATGTACATCTCTGCTGCACTACAAGATACTCTTTGTTGTACTAGTTTAAATATCATCCACACATGAAAGGCAATGAAATTCTATCAGCAAGTTTTTCTGAAAGCAAGCTGTGTTGGAACAAAATCAAAGAAGCAAATAAACCCATTCTGCTCCTCTCCAGCTTTCTAAAACTTTCTCAAGTTCTGGAAGATGGGAGAGAAATGCAATTAAAACAATTCACTAAGTGCTTTATTTGCCACCTGCCATTCATTGAATACCTGCTGATAAAAGTGAGTTTTTTTACTTGCAGATTTGTCCTGATAGACTGGAATTATGAAAGTTCACGAGTGCTCCAGGAGCCACATGAGGATAAATATAGATTCAATCAAATCAAATCAAGTTTGGCAATAAAGATGTAAGAAGTGAATTACTTTCAGCTTGCCCCAAGTTGTTTAACAGAACCAGGACAATTTATGAAGGCAATTTTGTTTAAAAAATGTAGAAAGCCTAGTACTGTTCAATTCTTCTGTTACTCTGTTAGCTACAAAATTCACAAGCTGTTACAATTTTCAAAAGGTATTTTATCCAAAACTTATCATATGTTCAGATGTGCTTACATAATGTTATTTTAATTAAACCTTTTAACTGTCACTTTTTATGCTATAATACACTTGTGACATAAATGTACATTAACTATTCCTATCCTCATACCAACATACTCACTGGCCAATTTCAGTGAAGGTGTGTGTCTGTATTAGTGTTTTGTATTAGATATTTCCTGCTCTTCTGAAGTGAATGTCTCAGCTGTTCCTCTTTATATTGCTATGAGTTGCATTATGGATTTGGTTCTCTCTGAACAAAACTGACTCAAAGATGAAGGTACAGGAGAGCTGTCACTTCATGGGCCTGGACAAGAGCAAGCCTGAAGCAGCCAATCTCCCTACATCCCACTCCATTGCTTGTAGTGTGATCATCAGGTACTCAAGACAGGTCATTTGCCTCATACAATTAATTTCGGTGAGTTTTACTAATAACGTGGGTTGCTACATGTTTGTGAAGAGGGAATCTTGTATTACACAGCGCAGAAAATGCTGAAAAAGAAACCCTTGTTGGACCTCAAAAAAGAGTTTGAGGAGGGGGAAAAGACACCTTTTCCATTAATGTTATCGCTTAGAGATCTACATGTGAAGAATCAGTTGGCACAATAGTGAGGTGATACGAATGTGCAAACCCAAGGTATCTGGGAATGCAAGATTTGAACACTGAGTCCAACTGTAATTGTTAGTACCAGTAACCAATTATTGGATCAAAATTTTCTTCCTTTTTATATATATCTTTTTCCTCCTTGCTGGTTGCCTCTTAATGTAACTGTAGAGAAAAAATATATGTCATCAAAATGTGAGTATTTCTCCTTTCATTAGAGAGCTTTTATAACTGATTCTCACACTGTTTACTAAAATGTACCTCATCCTACTGATTAAAGATGTTGGAAGAGCTGTTATCTGCATCATATCTCCATGTCATAAATCCATATGACCAGACAGAGTAGACCAGAAACACTCTGCTAATGCTGAAGTTTGTGTATAATTGACAGTGACTATTTGTCTGACCTTATATGTTAGATCATGGAATTGATTCAAATTCAGAAGTCAAATACATAATGTAAGTTCGAGAATGTAATGTAGTCACAGCCTCAAACCTTACTTATATCAAAAAAAGGCAATTAAAATTCAGTAGTCACTTTTCATTGTGTGTACACTTATGAAACCGTAGTGTCCTCTCAGTACACGCAGACCTTCATTGTCTTTGAGGATATTAAACACAAGCATCATGTGTAGACAGTTGTACTGATTCTGATTTTATTTTAAGGTTCATCTGAATACTTTCCAATTTTAAGATGACAAATACCTGAGGTCAAAAATAGTGAAAACAGATTCTTAGCAGCATTGACAAACTGGGATAGTCAGAATTACCCAAGTAAAGTTTATAAAGTGATTTATTTTATATTAGTGTCCTTATGAACCAATTTAATCAGATCATAATGTCAGCATTTACAACACCAATGAAAATAGGTCTTTATAATACATCAGTGGGCTGAGTTTCATTTTAGTAAATCAGGGAGGTGCAGTATTTTCATTTCGGCAAGTAATTCTAAAAACAAGGTCACTATAAAATCATTCCTCGAACAAACGGTTGGGAGGGAAATCTAAAATGACCCTTTAAGGATTTTAACTGGCATGTGGTGAAGACATAGTTAGGTTCCCAAGTACAATAATGTTGAGTGAAACCAAAAAGTAGGAATTTCTCTAGTTAAATTCTTCAGGTCTGTGATTGGGTCAGATTCTTAATCTTCCATAATGGATGTAAAATGAAAACTAAAATAAAAACAGAGTTATTGTAAATCCACCAATATGATGTTAATTGCTTTTACATGGACCATGCCAAGGATATATATTAAAAAAAAAAAAAAAGAAAGAAAGCAAAATAATTAATGCTAAAAGTTTCATTGAAACTTAAAAAAACCCCACCAAACCTATGTAAAAAGTTGGTGTTTTTTTCCCTCTAATGAAATGAGCTCTTTACATATAAATTATATTGTAATAACAGAGCTCCCTGGTGGAAAAGAGTTCCTTCTCCTGCTGGCAAAAATTAAGATAATCACAGATGGCTAATGATCAAAAATACTGACTGACAGCTCTGAAGTACAAGGCATAGATAATATTCTCAGAGCTACAGTTTATTTATACTCAGAACTGGCTTTAGGCACCCACAAAATATGCATTTGTGATGTCCTATTATAAAGGAGATCTTTTAGCCACCAGTTCCTGTTGTAAAGTTTTTTTCTTAAGACTAAACTGATCTCCATGATTATTTCACCAAAATACTTGTGTTTCAGTGTACCAGTTATTTGAAACAATTTGTAACTAGCTGAATTTCCTTCCTATTATTTTTAGTAGCATTATAACTAAAACGTATATTTTGAGTTCTTAGAAATACTGTGCTATACTTCAGGGTTTATATACTGCAGAAGTCAATGAGGGCAAAGAAAGGGTACTGAAACTTAATAGTTTCTTGTATTTGAATGATGGTGTACAAAGTGTCTGGTTTCTTTGGTAGGGCTCAAAAACCTGTAAGGAGTTTGGTCTTGCTCCCACTTATGTTAGTTGGAATGTTTAGCTGATTCAGCCAGGGTGGATGAGCTTATAGGTAATTCTAGTTTTCTCAAATGTTTCTTATTTATCACTTTATGGCTCCTTTAAAAACTTTTCTAAACTTTTTATAGAGTAGAAACCTATCTTTAATTTCAAAGCACTGACTGTACTTTAGGCTTGTGATTGTTACAACCTTTCAGTACATCTAATATGTAACACCAAATGTTGTCTAATAGAATGTCTGCCTTATTGAAATATAATTTCTATCTCCTGTAATGTAGATGAAAAGCTGGAAAGATATTCCAGACCTATTTAAAAGGTTTGATAATAAGAATACTACTTTTAAATACCCCCAAAATATTACCAATTTTGTATTAGCAATATTTCCAATGAAATATTATGTAGTAATGGATATCTGAAAAAGTTTCTACTTCTTTATCCATTTAACTTTCAGGTACATATTAAGAAGATGGCGCAAAAAATGGCAAAGTTCTTTTAACTTTGCTATCGATTTTTTCTGAACTTCAGAAACCAGAAGAGAGGGAGAGAGGGTGAGAGAGAGATAAAGAGAGATGTTACTTATGGAAAATCTACACAAAATTACACATGTCACTGGACATCCGTAAATGCAGAAAGAAATTTTCAAAATCCAAAACTGTAGAAAAACCTACAGTCAGAATTTGCACTTGCTTAGTCTATGCAGTTTATCTCCACAAGCAGCATAAACCAGGCTTCATTAATCACAGAGCTCCCGGAAATACTCACTTAATAAACCTTTTGATTTTCAACTATGCATGATTTTTGGACATAGGCTAATGATTTTCTGTGCTGACAGCAATAACCTTGCTGATATGTTGCATAATCTCAGACTTCAATATAGGTTCACATTCTTTTCATTGTCTGACTGGACCCCTGCTATATGAGCTGGAAGCTCTGGGTATAAGGAGCACCCATATATCAACACAGTTCCTGTTATGCCAGAGCAGTGTAAATTTTACAATGGCAGGCATGGAGCTGGAGTAATAATTAATACAAGCCTTTCCCCATGCAGACAGTATTTTTGTAGCTATGTTAAATTTCATCCTAACCGAAATTATTTCAGCAAGTAAGTTATTTCATCTAAACACATGTGCAGTTTACAAGCAAGTCTGTGACTTACTAGCACTCTAGCAGTAACAAATTTATCAAAAATTACTTCTTAGGGTGAAAACTGGTATACAGTGTTAGATTAACAACTCAGAAGTCAGTCATAAAAAAAGAAGAGAGAGTGAGAGAGAGAGATTGAGGGAAACAATTTTATTTTCTTTTATTTTATAAAAGAGTTTTTAGGAGCTACATGAGCTTCACAATCCAGTACTTTTTAAGAGCATGTATTCATTCCACCTCTTTTGAAACCCTGTTACAGCTAAGTGAACTATCAAACCTAAACTATTTCACTGAACTGAACAACAATAAACCAAACGAGTAGAAGTACTAAAAGCATGCCTGAGGCAACAGAAACTTTGGTGTTAATTTCCATCTCTTTCAAGTGCATTTGATGAATGATGTGACAAAAGAATCCTAATTAAAGTCGAAATCCTGAATACTAAATAAATTAGAAGTGCCACTACATTCATCTTCTACTATGATAATACTGCCACTTCTACTCTTTTTCTGTGCCCCTTTGCTTACATCTGTGGCAGTAACTCAGCAAAGGGCACTGCCAGCACAGATGGGGAAATGGATACTCTTCCCAAACAGAGAAATAATAGGACAGGCCAGTTTGTTTCCCTTCACTGCCTTCAATTTACACAAAGAAAGCCTACCAGGGGCATTCAAAGTATTTTTAGGTATATATTTTTCCTCTCAAATGACTTAAAACTTGACAAGCGACACTACACTATCTGGTCTTTAGTAGCCCTAGAAAAGTTGCAGTGTTTATGGACATTAAATTTTTATTTCTTTTATTACTGGAGAATCATTAAGTATATATATACTTGGAGTAATATACAATCCTAATGGGTTGGAAAGCAACACTGAAGGGATGAAATTCTATGGCTTGTGTCACACAAGCCAGGCAAGACAATCATAAATGACCTTAAAATCTATGAATCTTTCAAGGAGCTGCCCCATTCAATAAGCAGACTGGAACATGAATTATGACTCCCGAGAGACATCCTTTCCCTGCTCCCCTTTTGTTCCAGGGAGCAGCTCTGAAATACTTCAGGAGAAGTTTATATCCCCAGTGTGCCCAAGCAGTAGGCTTGTCTTTTTCCGTTCTCTTTCCACTCCTTAGAGAAAGAGGGCTGTCAAGGGAGGAGGCCCTTCTATTGCGACCACAACTACACTCAAAGTCTGCCAATGCAAACAAAAGTGGTGCTTCAGTGTCTCCAAATCCCATTTGTACTCTCTAAGGCCTGTGACAAGAGAAGGCCTAAAAGGCTGTAGTTAATCAGGAACTCAAAGGGAGCCATGTACTCCAATCTCTCAACTGTGCCAATGACTAATAATGCCTGCCTGTTAGAAAAAATGTAAAAATGTAATAAACATGTAATGATACTTCTCCAAATTTTTCTCCCAACCCATAGAAGTTTATAGCAAATTCTGATTCAGAGTTCATACCTTTGTATTTAATGTCTCATGATGTACTGCACAGGCACAAAACACACATGACTTGACTGACATAGTTAAACAAATCAACACTGCAACTGCATAGGTCACATAACACCAAGTGTCTTCTTTAATCTTCTTCCAGTGATATCACACTTCTTGGCTCTAAACAATGTAGTTTTCTTTGTATTTTCTAAATTACAAAAAAACCACTTTCATTTGAGGTTTTTAACAAGTTTTCAGATTTGTTATATGAAATTCTTTTTTTTTTAGAGGAAATGAAAGAGAGGATTATCTTAATGGAAAAGACAGATTGCCTGCTTGTATCTGCCTGATATTTTAAGATCTGATTTTACACCTAATCTAGCTCATGTCCTTGTAATGGGCTAAATTTTTTGAAAGTACTGTGAATGAAAACTAAGCCTGTGTACATGTGGTATATAATTTCCAGAATTCTTGTCCGTGTGTGAATTTTGCAGCACTAATTTTCTCCTATGAATTTTGGACTGATGTTTTAGAAAGGATATTTCTTGATCTTAACTGTAATAGTGATAATTTCAGTGATCAGAGTGGATTGTTGGGCTAATTATTCTATATAGGTAACTATATATAGGTTTAATAAATTGCCTAAATAGGACAGACATGCTGAGACACATATTGTGTGATATTATTTATTGAATTGCCTATCTTGCACATGAACAACTGAATATTTGCAGCACCAGCTCCTGAATTTTAACTTTGCATTCAGCTACTAACAGTAAAATATATTATTTACAATATCACTCAAGGTAAAGAAGATTTTCAACCCATCTTTAAAAATGCACAGGATAACTAATTATCTTACTAATTCTCTCTCACACAAACACCCTGTGATAAAAGTATGCAACTTGGATTTTCCCCTGTGCTTAAAAACCACAGTTTGACAGTCAAATACACGATTTCCAATTTTTCCTGGGTTTTTGAATGACTTCATATGTACATCTTGAGGTGCTGGTCAAGGATAAAGAATGGAAGCAAGAGGTATTTGAAAAATAAATTGTCGGAACTTCAGAGCTTAGTAATTCACGTTTCTGCTTTGTAACAAAAACATGAACTGAAGCAGGATGGACTTCTCTAAACTAAGGCAAGAAAAGAACTTGGAAATTTAACTTGCCTTTTCATGTACATTACTACAGAGTTTAACAAAGTCACTGCAAGATTTCCCTTCTTAAGGATAGGCTAGATTGTATTCGCTCTTCGCTATCACTTTGACTTCATTATCATTGACCTTGATCCTTTCTGCCACTGTCTGCTGTGATCCCTGGGGATTAAATGCTCAAAGGTTATTGACTTACATACGTGCATATGAGTTGTCATCTCTGGATTCTTAATAATTGATTGTCAAAGCACTTTTGCATCATGCACCTTGCTTTTTGTAGCAGAACAAGTGCCCTTTCTTAGCTCAATGTTCAGCTACTCTTCTATAGGGTATGTGAGTGTCAACTGGCGCGATACAGCGTAAAAATACAAGCTTGTCAGTAATGACCCAGTTGGTAGCCATCAGAATACTTGGCTAAAAAGTCTGAGAAAGCTTTTCAAGTTCTTTTGCTTGTTTTTTGTGGTTTAGTTTTGGGTTTTTTTGGTTTTTTTCCCTGGGACTATTGAAAACTGTAGCAGAAACCATTGTGATTAAGAGAAGCCTAGATTTGACAGAGAAATTTAAAGGAAAGTATCCTCTTCAAGGACTAGAGAAGAAAAAGGTATTCTGGTCAATATTTCCAAACATGAAAATTATCTGAAATTAGTTGCAAGACTACAACTGAGCCAGAAAAAATATCATTTAAAAAGAAAAATTTATATCGGGTCTGAGATTTATGTATCCTATGAACATACAAGTATAGGTTGCTGTGGTTTTTTAAGTTTGTTGGTTAAAACCTTTTGTTAATTTTGGTTAGGTTTGTTGGCTGGGTTCGGGAATTTTTTTTTTTTTTTTTATTTTTTTACCTCTCCTATTTTCAGCAGTTTTATTGAAGGATTGTTAATGCTAGTGAAGACCAAATTACATAAAACTAGTGGCCTTTTACGTTGGTTAAGCTTAGAAAACAAGGTTTACTGAACATAATAGTTTGTTAAATTCGTCGCATGCACCAGAAGGGTAACAGTAAGCTTTTTAACACAGGTGTTTTTTTCAAGAGGCTTAGTCTCAGAGACATAGAGGAGCATCCTTTTGTTACCAGACAATGTTTTCTGGAGCTGTAGTGTGCTATTGTCACCATAAGATAAATCCACAATGTATTGGAGAGAGTAAACTGTTCCTGTTGTGTAATGCTTCCCTATCTCTCTAAAGGCTTAGAACATCTTTTATCACAATGGGGAAATTTGGATCTTTTATCAACTAGTTCAAAAAAGCATTCCATTTAAATAATGTGTCTGGAACCGTAGTCTATGGCAATAATCAGTAGCTTATTAACCTTAATCATAACAACACATTATCACTATTTGGTTTCATGTTGACTAATTTGCAGAACAATGGGGAAGAGCACACTCAGCACATAAGACGGTTCCTAGTTCTTGGCACTGCATAAATACAGTGACCCTCACTTGAAATGTCAGAGACTTAAGAAAAAGCTGTATCATATGATGAAGGAAGAGAGTCGGGGAAAAGAGGATCATGTAATCAGAGAGTTAGTTAAAAAGTAAACACTTGTTAAACCTCTGGACAAAGTGAGACCATCATCAAACAGATACCTAGAGCAGAGAATAAAGGTCAGTTACCTTTTATCATGTTTGTGTAGCTTCAGTTAAACTAACAAGCAGCAGCATGTGCTTAGGGTCATAGTTAAACACTTTTGCCTTGATAAATGAGCTGTGTATTAGGTGCTTCCCTTTCAAGAGCATGGCCATATTGGAACTCTGATCTACAAAAAAAGACATCAGAAGAGGAAGCAATTTACCTGAGGGCAGAAATCAGTCATTTCAGGTGGTAGAAGGAAATAGTAACATGTCAAATAATAAAATAATAATAAGTCAAAACAACTAAAATGAAGCAGAGAAAACTCAAAAATAAAACTGATCACTTCAGTTTTGGGGAGTGAAATTGCAGAATTTTTTTCTTTCCAGATTTTGCAAAATCATTAAATACACTTTGTCTTGAACTATTTCAATGTTAAAGGCACATTTCCTCATAATTGCGCACTTCTTATGAAAATTCTAGTTCTTGATCCTGATGATTCTACTATTTCATATGAACCACTACTGCTAAGGAAGAAATACAGCCATAAGCCTTACAAGAGATTTAGATGTCACCATCCTCAGAGGAGGGAAGGTAGATGAATAAATGGCACCTTCTAAAACTATGCTATATGATATGGTGTATCAACCATGCTATATAACAGTTTCACTGAGTTCATTCAAAAAAGGAATTTTAAGTGCTATTAATTTCTTAGATACTGTAGGACTACAATATCTTCAGTGGGGAAAAAATGCTAGAACTGCAACATACATCTTAATAGCATTACAACAAAACAAATTCAAGAAGTTTTAGGTTCTGTATTATAAAAGTAACATTCCTGAAATTGCTTACAAAAAATATTTAGGTGACATCACCCCAAAATTGATTGGAACCAGTTCTACTACATTAAACTAGAAGAAACATGAAAACCTTCTGTCTTTTCACTGAATTATGCTATGCCACTGTACCTCTTTAAATGTATACTACAGCTTAATAATTACTGTGTCACAGCATAGCAAAGTTTCCTTGTATGATTTGCACTTCATAAAAAAATGCAAATGTGCAAACTTCAATTGCCCAGAGCATTCACACAGACTAAGATTCTACTACAGGCTAAACTTTGTAATGGTCATAGAATCATAGAATGGTCCAGATTGGAAGGGACCTTAAAGATCATAAATTCCAACCTTCCTGCCACGGGCAGGGACACGTTCCACTAGAGCTTGCTCAAAGTCCCATGTAGCCTGTCCTTGAACACTTTCAGGGGTGGGGCATCCACCACCTCTCTAGACAACCTGTTCTGGTGCTTCACTATCCTCATGGTGAAGAATTTCTTCCCTATATCTAACCTAAACTTGCCCTTCTTCAGTTTAAAGCCATTACCCCTTGTCCTATAAGTACAGGTAATAAGTTCCTCTCCAGTTTTCTTGTAGAACCCCTTTAGGCACTGGAAAGTGCCAGATCCTTCTCTTCACCAGGCTGAACAACTCCAACTCTCTCAGCCTGTCTTCACTGGAGAGGTGCTTCAGTCCTCTCATCATCTTCATGGCCCTCCTCTGGACTCACTTTAACAGATCCACATCCTTCTTATGTGGGGACCCCACACCTGGACAGTGCTTGGTTGTACCTGCTTCCATGATAGAGAGAATGGTAGCAATATGTTTGTTTATGCTTTGGTAAGAGTTCAAAAACTGCTGTAAATCACAGTAGGATATCACTATCACAGTGGCAGTAGTGCTGCAGCCATGAATGTTAAAAGGTCATAAAAGATTTTTTTTAGTAGATCAGTTTGTAAAGTTGAAAAAAAATATAGACCAACTCTTCTTCAGATGTCATACAGAAACAGCGAGTCATAATATATTCAAAAATCTCAATAAAAACCACAAAAAGCACTTGTTTTTCCTTCAGAAGAAATTTGTTTTAGTTTCCTTCTCTATTCTTTGCATGTTCAATCATAAAAGCAAAACACATGAAAATTTCTCAAAACATCAAATCAATTTGAAACACTGGGGTCCATATTCTGATATTAGAAGAGTTGAAATTATAATGGAGAATATTTCACCAAGAATTTATTTGGCACAGTGCATAATAATTTTATAATGGATTTTTTAACAAAGAAGGAAGTAAAATAGGATGAGAGAGGTAAGCATACAGAAAAACTAGATACAGTAACTGAGGCTGATGAAGAAGGCGGAATCTGAGAATGCTTTCAACTATAAAGTTGAAATGAAGCCTCAGCCAGCCATTCTTGGCCAAAATCAAAATACTTGATCTTGGGAGAGACTGAGAATTAATTCAGCAAGACTTCATTATTTCAGTGATACAGATTCAGAGTGCTATAAATGAAATTATTGTCTTTTTGTCTCATAAATGGGTAATAAATGCTCTATACCCCAAAACTTCTCCACATTTTCCTGCTAGCTGCATAACATATTCAACAGAATAACTGTGTTTTTCTCCTGCATGTCATTGCCCTATCACAGTTGTGTGGTAAAGTATCTGATAAAGATCTGCAGTGATTTGGGTTCTAAATCTGCTAGGCACTAGATAGTAAAAACCCCAGCAATTCTCACAGGCCATGGGATAGGACGGAGAGACAAATGTCTCACATGTAGTATACATAAAGGACAGTGATTCCACAAAAAATTTAGCTTATCCCATATAAACAAGCTTCCAGATTCAGGACACTGGAAGCA
Source organism: Daphoenositta chrysoptera (assembly GCA_013397915.1). NCBI lineage: Eukaryota > Metazoa > Chordata > Aves > Passeriformes > Daphoenositta > Daphoenositta chrysoptera. The sequence continues at coordinate 1,421,348 of VZRO01001695.1, forward strand.
AATATCTGTGTACATACACGTATTTTTATCTTCAAAATATTTATATATTTAATTTATATTGCTTAAAAACAATCAAAGAGTCACATCTAAAACTGTATCTTCATTTCATAGCAATGATTAAATTTATAAGTTACTTTGTAAAAATGTGGCTTAAAAATTCAAGAATTTGAATTTTACTGAAAAGAAGTGTGCTGTGAGGAGATTCCACTGTTAATGTATGTATGATGGACTGCTCTGAAACAATGCAGAAAATGGATCTGTTTTTTGTGTTACTCTAGGTAAATATAACGACTATATAACATAACATAATTTTATAACATAAAATTTAACTATTGAGACTTTACCTAAGTGGCAAACTGTAAATATAAAAACTGGAATGAACTTTCTGTGTGTTATTTGGTATCTTACGATAAACTATGGAAACACCTAAGTGTAAAAACAAAAGCTGATCTCTTCTCTTATCCTGCTGACTCTTAGTCCTTTATCACAAACTTTTCTTATGTAGCTGAACAGTATCAGTTCACAACACAAGATGCAACCATCTTCACTTAATAAAGAGATAACATTTTTATTCAGAGTTTATGTTGATATTTGAAGTATCATGCACACTGCTAAGTAGTCATAAGATCAAATGCACTTCGGCTTAGTTTCCATATAAAAACTAGGTGTTAATTTTATTACCACTCTGGAAACATATTTGAAAGCATATTAATGACTATTAATGTCATATGCTTAGCCAAAAGAATTCCTGAAGTCAGAGTACTATTTTATTCGCTTTAAAGCTTTAGTAATAAGGAGTTGAATATGTATTTTGATAAGTATTTTATATCCTGTTAGCCTAGAGTTGGATACAATTGAAAAATCTCCTACTGTGTACACAGAAATTATGCTGTATTTTGGTAAAACAGTAAAGCTGATGACAAAAGTGACTGAATTCCAAAAGAATTTATCAAAAATATCCAGACAAACACATAAATAATTATATTATTCAGCTGAAGAATTTTCCATTTGTCAAGATAAACATTCTTGAGTTTTTATTTGGTTTCTTTTAAGAAATTCCAACCAGTTTGGATAATTAATTACATGGAAATCAATACGAAACTATTTAGGTTTCCTTTAACAAAATAGTTCACTATTTTTCCTTGCAATTTTTTCAGTACCGTAAGAGACTGAATTCATCAAGGAATTAGATGAGAAATGGAAGTTTCTGTTTTAGAAAACAGAATGGCAGCTAGACAACAGAAAACAGATGCCAATTATTTGCCAGTGTCTGCGGTAGAACAAAACATTTCATGACATTTACTTTGCCTTAGCAAGGCTGCCGTTGATGTCAGTCAGCAGGTTAAGAAAAGAGAGTGCATATGATCTAGGATTGAACAAAAGTTCTTACACTTTGGTAAAGATGACAAGATGAAAAATACATGGTACTCTTTATAGAGACAGCTATAATTACACAATCTAAAATAATACTTTCTTACAGTGTAAAAGCAGAGTTGCTTAATAAATTAAGTGAAAACAGAATTTGCACTTCTTGGACTTAGAAGACACAAAATAGGATTTCTTTTGTCACACACTGAACAGGAAAGAATTCAAGCTGTGCAACAGAAAATAAAATCTTTTGTCAGTACATTAGCTATTTTTATTTGCCCTGAGTACACATTTGTAAGGTGGGCTAGACTTCACCATGTGCCATCCAAGGAATATAGGAACTAGTGTCATGCTGCTTACCTTTAACACACCAAATCAACATGGTATATATTAACCATAAAAAGTCGGGCCAGCAGTAAATAATTCTGCTAAGCTAGGAATTAGTACAACAGTCAAAACTTTCAGTTTGGATCTGTAACATTTTTTATGTGGCAAATACCCTAATTAGATGGTTACACTGACAAAACATGGTGTACTGTTTGTGGTTTACCTATTATATCTACATGAACCGTACAGATAAAATGCCGTCTGGAGACGGAAATTGTACTCCTATTAGGAAACTATGTCTGCATCCTTCTTTCAGCCAGATCTTTCTTGCACCAACTAAGTCTTAGATTAAAGGCAAAGAACGTTCACCCAAACAAGAGTGCCTTGAAGAACAATGCTGGCAATGGAAGATAATGCAGCTGAATGGTTACTTTTTGTGCAGAGCTATATATACAACACAAAAATGCATGAGAATCCACAAGGGAAAAAAAAAATACAAAACTGCTGCATTTGTTTACATTTGGTCTTTAAAATAATTACAGAACAGTACCGTCATTTCATATGGGAACATCTGCTACCTGTAGTATCTATAATATCTCATGTTCTTTCCTAACTGAGGGCCTCAGCGTAACAGTGCAACTAGTGGAGGTCCAAGCATGTTTAGTGATGGGGAAGGAGTTACATCTGACCTACCAAACACTTTCCTTCACATAATTCTCCTGGCCTGACTCAAGAAAGAGATGTCTGTAAAGGCCTTTCTAACCACATTGTCTGTGTCTTCAGTTCAGCTTGTAGTTTTGGAGCCTTTCCTTAACATGGGCCTACCACCACTCTGTCAGTGATAGCACTTACAGCCTCAGTACATTTGCCTCTTTACATTCCTCCCCCTGAAATACTGATAACTTTAAAGTGCAGTGATAATCCCAAGTATACGCTAACTCAACTGCCTCACTGAGAGAGTACCAGATGATAAGAATAAATCACCAAGTCTCATTCAAAAAACTGTTAGCACAAAATTCTGTCGCTCACAGAAATGTAAAACATAAATACTTACTGCTTTGGTGGCTACGTTCCTGAGAGGTAAGTGGAGATAAGTGCCTGTGAAATTTTAGCGAGGTTTTCTTAGGGTTAATCCATATTTTGAAATGAGTCACAACACAGAGAACAAAATAGGTGAACAATGCAGCTCCAGGATGACATCACTGCAGCACAGGGCCCAAATTCTGCTAGTAGCTATTTCATACAGTTAAATTTTTCTGCAGTTTTAATTCACTCTTTTGGTTTTTTTTCACATGGTTATTGAAGTCTGAAAAACATGCTTACTTTATGGAGGTTTCTTCTCTGAACTTACCTGCTTTCCCATAATAATAATAATCTTCACAGGCATTTTCATTAATATTTTCTAGAAATTGAATTTATAAACTTGATAATATTGTCATTTCTGGCAAAAAAAAGGTTCACTTAAGCATGTGAAGCATATTGTGCTATGACTTTACTTACAACAGAACTTTTGTTAGGGAAAAAAAGGTGGCTTTTCTATTAGTCAAGAATTCCCACTATAAAGAATCAATCTTCACTTAACACATTTCTTTCAAATTAAGCAAGGGCTAAGCAAGACTAACACATCCTCCCTGGATGATGAGCCAGCATACTGAGGAAGCAAGGCTGAGAGGTGGAGAATGACTTAATGATGTCATAGGGAACACACTGCTGTGTCCCAATAGTACATCTTTTACTCTTGTGAATAGTTCCACTGATTTCAGGTGAATAGTCCTGCAGGATTAAGGCACTGATTCACAAATGTTTCAAAACAAGGCCAAAGCCCCGGTCATATTTTAAGTCTCAAAGACAGGGTAGTTTCTATCTAACCTAATAGATCAGAACCTCCACTTGCTCATTAGCTGAGGACCTCTGCCCTCCTTATTAGGCCCAATTTTCTCAGATGAACTGTCAGATGGAATCTGCTGCAAGTGTACACAGGACAAATTCCATGTCATTAATGGAACAGGTGTTTAATGATTTTGGATGCATCAAGTTTACCCAGCTTCTTAAAAGATCTCTTCTCATGTACAATAGTGGATGCAACACCAGGGATCATTTTCAGAAAAGGTTGGCACTTCCCAGTCTATCAAATCATCAGCTTTATGTGCTTGCCTGGTGAATTTATTCAAAGAGACTTTAAAATCCTATAGTTAAGGAACTAAACCCTGTTTAGAATTCCTATTGCTAATACTTACGGGGCAGTACTTCCGCCTCCACTGAAATCAGTAGAGTCTTTAACTATGTAAAACCACAAAGAACTTAGGATTCATTAACAGTAATATGAAACTTTCACACAAGAAAGGTTACATTTACTTTAGAAGTTTTCTTTAAAATAAAATTTCATAAGTCAAAAATTATTTGAATTGTAGATATCTACAATTAACATTTTTTGTCTATACAAGTATGAGCATATGCAAAATCAAGCTTTTGTCACAGTGAAAACCACGCATTTGACATTTGACTGAAAACCATACATTCTGCCTTGACACTGGACTTTGGCACAGTTTATTCCCTGACTTTATCCCAGGCACCTTATTTTCCATAGTGGAATAAAAGTGAAAGAGTTTAGCAGAATGAGCCTGTCAAGTTACGTGGCACCTTCCCAGAAAGGAATGGGGAGATGAAAGGACGGTTCCTATACCAAGATGGGAAAGACTTACTTTGAAAAAAACTTTTGCATGAAAACGTAGATAAAAAGAATAAGAGATTTTCTAAGCAAAATTAGGTCAACTGCATTTTAAACACTAAATCTCACTCCAAGAGGAATGAAGAATTGTCATGTTTCTGTTACAGCTACTAATCTCTGATTTTATTCAGGCTTTTGTATTAGTGTGAAGGATCTTTGCTGTCAAGAGCAAGTGGATCCATATTAAGAAGCCCAACAAACTTAGACCAAAAGAACAACTTTCTCTTTTTGATGGAGACTTTTTGTACTCTAATATTCTGTCAAGTTCAAATTACAGTTCATTCAGAACAATATTAAACAGGTGGTCTCTTGTGGGGACCTGTGTGGTGGCCTAAAAGACCAAAGAGCAAAAGTCTCCCTCTCCTCCTGAAAGGCAGCAGCGGGGAAGATCACTCGTGGTTAAGGTGAGCAGATTGGCTCCTCCCAAGATCTTTTGCTCCCTCATCGTTATGTATGCATCTTTCATTGCTGCTATTGGTTTTCTATCTCTCCTCCCCTTTTTTACCCTATATGGTTCCCCTTCCAGATTGTTCTCCCTTTCCCACTCTCCCATTGGTCCCCGTTCCTGGCCACTCCTTCGGGTTTTCCCTGTTGTCCCCTGTACCTCAGCCCCGCCCATGCACCGCCCCTGTGCCCTGAGACCATTGGCCCTCGTGCTCTCTCCACCCTCCTCGTCCCCATACAAAACCCCACGACCACGGTGTGTCCTTGTCTTTGCCTCTGGGCAGCTTCATGCCACGTAAAATAAAGTTCTTCTGCGGAACCCCATGTGGACACCCTCCCTTGCTTCCTTTATCACCGCCAGGCTGTGGGGCCCTGCTCTCTGGGAAGGTTGTGGCTTGCTACATCGTGTCACGCTTGAAAAAGGCACCACAACAGTCTCTGTGCAAGGAAAATTGTCACGGTGAGTTGAGAAACAACCTTTTTAACAGGACACCGTCCAGGTACAGATAGAAGTCCTGAAAGCAACTACTAAGGTTGCATACCAGTGAAGAACAATGCACACCCATCTCCCAGCAGCTTCTTGCAAAGCCTTGCTGCTTAACACAAGCTGCTAATGATCTATAAACCAAGTGACTTTGGCCGTGGCTAATTGAGGTGTCCCAGCTATTTTCTGATGTACCAGATTGCCTGTGGTGGCAGCCAATGAAATCAGTGATATTCACTTGCCAACAAATAACCAGTTGGTCCAAGAAAGCACTTTAATGGATTTCTAACGGGGAGACTCCACGGAGGCTGAATAATATCCTAGACAATCCAGGACTTTTGATACTTGCCCACAATAATGGCAGATACAACTCAAGATCTAACATAAGAGAGAAATAACATGGCACTGTAAACCTATGTTTAAGTATCTTACATCTCTATCTCTGGACCAGGCCAGATGACAGATTAGGTGGGAATCTAGTGGTCTTGGTGGTAGATATATTCTCAGGCATCAAGTTATACCAATGACTCATCTTCTCTGACCTCACAATGAAAGAGTTATTTTGGTAGTTAGACAGCCATCACTTTTGTTCTTAATACACCTCTTTTTTTAATAAACTTAACATGAGTATATGGCCCCACTATGTAGGACTGGACAGTCTTTTTTTCTCCTCTCAAAATGTTTAGTCTGGAAACTTGACTTTTTTGATTTTCTAGTGGAGGGTCTGTATAAAGAACTCTTTCAGACAGCTGGTGTTTGTAGGTGAAATAGTTGATATAGGATAGTATGCTGTATCATCATTCTTTCACTTTCAGCTTCCTAGTATCACCAGTGGTGAAGGAGTTGGGAATATCTGAGTAAACCAATTAGGAATCACTATTGTGAAGTGTTTTAAGACTCTTTGCCACCCACAAGCAGTTCTGCATAGTTGCCACCTCCTGTTGCATTTCTAGCTCATCAGGACTGGGAATCCCTTGCAGCAAAAGAAAAAAAAAGCATCTTCAAGAGGCAGCTACGCTCTGTGGATTCTGAACCTTAGTAGGAGTGAGAAGGTCATGACTAATGCCCTTCACGTTTAGAAGATCCGGCAAAGTGGTGGCACCTAGATCCCACATATCAGCTCCTCTGACATCCTAATTTAATAGAAACTGTGAGACTGTATATCTAAATTTTCAGTGTGGAAATATATTGCCCTAGATTGACCCCATCTGTGTTTGGCAAGGTCTGGCCACAGCAAGACACTTTTGTGAGAGGCAGCCCCAAAGATGAGCTGACACTGAAGCAGGAGCTGTCAGTTCCCATATGGGTTTTGGGTGTTATTTCTCTCCTCAAAGGTAACATACTGCCTCAAAGAAGCTCCCACAAAGTTCTGAATGCAGATAGTGGCCTTTCTGTGAAGCCTAGACCCTTGTTACACTGGCACATTGAATTTTCTGATAGCAGGAGTTGTTTCTTCCCTGCAAATCAAGAACTTGTCTCTGTGAAAGGCAGTAGTTTACAGCCTTCCTCACCCTACCATGAACGCACCACTGAAGTCACAGGGCAACCTGTGACAGGCAGAGGACCACCTTCTGTATGAACTCAGTGGAAGCAGAGATCTTTCCTGTTTGTTTAAAAACGGTATTCAACTTGCCTCCTCACAGAGCAAAGGGCTGCTTTGAAACCCTTCTCTTACACTGTCATTACTGTTGGGATTTTTTCTTTGCTTATAGAGAAACAGGAGACAGGTTTCTTGTGCTGATACTAATTACATCAGTGTGAAAAAGATTCCTACTCACAGCAGTGTACTTTTGAATATGGAAAACAATATATATATTTTTGTCCAATACAGATGGTCAGCTCATGTTGTCCCTTTTCACCCTGCTCATTACCATCCTCCACCCAAAGAAGAGTATTCTTAGCCCATTTGTCATGCTGATCATAGCCATCCTCACTGAAATTTGCCTTTAGAGAACTGAGGATTCTCTCTTTCCTTTCTTACTTTTCCAAATCTCTGAACTAAATCTTGTTTCACCAGATGTATTGGGCTATGGTTTGGCAGCTGCAATATTTTTGATTTCAGGATTATCATTAAATTAAAGAAAGTTTATATTTTGTATTTATGTTTCTAAATCAAATTTTCTCCTCTCTTTTTTAAACAAGGAAAAAACATGTCCAAGACGCATTTGCCATGGATTGTCTTTTGTCAGATGAAATATCAGTGATAATAATTATATGCGAAACACATGTTTTCACTCACTGTCTTGTAAATTAGGGTAGAAGAGAAATACTTCATATGTTTGTTATGGTGCTTGATCTCTGGTTGGAATATGCGACCTTCTCCAAAATATCTCTTAATAAGAGGTCAGCATCATCTCTCCGGCATCTTTCATGAGCAATAAGTTCTATGTGAAGGGGGAGAAAAAGGAAGCCTCGATTGAAAAGAATAACTCTGAACAATCCCATTTGTACCTTTCCCAGCATTACTATTACTGTTTGCCAGTCTGAGGGCTGGAGGGAATACAGCAGTTCCTTCCTCATCCCTTCCAGTATGGCACTGAACAGACTTTTCTTTTAACTATGGCACTGATATTAAGAAACTGATATTAAGAAACAAGTTGAGATCACTTTTGTCATACCCCCTCGATGCCAGTGTTTTATTTATAGTTGTCTTCTATGCCAGTGTTTTATTTATGGTATTAAATATACAAAGAGACTATAATGCAGCAAAAAAGGCTGTTATGGAAAAACAGATGCTGTTTTGTCCAAGAGCCATGCTTATGAACAAGGCCACCTGGCTTTACACACACTGACCTTGAACCTCATGCAGAACAGAGACCTTTTCTTCTTCATTATCCAATCAGCTGTTTTATCTGTATCCCACAATGGTGCATAAAATACAAGACATTTCTTTCTAAGAACTGACATGAATCAAATCTTATCTTTTAGGAGAGAACAGTGTTTTTTGTTTTGTTTTGAAATCAGGCCTGTGAATATTTTTGCTGTCTGAAAGTACATTAGTGTAAAACAGAACATTTATCCCACAAGTTGTTATGTAACCATTGTAAATAATATATAAATACTTCACCTTTATCTTAGCTTAGCACTACTTTTAGTACTGACCTTATTTTATTAGCGTTTTTTATTGGAATTGTTAGTAAATCAATCCCTACCTTCTCTTCAAGGCAGTCAGCCCCTCCTAGTGGCTACTCCCAACCTGCAGCAAAACACTCTGGGTTTTTCAGCCATTTGTCTTTGGTCTTTGCTAAGCAAAGCAGTGAAGGTGGAGCTGTGAATTACTTTTCTTTCTTAAAATATAGAAGAGAACGGGGAAATCTTTTGTCATTTAAATTTATTGATGGAAAAAATGAACTGACCCAAATGTTTGCATTATTCCTTGCATTAAAGTTTGTCCAACTTTTCATAGCCTGAATATTATGAGTCATACAAATATGAGCTCTAAGAGTCTATATTGCTCGATTACTCATATTCCTCCCTCTGCTACATCAATACTTTTTGAAGTGTTTTGTAAAGCTGAGCAGTAAAAGCTAAACTATTCCATAGACTGAAGGTTGAAAGCCAAAAAAAAACCGTTTGTGGTAATATCCTTCCTTTTTAGATCTTTCCTTCCCTTAATTTCAGCAATGCTGCTCACACAAGTAGTTATGCACGTTTGTATGCTTGTTGGAGTGTGTCTCTGTCACTCAGCCAGGAACACATTTCTGACAATCTGCCTGGTTTTCCTTCCTCAGTTTTACTGCCTACCTGGCTGTTTCTGCCATGACATTTCACCTGTTGAAACTGCCCAGGGAAGCTTTTGAACAGCATTCCATGGTGTCACTAGAGTTGTGACTTCCCCTTTTTATATATAAACATTATCAAAAAACAGACAAAAAAATGCAAAGTCTTTCTCTCTCTCTCTCCCCTCCTCTCTCCACTTGTATCTTCATAGCAGACTTGGGGAATGTAAAAAAAAGTTTAACTGCTGACTATAAGTTATCAGTGCAATAGAAAAACAGCTCACACAGCGATACCTATGTATTGAATTTATTACATAAGACCCCGTGCAAAATTTAAGTTATCCCTTGATATGTAAATCTTCTTTCTGAAAAAAAGCTTAAAATCATTTGAGGAAAGGAACATAGGAAGTTTCAATAAAATCCACTGCCAGCAAGCGATCAACTGCATGTCAGGGTGTTATCCACCCATTTTTCAGCAAAGGGCAGAACATCTACTGCCTGTGCTCAAGTTACTCCATGTCATCAGCAATTTCCAGATTTTAGGTCTCAATATTAAGGCAGTACTCTCAGTCAACCAGCAAAGCTGTGCTTCTGGTGGCCATCTAAAAGTACCAGCAAAAGTCCCAATTTTCAGAAGTAGGTATATATTGCTTTGTGAGAATAAGGCACCATGCCAGGCACCTACAGAGAGAGCCAACCCAAATCAATAGCTGGGATCTTAGCAGGAGGTTAAGAACCCATGCACAGCACAGCAAGCAGACAAGACAAGCTTCATTTCTGATATAAATACACAATGCACCGAAGAAAGCCTACAGGCATTGAATCTTTTAGGAACAGTATAATTAGCTTATTCAACTACTTTGATATTGAAAGATACAGCCTTGTGCCAAAGCACATAGGCAACAACGAGCAAGAAAATTTCTGTCTCTAGCCCCAGGGAGGGAGAAAATTGTGGGTACTGTGTTTAATATCAATAAAAGGACATACTAAAGGCTTTTTGAACACCCTACTTATGATTTTAGGGAAAAAAAATGGGGGGATATCTTGTGGCCTGAGGCAGGTTGCTACAGTTCTTAAGTCCACATAGATCCAAGGTTTCCTCCACAATAACCTAGATGTTTACATGGACTGGGGTTTTATTGTTAAACAAATTTCCACAACCGGGATTTTAATTTGTGTTGGACATATGAAAGTCATCTGACCAATAAATCTTTCTGTAGTTGACTGCTGAAGATGGCTTCAAGCCAATGCTGGAGAATGTTCACCTGAAAGTAAGTCCTTTATGTTTCTGTAACAGCTTACTTTTGATTGAAGAATATTATTAGTTATTATGTGCTTTAATCTAAACTGAGATCACGACCTTACTACACTAGATGTTACCCATAAAAACACTAAGGAACAGTCATTAAAAATACTAGTTTGCAACTCATATAGGCAAAGACAGATTCAAATAAAATACCTTCCACTTCCTATCAGAAACTGAGGTTCAGGAAACACGTTGAATGAAGATCTTTTTTCTTTTCCTTATCAAAAGACTTTCCATCTATTATGGATTATTGATTATATTTCTAGAGATGCTTGAAACAAAGAAAACTTGCATTATTCAATGTTTTAAAATTATTCAGTGTTTTAAAAAGCATGCCCCATATTTAAATGAAAATCTGAAATTTTGTAGTTTCCCATAAAATTGGCAACCTGCCTGAATTTTTGACTCAGGATAATCAAATTAAGCAACACTAGTGTCATTGAGGAAAAATAATTGAACAAACAGATTTACGCTTTAAGAATATACGCAACATATTAAGAACATGCATATGGATAATTCTAGAAACTGGATCATTATAACTGGACTATTAGCTTCTTAAGCTACTGAAAATCATTTTTAATTCCAGTGTGGGCCATGAAGCCGGCTTTTGGTCCCATCCTGCCTGGATTGTTCAGCTGTCATTTTCCAGCAAAATAAAATAAAATAAAACAATTTATTAAAAAAAAAAAAAAAAAAAAAAAAAAAACCCCAAAAAAACCACAACACAAAAAAACCCAAAACCAACAAACAAACAAACAAACAAAAAAAAAAACCAAAAAAACCCCCTAAAAATGACCAAACTAAGAAAAGTCAATTCTATAGCTGTCAGGAAGGCCTATAATATATTCTACTCTATCCTGGATTAAGAACAATTTCTAAAACAGCAAAACTACAACTGACTCAGAACCTAAAGCTACTCAAATTCAATAGAAATTCTTTTAGTGAATCTAATGGGATTTGGGTCATGGCCTCATGCATTAAACTAATTTATACAGAAAAAAAATCTATTTCCTTTTACTTTCAATTAATCAGAGAACTGGATGTGACCTATTGGTGGAATGGTAAATAATAGAGAGAACGGGTCAGTTGTACAGAGTGACTTGGATCGCTTGCAGAGGTCAGTTCAGATCTAAACATGGGTTTTATTGCAGCCAAGTGCAAGGACTTCTATCTAGAAACAAGGACTATTTGTAAGATGAGAAAAGCTATTGTAAAGAGCAATGATTCTGTCTCCAGATTGATAACAAATAACTATAATGGTAGATGAGCAGTTGAACCTGATTTCCTTCAGTGAGCTAACATGATCCTTAATTGATTTGCAAGCAAGGGAACACGATAAAGGTGGTAAGGCAGCATTAATGGCACCATTACTGGAATTCAGTGTCCAGAATTAATATCTGTAGTTCTAAAAGGATATCAAGGAATTGGAAAGAGTTCTGGAAAGATGTAATGATACAGTCTTCAAAATATACCTCATTGTGTGAAAGACAGACAAAACACAGCCTATTTGGTTGATTTGACAAATGACCTGGAGATAACTTGCTCATTATATGTAAAATAATATTTCTGATAATCAGTAAGAGTTGTATCTGACAGGAAAAGGTATAACATGATCAAAAGTGAATCCAAACAAAATTTAACTGGAAAAAAGGGAGGATTTGAAACACTGAGAACTAAGTTTTGGAAAAAAGGATATTACAATTACCCAGATTTGTATCATTCATGTGAAACTATTTTTTTCATCCTCTTTTACCTCAAAAGACTTGTGTTTGGTTTGATTTAATAAATAAATGGATGACATTCTTTGATTTTTAATATGTTGGCCTTGTATGTGACCCAGAGATACAAAGGAGCAAGTTGTGCTATGAATTGAGAGGGAATTAATGGTTTTGAAGTTAGTGCATATGGGATCTTATATGTGGTGGTGATTTCCCCTGAGGAGTACAATTCATAGATAACCTGGTACGTTGGCAGTAGGTACATCTAGAAATGAGGAGCTGATTTGACCTGAGTCCATTCAGGACGTGTGTTTGAGTACTGCTGTGTTTGGCAGAGATTGTTGCATGCTTTATTTCAGTGGAATGGTTGAAGTACAGGTATTGGGTTATTCTGTTGGGCATTGAACTATTAATCCTCTGAAAGTAGACTGTAGTTAATAAGAGTATGTCCATCTGCATATCAATGGGTATAGTACATGTATTGAATGTATTACCTGGGGTAATGTAATGGGGATAGATATGTTAAGGCTGAAGGTGATTACAGATGGCTATAATGTCTTTTCACTTAAAAATCTACGACTTTACAACATAACAAAGAGGAATAGATGACAATTTGCTGAACTGCATGCAGGATCTTTTCCAGGTTGTGTTTTGTAGATGGCTTATATGCCTGAGATCATATTGTTAATTATGTCATTAGGTCTGGAATTCCCCATAGATATTACAATCTCTTACACGTGGAACTTTGTACATACAATATCACTAATGAATGCCAGGCCTTATTCTCCAATTGCCGATGCATCCCACCCAGAGTCCTTCCAGCTTGTGCAGCCAGGTAGTAAGACACAGATGGAGATGCAGCAGATGCAGAGGACTGAGCAACCTCAAGAATTTGTGTGAAGAAATTTGCTCTGCTTTCATAGGAAGCTAAAGGTTTATAAGGTGTGAATTAATGATTCACTTGGGCACCAAGTAGATTAGGATCCCAGCAGGAGCTTGTGCCTAGGGGAACCTCACGAGGTCTATGCCCAGGGACAGCAACCAACACCATACAGAAACAAGCCCACCCCACTGGGTAGGTGTTCACCTGTCCCCATCAACTGTGCATCAAAAAATCCCAGTAGATCCTGCCCTGAGCACTTAGTGCAGCAGGCACACTGTGTCATGTCTGGCAGATAGTGGGTTCATTCCCCACCACAAGATTCATCACAGTGCAGTGATAGTTGTTGTTATTCGCCACTGACACTGGAATTTTTGCCATTAGGATGATGGAGGGTGACCAGTAGCATCTTCATAAGCCTAAAATACAGCCACTGCTTTGCTGCCAAGTGCACAGACCAAACATCTCAACAGGGAAGGGGCAACTACAAGTAGTCACCAGCACTACCAGAACAGTTACACATTTAATTTGGCTGGTAGGGATATCAAACCCAGCTAGGAAATGAGACTTGTAGTTATTACCACCATAGTCAGACATTTTTGTTCTGTTTTACTGATCTTTTTCATAGTAATCACGATGAATCAGACTGTAATGAGCAAATAAAAAGCTAAAACCACTAAACACATAAGGAAATCTAAAGGGCACTTAATAAAACTCCTTGATTTGCTATTTCAACTTTTAATACACTCTATCATAATTAATTTTGATGATCTTAAGCTAAATTAAAAGCAACGGGTAGCACTGCATGGAAGGAAAAGTATAAGGGCACCTTAATGGAGCCACCCAATATAGTGCCCTGTAGGCAACCATAACTTAATTTAAAAGCACACTTGACATGCAGAAATACACCCAAGTAAAATGGCAGGTGATCCTCCAAACAGAATAAGAAGTAGCTGTTGTATCCACCCTCAGCCATAGTAAATTTGTATGAACACGGTGCTTTTCATTAAGCAATCAATAATATATTTTATTAGTTCCAGAACACTGCATACAAACCACTAGAAGCAATCTCACTCCACAGTTTTGAGTGTGAATACCGCAATTAAAGCAAGAAAAGATAAATTAGTTTTTCAGAAATCTGGAGGTTTTTGAGTTGTAAAAGTCCAATTACAAATTAGCAAGCTGTGAATAATAAGATTATAAAAAATTTTTAAAAACCAACAAAAAAACAGTTTCAAAGCTGCATGAGCTTTACTTGAAAAATCCTCAAAGATTTATGAAGTTAAATAATAATTGGTGACAAATGAGACCACTGATGATAGCTAATGGAATCATGGTTTTTCACCTGTAGTTTTGGATGTAATACCTGGCCTTTTGAGAGCAGCACAATCTTTCTGCAACACAGATGTTTGAAATATACACAAATGAAACAGGTTTGTGCTATTCCGGGGTTCTAACAAATACACCTGCACTTAAAAACGTCTGATCTCTCATTTTCCTTCCAGTACAGTAGTGAATTAGATTTCTGAATATGTTCATCCACCTGCCCCCATTCAGAGCGGAGTTATTGACTCTTAAAAATGTTTTGCCATTATAGGACTAGACAGGAGATAACCATGTCTTGAAAATCATCAAGATTTAGATGCTGAGGATTTCTGAAAATCTTCTTGGCTTCTTGTTGGCATACTAATATTAACTAGCATATATATGTTTCATTTGGATAAGATGCATCTCTTCATCATGTCTGTAATTCAATCTTGACACTGTAATTTTTAAGTTCTAAGAAGATAATTTGTACTTCACTCTCCTTTTAGCATGTGAGAATGCAAAAATCAAACACAGTGAATTTTCATTCAGTTGCAAACTCTCAGTAAAGTGAATGACCCTTTAAAAAAATGTTAGGAAGCCAGGACACTCAGAATATCAGAAGCACATTTCAATCTGGTTGAATCGGAAATACTCAAGAGCAAGGGTGAATAGTGAGGAATGTATTTTCAGGCTTAGAGAGCACCTGTATTCTTGGGGACGAGCTGAAATTGTTAGAAAATCAACCCAATAAAGTGAAAGCATAAAAATAAGGAAAAAAGCTGTGTCCCAAGGACTTCACAGTCTATTAGTTGAATCCTGTTTAATGCTGTTCAGGCAAAAACCTACATACATGTTGACTAAGATACAGTTATTCAGAGACTTAATTTCAAAAGTAAATGACTGTAGATTTAGAAAAAAAAAAAGAGGAAAAAAAAATAAAAATAAGAAAAAAGAATAAAAAAAGAGAAAACTATGGAGCAGTCACAAGCAAAAGAAAAAAGGGCCCACAGACAAGATATTTTTCAAAGATTTAGAAGACTCAGGTTTAAAACTTTATTCATTCATAAGCTCAACAAATTACTTAAGGTACATAACCTACTGGTTAATAAGATAATACAGCTAAACTCTTTTCTCTCCCACAGCTATTGTACAAACTATTTACTAGGTCCATCTTCAGTCCAACCATCTTTCAAACCATTCTTGACAATTGTCTGGAAAAGTATTAGATGATCTATTTGAAAGCTGTGCCAAGGAGAATGCTAATAATAGTTAAACTTTCTGTGTATTGCCTAAGCCTGTATCCCATCTCTATTTAATATACTGCTGTAATTAAATCCATTGCAAATCTGTGAAAAATGCAAGAAAGAGCAGTCTCCATTGTGCAATACTCTAGTGTTATGGGCAAGAATGTTTTGTGAAAACAGTAAATCCTTTCTGTAAAATAATGAAAATAATTACTGATATAGCCATGCACTCCTGAAGCACAAGAACTTTTCTTAGATTCCACTCTTCCATTCAGAAATTCTACCTTTAAATCATTCAGCAAACTTACATGACATTGTCAGTATAGATGGGCAGATGTGAACCCGATGTTTATACCCGCACATTGTACTCCAAAGCATGGAAGTCTGCCTTTATATAGTCCATAGTCATTCCCAGGCGGGTGGATTTTGTGCTCCTTGAGAAAAGCATTGTTCAAACACATAAAATGTCACACTAGGTCCGCCAATGCCTTCACAAGCTCGTCTTCAAACTAGGGTTTGTTTCAAGAATCACAAAGCAAATCTCATTCCCTAGGAATGAGAGGACTTCAGTCTCTCTGAAAGTTTACCAGAGAGAGATTTTTGTAACAGCATTTTAGGACCAACTGCATGAATGTGATTCTTGTGTCATAATTTTTAGCAGAAATTAAAAAGCAGCAAGCAGTCACAAAATGGCATTTCTGAAAAAACATGTTGGTCACTTGATTTAGAGATTTAACAGATATAATTCCACTAAGAGTTATTCGGACTTCCACTGGTATAACGTTTGAGTAAATTGTTACACCACTACTCCATAGAGTTCTTCCAGTACAGAATAAAGATATGGTTGTGTGAAATTGTTTGAACATTGCAGTTTTTACCACTAGTTTTCTCTGCGAACTTAGCTGATATTACAGAGAGAATCCATGCAGTGCAAATTATCCTCGATTTCAAAGATACTAGCTTCAAAATGAAGTTCATTTTCTTGCATAAATAGGATGCAATATAAACAGAGGTTCTTAGACAACTCAACATAGAGACTGGAAAATACTTTCAATCTGTGCTAGTTAGCAGCAAACAACATTATGTTTCCCCGAATGGCTATACTAAACATTTAACAAAAAAAAAGTCTACATTTAGAAGCCGTAATTTGACTGGTTTCAGTTGCAAAGCCTTCTGATTACTACTATTAAAAACCTTACCATGATTCATGCCCATTTCTGAAGAAAAAAGCTGTCTGGGAACAAAAAAACCACAACAATAACTTGCATATTTTTCATTAAATTATGTTTTTCCTATGATTTTGGAGGATTTTAAAAGCTTTTAAAATCGATAGTATTTTTAATTTCAATTTCATTCCCACTTTTCAGGCTACTGTTTTTATTTACCCAGTAAAATGGAGAGAAAAAGAAGAAAAATAAAATACGAGTTAAAGCAAGAAGAAAAAAAAACTGGACATTAAAGGATCTTTATTAAACAAGTATTTTTTAGGACTACTTTTCAGTAAGACAAGAATTTAAAATGAATGATTCTGCAATTATACTGAAAAGCCAATCAAAACGAAGAGTTATCATGTAAAACTTTGGTAGAAATCTACTTTCTTGCTAGTTTCTGGGGAAAAAAAAAAAAAGAAAAATTTAAACAAACAAAAATTCACAAATAAATACCTCCTTTTTTTGCCCTGCTCCTACGCCCAAAGTGAAACAAAACAAAAAGGCAACACAACACAGCATCTCCAGATGTCAAAAGTTATTACCTCTTTTTTCCTTGCATGCAAGAGAAAAAGCAATCTTATCTGGAACATATCCAGCTTTGGGCTGGTGGAGTACCGTGTCTAATATGTGAGTACAAAAAATTCCAAGACAACAGCTTGGAAAGGAACCATCTCAATCTCAACATTTACACAGTACATTTACCTGTCTGAAGTTCATAAATTATATGATCTCCATCTGACATTTTCGAATTAGATTTAGTATGTACAACAGCATATTTAAAAATATGTTATTCAAGATCTGGTTTGTTCTCTGTGGACCTGTTATAGGGACAATGTTGCAATTTTCAAGTTTTGGCTAGTCCATAAATAGAGATATGGAAAAAAGCAATTAATTATATGACAATATTACACTTAATCAGTCTTCTCATATTGTTTTATTTCTTGGATTATGATTCTATGTGTGTACATATATATATACACATATACATATATATAAGTAATGTTCATTCAAGTTCATCACCTCCTTAGGAGAAGATTCAAGATGAGAAGTACTGTAGGTATCACTTCTCAGGTAGTTAACAAGGGTATTAATATTAAATTTAATTTACTTACTATCAAATCATCAGCCCTTACAAAATAGAAAACGAAGTGTGGACCGTATTCCCTGGCAATATGAAGGGTTCAGGAAATGAAAAGTGTTTTGATCATATATAAAATATAGAGCATTGTTAGTGCAGAAGCCCTGTATCGACTTCAGTGACCCATTTACTGGTTATTCTTTCATTGTTTTAAAGGCATTATGAATTAGAACTCTGCAGTTTAAATAGCATCAAACACGTGAAATAGAACCCCTGTGCCTCAGTTAACCTTAAACAAGTATCAAGAGACAGATTTAATGGATGTGATGTCATTACACTATATCATACATACCAGAAAGAAAGAACAGAATATAATAGAATATCAGGGCAACATAGGAAAGCCATTTTTTAGCTATTTAAAGCTTCAGAAAAACGAGCCAAACCTGTGAGGAAGAGGCTGAAGTGCATGTAGTAATGCATCCTAAAATATCAAGACACTTAAGTTTTTCCATCCTCTTTACCACTCTGTATTAAAAATCTGATGCTGTGCCAACAATCCCCAGAAAAAGTACTTTAACTGTTGCTGCAACACGATACTTGTTGTAAAGTTCACAATGAAATCTTCATTTATTTCACTACATTGTTCTGTTCCCCTTTTTAACTGGCTTGAATAGAAATAGGTCTTCAGTTGCACCAGTATTTGCACTTTTTTTCCCACTGTCAACAGTCCCTTCCTGGCCCTATGTTTAACTCAAACTGTAAACACAGGAATGACTATGTGATTCATATGGACACTGTACAAGTTCCATGAAGTCAGAGGGAGAATTTAATAGATTTCAATGGGAAATTACTAGACAATGCTGGGGGAGCACAAAGTTTTGACTTAAAAGGCAGTTTTAAATCCAGTGGTTATTTTTCCCTTTTTTGATCTCATTCTTAAGCATACAGATTCAAAATCATTAAGTGTCGGAGTCCAGCACGTGGCACTGGGGACATGCTCTTTGGTAGAGAAGTCTACATTTTATCAAGTTTTAATTTATTTACCTCCTTCATGAAACTAAGACAGATTGATAAAGTACTCTGAGCAGATAAGATAACCGAGTCTGACATCTAAAAAGTCCTGTCAGTGTTTAAGCAGAGCACCCAGGAAAAGGCTAACTGTCTTTTGAGAACAGGAGCAGAAACTTTGATGACTGAGGAAAGAGGTCTGAGAACTCTGCTAAGGCCACTGAAAAGAATCCTTTAGTTTTGCCAGATGATTCCACCTTTGCTTTTATTGTCATTTCCATTATCGAATGATCTCCTTTCTGAAAAGGGATAACTAGTTATTGATTCAAATGTCAGCAGCTTAAATGCTATTAGCCAGCAGCAGCACCAAAAAGGAAGGCCACTGCATCAACAATATTGTACACTCCCACTCTGCAGGACAGCATGTCCTTCTATTCTGTCTAGGCAGGCTTATGGCTCAGCATAACTGTGGATCTTATAATCATCCATATATTTATCCTCACAAAATCCCTGCTATTCCTCTTACACTTATTTTAGAAGCAGGCAGTACATGTCTAGGGCGCAGACTGCACTGGAGCATAGAATTCCCTGAGCTAGCTTTTTCTATCACATTAGGACCATGAGCAGCAGTGTAGCCACAGCATTATGGAGGTTGGTGCAGGTCAATACTCCAAAAGATGCTTCAAGTGCTTGCATTAACCCTTGCAAAGCTAATTCAAGTGTATCCTAAGCTGCCTGACAAAATCACAATAGATCTGGAAATTAACGGAAGCCTCCAAGTCGAATGATTTGTCAGTTATTTCATGCTGAGATTATCTTGAGATGTCCACACAGAGATTGTTATGGATTATTTCTGTTCCAGGGCTAGCTGATAGTGTGAAGCCTGGACACAGAAGTAGGCACCAAGGAAGCAGTAAGAACATACACAGGCTCCCCTCTGAACAGCTAAGAGTGTTACATCACAGAGCAATACACGTGTCTAATAAATGAGCAGGTTGAATATGACAAAGAATAGTAACAAATATCCCTTGTGCACAAGCTTCTGAGGATTGCTGAGAACTAGCCCTCATTTTTTTGGCCTCCAGGAGATTTCTAAATCTCTAAACAGCAATCTGAATTCCTTAGACACACACACACACACGATCCAGAGCTTGAGCTCTCTGCGAATCTCTTGTTTCATATCTAATTCAAAAGATCACTTCCTGGAAGCTCTGAAGGGAAAACAGTGAGGCATTTCTTTCCTCTTTGAACCACTTCCTGTGCATTGCACCAGTGAAAGGCCTAGTTAGTCTAGACCTAATTTCCTGGGGGAAAAAGCATATTCTTTACTAGAAAGAGCTGATCTACACTTTCTTGCAGAATTTAGCCCTATCAAAAGGAGACAATAAGAACTAGCAGATTCATGTGTCAAAAAAATTGGAGTATTTCTATTAGAACAAATTTTTTTTTTCATATAACAATGAGAAGAGTTAAAGGTAAAAATTTCTCTTCTTTTTTTTTTGCCACCTATTCCATCTCCTGAATAAGGGCTTCTTTTGAGCTCCTGAGCACAAAAGTGCATCTGGAAAATGTCAACTAATGTATTTCAAAGTTATTATGTGAAAATAAAACCACTGAACATATTTTTTTATGAAACCTTCCAAGAAAATTCACTTCCGAGACCTGGCTTGAGAATGAGCAGGAGATATTTTTCAGTCCAAAATAGTTTTATGAGAAAGGTTTAAATGTTTGGAAAATATGTTGGAACTGTAATTTATCCCTTAACCAACAGCCTCAGTGATGGATTACATGACCAATAGAGTGAATCTCTGTGTATACACACGTACACACATCATTTCTTTTGTTTACCTTTGGATCAAAAATAGAATGTTACAACATTTGTTTTATCATTTTCGATCCCCCTGAGGCATTGTGACATTTGGTACATTTATTTTTCCTGTTAAGAGGTGATTCCTTAATTGTTTGAAGCAGGTGGAGGAAATATTTAGCAGAATGTTTACACTGTGACAACCATACATCGGGGAGGGAAAGGGGGAACGTGTTTGAACATGCACAGGGAGCCTGGAGTTGATTACATTTCTTTCTTCTGCACAGTCCAATATACAAGCTGAAAAAAATCTCATTTCCCTGTGGAGCTAATAACAACGTATAGATTTCAAAGGGGCCACAGGCCCCTTGTCATTAACTTTGGTTTAGCACTTAAGTCAGGTGTGGGTACTTGCAAATATGGTCAGCCTTCTTACTGCCCAGCTTTGAACACTATAGTTGATGTTCTTCCTCATAGTTTTCCACAGAAAAAGGTAAATTCCTCCAAAATTTATTTCAGGGGACCATAAGTGAAAGTTCTCCCTCCATCCTCCCTCCCTGCCTCCACTTACTCCTTACTAGTTTACTCAGGAAACTTAAAAGAAAGGTCCTTGTGCATGAAGGGCAGGATGTGCTAACTTAAGTTCAGCAAGGAAACCATGGGAAAATCAGCTTTTGTTCTGTTAGTGAGGTTAAAAGGATGTGGTAGAATACTTAAAGTCGTGAGTCTCAGCCACACAGCTATGGCTGAATCCAGACCTATTCTATTTCATTCTGTAATGACAGATTATGACCAGTCTTTCTGCCTTTTTAGCAGACAGAACCTCTGTATAATTGCATAACCTAAACTCCTAGGGAATACATCAGGATGACAGTGGGAAGAGACTTATTTCTATCTTGCTTCTCCAAGACAACCCTCATCTATTGGCAGTTTTCAGCAAACCCCAGTTTCTTGGGGAAACTCCAAATTTAAATCCACTTGGTGGAAGACAGAGCTCTAAATGCCCTATCAGGAGTTTTCCTGAATTATTCTAATTCATAGGCCAGTAAGAACAGCTTTCCTGAGGCTCAGGTCAGTATTCTGGCTACTGGATTTTAAATACATATATTTTATACTAGGATCAAAGAATATTTAAATATTTATTAGGAAAGTTTAACACCTTTCATATGAGAGAATGCCATATTAAATGGGTGAATACAGCACGACACACAGGATACTTCTCTCAGAAAAAAAGAAGAATTTGAGTTTCAAGCTTCTGGGAAAATTATTTTAATCTCCCTGGACTATTAGGTAAAAGGGCAACATTATTTCCACCAGTAATACATCATATCTGTAACTAGGTTTTTCTCTTTGGTTATCCTAATACAAATATCAGGGTTAGCACAACATGAAATAATTTAGTTTCTGGTTTGAATGAGGAAAAACAGAGACGCTTTTATTTGATCTGAACCAATTAGGATTTTTTTGTTGGTTTATTCAGACACAAAATAGTTTGAATATTCAGTCTATTTGCTACTTATACAAACTCGTTGTTTGAATAATCATTAGGAACAGGAACTTTGTCCAGCAAGATGGGTAGCAAGTAAATGGTTCATTGGGTAATGCTGCTTTTGAAGCATACACATATGCAAGGAGGTCAAGACATATTGCTTAGGCACCCACATTAAGCCAATTAATGTTTTCTATAACGAATAATGAAATTTACTGCTTTTCTAACTCCATTCAAAGTTTTTTGCCACTACTATTACCAGGTATTTTTTCTCTGTATGTTTCCTTGTGTTTACCATGGAGATGATTTGCAACAGAAGCTACTGTTAAACAGGATTAAAGCTGGTGCAGCCTATCCCAGAATAATCTCCATCTTTCTAAATCAAAGTATATAAATAACATATAATATCCTGTATTAATAACTTAGTCTATTCAACGATATGGTATTTTTGTGACAAAGATTTCTGTGATAGAAATATAAAGGAGATCATTTTAACTTACATCCAGAGAGCTTCATGTCACCCATATTTAAAAAGCAATCATTTTCAAGTTATCTGGTCCTTAAGAGGGTCCACTAGTACCCCATAGATCTCCCTGTTTCACAAATTCTCTGTATTGTATCAGATATTAGAATACTACATGCTGTGTTTTGAGATTTCATTTAACAAAATGACACAGTTAAGTCATAGTGTCACGGAGGCTGTGAGCAATGAGAAGACAAGGCCACACAGGACAAGGGGGAATGGCTTTAAACTGAAAGAGAGAAGTTGTGAGTGCCCCATCCCTGGAACAGTTTCAGGACGGGAAGGATGGGGCTTTGAGCAACCTGGTCCAGTGAAACTTGACCCTGCTCACAGTAGGGAGGTGGGAACTAGATGACGTTTAGGGTCACTTCCAATCCAAACCATTCTATGGTTCTATAAAGAAGACAAGACCAAAGCTCAGAAACCTGGATCCTGTCCTTAGCTTTGTCACTTACTAGCTCTGTGATTGTGGACCACTCTGCTTTGTTCCTTGGCCTTCCAAACAATTCTTACTTTTATCTACTTTAGAAACAAACTCCCCTGGGAAGGTGCAGTCTTCTGCTGGAGACAAGAGCGGAGTGTTTAACACAGTGGGGTTCTGATCTCATTTGATTCCTTTAGACAAGATAGTACTACAAATAAATCATCATAATAATATTCTTATTTGCAGTTGAGATTAAACCTAAAGTTACCTTATTGGAGTGTCATCCTGGTTCCTGTGATATTTGTCTGAAACTTTCTTCTTACAGTATAACAAATGTGCTTCAATTCCATTGGTCAGCTTCTTCCTCTAATGCAGACAGCTTAATGGATTTTTCTTAAGCCCAGAACAGCTTGTTTCTGAGTATTAATTTCAACTTCAGGCTATTGTGCAAATTATGTCCTAGCTGGAAATTGAACCACGTTGACCACTGAAAAAGAAGAGCCTAATATATGACCTGTATTAGACAAATTTGCCCAGCCAGCAAAGTACAGTTGGATTGATTTTCATTCTGTCATAATGAGATATTTTGTTAGACAAGTTCTCCACCCAGTGGCTGCAAAGGTTCATGGGAGCAAGGACATGATCTCCAGTACAATACTATAGAAATGCTGGAGATCTAAATCCTGCATATATAGCTCAGTTGATTCAAAGGAAGACAGGCAAAAGGACGTTTCTTTCATTTGGACCTAAAAAATCTATATAATACAGTATTTAAGTCATGTAAGGCAAAAACACAGACTTAAAAATGCAGTGGATGTAACCATTTTACCCCTCCCTTTGGAAACCTGAAAACTTACAGTAACACTCTCTAAATTTTCTGCTTTGTAGAATAATTTATCAACATGGGTTCAGAACTGTGAGGAGTATTTTGTTTGCTCATTTGCTTTCAGCATAGAAATGCAAGTCAGTAATTCCATTTCCAACCTGCCATCTAAAATTTGAAGTTTTCCTGAGAGTTATACACAATGGAATTCAGCACTTGAGAAAAATATCTTTACACTTATAAAATGTACATACTCCAATGCAAATAACTGGTCATCTCTTAGATATATGGGTGTCTTTACACCATAACACACAAGACTCACTTAGATTTAAGATTGTGTCACTTAGTTATGCTGAGATACATTTGGGAAGCAGCATTAGGTGACACATGGAAAGGCTGTGGTATTTTGCCTGATTTTTTATGCACAACTTATCTCAAATGTAAAAACCACTTTCGCTGAATTTCAGCCGGGGCTAGACAACTGTCCATATAACAAAGTTTAACAGCATTTCTGTCTCCCACAGCAGCAGGACCAGAAATGCTTTGCTGCATTTCTTCTTTAAGCTAACAGCAGCAGCAGTGAAATACATTTCTGCCTCTGTGGTTTTCATAGAAACCAACTTGAAAAATTAAAAAGATAAATTTTTAAAAAATCAACACCATGTATTTATGCAATATGAGCTTGACCATAGTTCATTTCCTTCTTACTAGAGATCACAGAATCACAGAATCATTGAGGTTGGAAAAGACCTCCAACAGCATCAAGTCTAACTTTTGATGAATCACCACCTTGTCAACCAGACCTTAGCACATAGTGCTTTTCCCAGTTCATGCTTTCCCTTTCTCTCCCAATAGTTTATATTTTTTGAATTTGGTCCTCCCTCTTTCTCTGATATTTGTTGGTTCTTTTCAGTCAGTTTTATATCTCGTCAGAGAGTATATTATTTAATGAATTTGAAAATTACTGTATTTTAATATGTAAATCCCTGTTTGTTGATGATGAACTTTTCGCCAATTAAAAACTCAAAAGTCCAGATATTTTTTTTTCTTTTTGATTCACTTTTAAGATCTACAAAACAAAGGCTGAACAAGTAAACAAAAAAACAAGAACAAATTCACACACCTCTTCCCCCAATTCTCACATCACTTTGTACAATAGATGCCACTCTGCTCTTCTCTGTAGGAGAACTGCAGTTTAGCTTTGAAAACAAGTTGTAGCTTTTTCACTTGAGATGGGAAAAGGCACAACACATATATATAATGACATGAATTAAGTAAGACAGGAGAGGAAATTAAAGTTCACAATTAGGATTTTGTCCCGTGAGTTTGACAAATAAGAACAACAAACTATAACTTAGAAGGAAATACTTAAAACCAATGTATTCTCAAAATATGAGTGCTTTGCTATATTGTTGCTTTCCTTTTAAGGTTCTCATGTTTTATAAGATTAATCTTTTAGGCAGAAAAAAAAAAATCTTTGTTTTAAGTTCTGTGCCACCTTTCACCCAGTCATATAAATATTTCTCCTATTAACCAACATTTATGACCTTCTAGTTCCCTTGAAAACCAAACATGATCTTTCATATTTTTTCCTATTAAGCACTGTTATGTTTTTCCAAATTTCGTTCTAAGTGTAGTTTGGATACTCATTATAGTTATGATTTAAAATAAAAATAAATATTTCTTTCTTTAAGTACTTGGGAAACTTGAAATATGTTGTCTAAATGTCTTTTTGATAAATAAAGGAGTAAGGATGGATGGAGGGAGTGAGGATGAGGGGAATAATTGAAGGTTTGGTTGTCTCTAAAAATTAAAAAGATCAGGCAGTTTAGATAAAGTAGCTAGCATTTAGTTTTGTGTGTGGAATTACCCCACTCTTCTACTTGTTTATTTGTAATTTTTTTAATAATAAAAACACAGAGAGGAATCATACAGTAGCAATTTTAAATATGACAGATTTCAGCAGTAGAGAAAAGTAATCTTACTTCAAATCTCCTTTTCATTTTTCTGCTAGAATCTAAATCATTATTAAAATCATGCAAGGAGTTTAAAGTCTCACAACTCATAGGGAAAAAGGGCAGAATTACCTTGAAGCTGAAGTAACTTTGCACAGCTTAAGCCCACTCAAGCAGCAAGCTCACACTGGGTTCCCAAGCAGAGTGGGCTTAAACTCTGGGGACAACCAGCCCCATGCCGGTGGGATCTGTTCCCCGCTCCCTGGCCCCTGGACATGGATCCTGTACCTCCCCACGCAGGGAAACGCACAGATTTTCCCAAACTGTTAGCCGACCTCTCCACCTAGTGGCAGTGCAGTGGAAAGGTTCGGGCTAACGCTTGGAATTAAATCCCTGGGTTAAATTATTAATGAAACGCAAATGCTCTGAAAAAATGCTGTGCTGGAATTAGGGCCACATAATTGCACAGAGTAACCCCTCCAAAAACGTACCACATTTCAATGAAATCAGTTTGTATATTGTCTGCCCCTTCTCTAACCCTCATGTCTTTGACAGGTACTGATAGTTCATATTTAATCCCTACAAAAACCGACAAGGCTACTTGACATTCTACTTGTATTCCCTAATTTAACTGCAGGTGACAGAGCCATTTCAACTTACCATCCGAAAGAATGGGGTCATACTGCCTAACAATGCTTTTCAGTGAGCAACACCAAAGAAGGTATCAGGCTTTTACAAAGCAGTATTCAAAGACACAACCAAGTCATTATTGAGAAAAAACTCTAAGCCCCGTATCACACATTAATCAACTTAGAGTCGGATTTGGTGCATCACACCAATATTTGGCCTTATTACTAGGTCCAGTGGCCTCTACCCACAAAGAACCCCTGTAATACTAAGATACATTTTTTAATTTATCTTGTGAAGTCTGGTTAGCTGAGATACAACTTCATGACCTGAAATTTGTATTTTCATCTTTCCTGCTGCTTAAGCACTAAGAATCACTGCCCAGATTATCACTGATCGTGACACAGTTAGATGCACTTGACATTAAAGAAGGTACCATAGCTTCACAGTTATGATTTTAAACACAGAAATCCAGGATGATTTCCTGATATTTTGGTTGTGTTCGAGCCTAAATTTAAGAGGAAGTGTAAACTTTTCTCTAAATTCCAAAGGGTTTCTATCCATCTCATAAATGTCTACACTTAGTTTTCTGTTCTTGTTTTCTTGATTGATAGTTGCTGCTTCAGTCTTCGAGGGGTCTGAAGAGTTACCTAGTTGCGTCTACAAATGACACGTATTTTCTATGGGGCTGACTTTGGATAGCGTACACCACAGAGGCATGTGCTCTGCCATCTTCTTTTCCAAAACAGGGTTTGCAGTAATGCAGAACTGAAATTTCCTAATTGTTTCGACTGATCTCTCCTGCTTTTGCAAGAGGGAGCAGCTGAAAAAATGGCTCAACAGATGTGCTAGAAGTTAGCAACTGCAGCACACTTGAATAAAGGGGAGAAACAAAAAGCATTGGAAGGGAGGAGAATCACCTCTCTGTAATATTTTATTACTTGGAATTTCAGACATGCACCTTTCCTTTGTTTGAATGGATCCTCAAATTAATTCCTGCTGAGATTTTTCTATTAATACCCTTGCACTTTGTGACTATCAAAGGAAAGCCCTCATTCTCACTATTATATGGTATGCGAGGTTAGCTGAAAAACCTGAAATCCCCAAGAACAAGAGGAAACCTATCCTGAAAATAAAACATGAGGAAAAAAAATTCTGCAATGAAAGTGGACATTCCAGGGGGGTTTTTTGTCCCTTTTTATTTACTGACTGAACTTTTTAAAAGCTTTTCTGAGATGTTTTAACACTTCCGCATTCACCCGTCTTTGACCAGTAATGCTGATAACCTCCTGGTGTCAGTATGGCTCTACTGCAATTCGACTCCCCTTGCAAAGCCCCGAATGGAGATAAAAACTCCTTGTTTGAATATGACAGCTAAATACACTGGTTAGAGACTGGGATGTCAGTATGCTAGAGGAGCCACTCAGCAGCATAGAATAGATTATTTCCTTACACCCAGATCCTTTGCAAAAATTCTTGTTCTACTTACACTCTGTACTATTGCCACAGTTCTGCTTATGAAGGGGATACCTTGATAGCATTGTCTGTACAATATAGCCAGTAGTAGGCATGTAATTATTCTAGAAAAAATATGTTGTTTGTCACGCT
Source organism: Daphoenositta chrysoptera (assembly GCA_013397915.1). Lineage (NCBI taxonomy): Eukaryota > Metazoa > Chordata > Aves > Passeriformes > Daphoenositta > Daphoenositta chrysoptera. Next base: position 1,449,427 of record VZRO01001695.1, read on the forward strand.
ATTTATTTCACTTACTGTACAAAAATGACAATAGCGGTAAAACAAATGTTTACACCCACCCCAAGCCAGTTACTACTGTTCATGCACCTTCACCCCAGAGCTCATTAGCCAAAAGCAGCCGCAGCTGAATCAAGTTATCCTGAGGTAACGTTTTTCTTTCACTCAAACAGAAGCAACATCCATCAAATTATGAGTCTCGCTCATCAGTGACTTCCTAAACTGTGATCATTTATGCCCAAGCGTCATTCCAGCTGCATAGAGAAGACAGGAGGCCATGGCAGCTTTTGCTTTCATTCTCCTATAATCTACCACCTAACCAGATTTCTACTTAACCTGTTAGCAAGGGAATATGCCAGATATCTCTCTTCTGTTCAGAACAGAGCTCTTCAGAATATCTCTCTTCTGTTTTTTATCTTGTCCTCTCTCTCTAGTGAAATGATAGACAGAATTTCTCTCTCTCTATAGCAAATTAGGAAGCAAATGAAAGAGAATTGGAGGGTTGTTCTTGCACGTTAATTGGAAGGGGTGAGAAGGAATATTGCCTTGTGAAAAAGAAGATAGATTTAAGGGAAGCAGAGAGGAATACTGAATCCTGAGAAGAAATTATTCTAATAATCGAGGGAAAGAATAAAAGTGCTCTTCCTTGAAACCCTGAACCCACCCTCTATCCAGAGCTCCCACTAGCTTTCCCAGGCCTGTTTTCTCCTTTACCCTCTTCCTTCAAAGTATCACAATATCAAATTTACCAGCAATACTGAGACATATTAAATCAGTTCTGGGACAGCCAATTGGAATGGGAACATCTCGTGCTTATGTTTCATTGGCATAAATTAATTTTAAGACAAAAATTATTCTTACAAGTGCTGTGTTGCTTTCAGCTGAGGTAGGGTTAAATTCTCTGGCATTCCACACAATGGATCAGACTGTAAAGAACCTTAAGCTCCTTTTAAGATAGGAGCATAGCAGGCGAGGCTTAGTCAAACTTCTGTGGTAATGAGTCTACTACTTCTGGACATTAACAAGTCCCTCTTTCTCATACTGCAGCACTACACCATGAACATGCCAACACAAGTCCTTTCTGAGGTGTTTCTACAGTGCTTTCCATAAACAAAATCTTATTTGCATAACTCTCAGAACCCACTTATCAAAACTCCATAGAAATAAAGTTTTAATCCATTGCTCCTGAATAGCAGCTCCTAGGCTGATGTGTCCTATTTCACAGGGAGGAACAGTGGATGGCACTGGGAAAAATAAGATGTCTTTTGGCTTTAAAAGAAGCTTAGGACCACTTTAGATAAAGAAAATTGATAATGTGTTTGTTCTCAGGAACACTGTGTACAAATAAGTCTTGTTCTAAGTTTGGTTGTGCCTCAATATTTTTAACCATCACAACTGTAGAATGATTTAAATTGATTCCAAAGCATGTTATAGAGAACAGTATGGAGAACAGTCCTGAGTTTGTTTCTTAGTTTTATTACCTAGAAAACAGATGACATTTTGGCATTTAACAAGGCAGCTGGAGACTTTTGTTGGTATAACCCATTGATGTCTTTATCACAGGGATCATGATATACTGAAATGAACTTCTGCAACAGAATACTGCTTCCAAGAGATCAACTTTCCAAAGAGACTTTAAATGGTTTGGCAATACATTTATGCAGCAGGAGGTTGCTAGACTATCAGAAAATCCAGGGTCCAGAATTATTTTTCTGCCTTCCTCTGAAGTAAAATGATAGTACATGTTTCACTGAAGCATTAACATTGTCTTAAAAGCCACACAGAAATCTTGAATAAAACTATAGAATAATTGGTACTTCCAAGAGGAAGACGATGAAAGTTTCATGAAGGTACAGTCACAGTTGAATATGTTCATTTGGACTTCAAAACAAGTCAAATCTGTTTGCTCATCTCAAGTAATCCTACATGATTATATGGAATTTTTATTCCTACATAACTCATAGTTAATCTGCTGGGATTTCTGTCAAAACTGCTGAAGTGGATGTTCCATAAAACATACCTTATATAGTAAAGTTCATGCTCACACTTAAAAGGAAACTGAAGGAAAACACTGCATTGCATGTGGTGGGTGGGAGAAAAGTGATTTAAAGTCATTGAAATTGGTAAAAGTATAGCTAAGAACAGTGGGTTAGACATAACTGAGGTTGGAATGAATATAGACCTCTCGTTTTAAAACAGAAATTATAGAAATTCAGCTCTTCTGAAACTTTTGTAATATGAATTATATTTTCTATCTCATATTCACTGTGTACATATGCTTGTAGTTCTGGAAGGTCATCCATAATTCCAGGACTGCTTTTCTTAGTTTACCTGAAGTACCCTATTATCATTCAATATAAACAGAGATTCAAACCTTATTAAAGTGAAATTTATTTTTTCATTTCCAACCTAAAAATTCAGACTAATGGCCTACCCACCATTCATCTGGAACCTCCAAATTTCTATAATCACGGTCCATGCTGATTTTTTAAATGAGCAGTCTAAGAAATTTGAACCTCACTTTACAACCTCTCTCTCCATCAGCCTCTAAATTCTTGGAAATGAGATTCAGATTGTCAGAGATTCTGGCACAACCATCCAAGCAACAGGGTCACCTTTAGAATATTGTGTTGCCACCTCATATTTGTCACCTCAATCTTTCCAAAAGTAAAAATCTGCTTTTGATACCCTTTAAGTTCACCAGTAGAAATACCGCTCTTAGTAGATATAGTCTTTAGTACAGTCTCAGTCCAATCATCTCTTGCTACTAGCTCTCAGAAAAGTCAATTTTCTTACATGGAGTCCATTAATAGGGATAAAATCTATGGATGTTTGGGAATCAAAAGTGTTTAACCCACTTTAATGCAATAGTTTATGATAAAAAAAGGGTTCACTGTCCCTACTGGATCCCTGGACCCAAAATCTGATCTCATGTGTGTTAACCTAGATAGAATAAATAGATCCAAGGAATCCAGAGAGAAAATGCATTTATATGAATAGAGGCTCTATCTACAGAGATCTTTTAAAAATTAACTTCCTATATAACGGGGTTTTTTTCTTTTTTTTTTTTTTTATTTTAGCTAATATTATTTAGCTGTGTAGGGTTCTTCTAAGGAAGAAGTCCCATGTGAGACTTTAAACAGTTACTATCATTTCTAGGGAGTTTGGGATAAACTAGCATGCTTGTTGTAAAGGCATTTTATTTCCTTTGAGGAAAAAAAGACAAAAATATAAGAAAATTTGCTAAATAGAAGAAAAGAACACTCAAACATTATGAAGGTACTCTCTGGTGTCAGTGAACTGGTGTGGCTTCTGGCCTCTAGGGTGAACTCACTGCGGGAGGGACAGAACAGCACAACCATGTCCATAAATAACAAATCTGCACTAATGCCAAGGTTGCTTTGACCCTCACTCTGCACTGCTCTCAGTCACAAGGTGCTGTTTTGATTAGTTAACCTAGACCCTATGGTTAAAGAGGGAAACCATGCACCCTCCCCTCATTAAGAAAAAATCAACAAACAGTATGAGAATAAAGACACCATCATGCCAGGTATGGCATAGTTCTCATATATCAGCTGTTTTTCAAATCTTTTCTTATTTGACTAGAAGTGTTCATCACCTGGTTCCTAATTCCATCTTGATGGCAGTCATCCTCAGCTGAGTGGGGTAAGAGCCGGGGAGCTGTATGGTCCAAGAGACTGCATGGGAATTAACCTTTTCAAACCAAAAATCAAGTCATGGCAGAAGAGAATTTAAAAGATGGGAAAATGGAGTAGTTTGTTCTGATACTTCTTTAAATCTTATTTCCAGCATGCTAATTTTTGTCTATTCAGTTCAAGTTCTACTCTCCCCTTAGCTTTTTGAAGCAATTCAATCCATGGACTATACTAATACAGAGGTATATTAGTTTGAACAAGGTCTGCTTTTTGTCCTGAACTTTTGCTGAGTTGTATAAACAGCTTCTTAGAAAACAGGCTAAGGTGGACTTCTGCTGGGTTGGATATTAGCACCACAGACCCAAGCCATAGAGATGAGGAGCCCTCCACGTGAACCTACAGATCTACTAGTCCTCTTTACAAGTACACTTGTGTCTGATGCAATTCCCAACAACTTCACCAGATTGGGAATGATTTATGAATCTTCAAGAATGCCATTGTTCTCTGAAGTATGTTTCAGAAAGCCCAGACATTTTTATTTTCAGGTATTTTGTTCAAAGTAAAAATGTCTCTAATAGTTTTTAAAAGGGGTATTTCCAGATTTCAAAGTTGAGGGCTATGAAGATAATAGCTAAGTGCATTTTTATTCTTCCTATGATGTTCATCTATTTTAAGCATCAAAGCTGTAATGTAGCTGAAGGAAAAGTACATGCTACAGTAAAAATATTGGCTCTCAAAATGTGCAGTAGCTCTTCCCTCTCCTCTATAGACAGGGTTGCTATAAATAAAACATCTTTTGCCACTGCAGCATTTCTTCCAGTGTAAAGAACATTCACATGAAATTTTTACTGCATCTTGGATAGTGCAAAGCTCTGGCATAGTGTTCCAAATGAGTAATTTCATTATAATTAATCCACGAGGGATGTGCCTACTCCAGAACTGCTGGCCTTTTGATCTCAAAGAATATAACACCGTTGTGCTATGGATGCCTCAAAGGCTACAGTGTTTAAATAATACAGTCCTTATGTCTACTGCCTCTTTAAAATCTAAGGATTTGAAAGGTCAGGATTGCAAAGTATTGGAATACATAAAAATAACCCAAATAGTATCTAATAGTAAAGGGAATTTTATAATTGTGTGCTAAAAATACATACATATGGGAATATATGAACTGATTTAAGGTTTCATTATTTAAATCAAGACATATTAGATATTTTGTAAAAATTTGCACCTCCTTTTCGCAATCATGAGAATATATTTTATTTGAAGAAGCTACACAGAAAACTGCAGTTCTTGATTTGACATTAATGTATTTGTCCTCTTATAAGTGTGCCTATTAGGTCCTTTAGAGATCTGGCTATAAAGCATATTACAGCAAATAGAATCATTGCTTCTGAGGCAGATAGCTCTGAAGTGCAAAATTAATAGAAGGAAAAAGGTCTAGACTGACTTAAATGCTTTAAATTATGAAAATATTTTAGAATTCTAACAGGTTACAAAAATACCCCCTGACCCCTCTATGGCCTCCTATGTTAGTGTTGGGGGGTTTATTTGCATTGTATCTTTTTGGAGAAAAGATGAGGCAGGTAAAATCCAAGGTCAATATTTCCAGTAAAATGAGAGATGCTAAGTATCTCAGTGCTTAAAAGTCTCCTAGCCTGCAAGTTTTTGAAAATGTATGCATGGATTTAGCTTTTGAATCTGTTGTGGTCTTTAGGGGACATCTGGATTTTATTAGTTTATTTATTTAATTTTGATGGTTGGTAATGAATATGATGAAGAGAACAAATGCTACTAGTCTCTAGCACACAGTACATTCTTAAACACTGATGTACTATTAATGACGCTTTCTGGTTCTGATACATTGACCTACTTCATCATGCTTTTTAAGATAAACTGCAGTAAACTGATACAATTTAAGAAAACAGGAATATGAGAAGGTAACAATATCTTTAATTTAAAAAATTACAACCATTTTAATGAGAGTCAGAAGTAACTACTATCAAAATTCTTGATTTTTTGAGAGGAAAAAAAATATTTTTGGCCCCCACTTGAAGGAAAACACAGAAAATGTTTTATCTGGCAAGGGCAAACGAACAGTGCCAAGAAGAGATCATTTGCCTCCCTCTTTAGCCTTGAAACACTGGACAGTTTCTGAAATCTGTTGGGAGAAGCATCACTGAGGGGACACACTAAGCATCTGTCATGAGACAGAAGGTATTTTGCCTCCCTGAGCTGAGGCATGGATTGCTCTGTATACCATATGTGCCTTTTTCCATACTGCCTGTATCTGCTTTCCCGATTGCTCCTGCAAACTCAGCAGGCAAAAGCAATTAAATGCTTGGTATCCCCTTTGCCTCAGGTTTGGTACCTTGGTGCCAAGGCTTTGACTTGCACTCCACCTCTGCTCATCTATCTTCCAAAAGTGCTCTCAGTAGTTTAAAATTCAATCTATCTTGAATTATTCATGCTCAGTCCATCAGTGACTACTATATAATTCACCAGTCTAGTCAAACAATGTTGTTTTAGAGCAGTAGGGAAAGGAGGTCAGCCTTGCATACAACTTCATGTGCTTTGTACTCTCTGGAGAACAGGGGGAGCACACACCTTAGGACAGTACAACATGAACTGCTTTTGGCATCCAGAGAATAGGATGAGCTATCCTTGCTCCTCTCCAAAAGATCTCTGTGTTTCGCTGTGCAGTGTCGCAAAAAGGCCAGGCTGGTACAAAAGGTATTGGACTGACAGTCTGTCATAACAAACCCCTTTTCAGCAAAAAAGGGAACAAATATACTCACTTGAGAGACAGAGTACATGCAGCAGGACTGCAAATATTTCCCTTATGGCCTGCCCATTTGTGACTATGCTACATTACAGAAATTGTCTCCAGTATTCAAAGAATAGCTTCAACTCCCAGCACATTAATCCTCGATGAAATTAGAGAAACCATTAAAGTTTACTGTGTAATTATCTAATTAAGCAGGCACCTTTAGAGCAAAAGGGCCTTTCAGGTAGCTCAAATACAAAAGTTTAATGAATACAAGCACTCTTTGGTACCCCAGCCTTTTTTTTCCCCCTCAAATGATGATATTATTGTAGGAGATTTACAAGTCCTTCCAAAATGAGCTTTGTAGTAGAACTGTGGGCATAATTTTATCTGTTGCTATAAAAACTCCAGCCTTACAAAACTCAGTGCCTACACCTCTAAGATTCATTTATTATAAAAGAACTCCTTGTAATACTGCTTCCAGTAAAAGAAGTGGGATGTAAAATTCCTCCTAAAGGGCCCAATCTGATACAATACTCAAAGTAAATAGTAAAGGCACAGCCTGGGAGTGGAAAAGATCCAAATTTCACTAATGAGGTCCGTTTTCTGGTCACCATTTATTAGGGGTAACTACAAGGCTCGATAGGAGAGCAAAAAACTAAGCATCAGCTAGAAGTATATAACAATCCTTTCTTCACCTTTTTAAAACTATAGGAGACAGACTACAGGTAATTTGCCTTCATCCCTAGCATATTCCACAAAATTAATTTATTCTTTGATTTAAGACTTGAATTATGTAAGCCTTCCTAGTAGTTTACCTCAAAACCAGACATAGCTGACATTTGCCTGCCAGAAGAACAAAGTTGTTATTTTGTCAGTGCCAACTGTATTCACTGGCTTAGAAAACCAGAGGCATTGTTGAGTCATGAGGTCTCAGAAACAAGAATATGGGGCAGCTTGTGATCTCAGCACAAGCCTGAAGAAACAAGGGTCTGAACATACTGATGTGAGCAGTTTGCTGTTAGTAACAGGACCCTAATTTACATGACCTTCAGCAAACCTTGCTTGTCCTCCTCCCTGCTCATCTCCCAGGTGTTCCTGAGCATCAGCCCTTGTACGCAATCCTTCCATCCTCAGAGCTTCAGGGCACATGATTTGCCATCAGACTCCTGATCTCTCCATTGCCATGGTGACTGATGAGACACGCTTGATGCTTCCTTCCACTTTTGACTCCCTCCTAAGATGTTATCTGCCCTGTCAATGGCTGACCTCTAATCTACAACTCCTGTTTCCTTCCTGTCTGCATTTTGGAAGTTTTCCTACAGAAATTGTGACATCAGGATGATTTCTCTAACAAATTTTTCTCTCGTTGTCCTTATGCTACCCTCTCAGCCAAAGAACTTGACTAGTCCCATTTACACTGAATCTTCACTTTCAGAAGATACGTATTCTCCCATCTAAACTCTCTCCCAGTAGTGATACTTTTATCTTTGCCACAAATCTCATAAATTTCTATCAAAAGAAATACGGCCAGATGAATGTAAGGTTCCTTTGTCATTATTCTTTCCTTCTCTCAGAAATTTTTTTTTTTATTATTTTATCTTTTGCTTCTCATTCTATCTCTTGCAAGTTTCCTTATGCTCACAGACTGTTTCTTACATACATCACTATCTTTTTGTGTTTTGTTCTAATCTGTGCAGAAATATAAAAACTACAAACCATCTGAGCAATAAAGGATCATCTCCTGACATCTGTAGTCTTTCACCCATGTATTCCAAACCAAAAGAATGCAACATCTCACGTTATGACAGAAAACAAGCCTTATATGACATCATCACCATTCACATGCACTCTTCTGCCAAGGAGGACAGTATCTGAGGGAGTACTCCTGAGGGAGTAACAGAGCTGCATAAGATGGGGCATTTATTTATTTACATGGGTTAGAAGGACCTCTTAATTAAATGACAGTTCTATTTTACCCACTGCTGTATGTGATTTTTATCATTTAGAGGCACATCTGTTCCATATCAGGTGAACTTCTCCAGCTTAGCAGTTTTATCACTTTGACACTTACTTCCATATTTCAGTTCTATAATCACAGGATATATGTTACCAATTCTTTAGATAAAACCTCTTGTTAACACAATGCAAAGTGATGTGAATGTGTAGCAAATAGTACACACAGAGAAATCATAGTATTGCAACCTGAAATAAAGTACCATTTGAATGAACAGAACAAATAAACTCGTGCCTTCCAGCTGGAAAATGAAAATACATACTTGAATAAAGTCCCATGTCTGTCCTTTTAATCTGAGTATATCATCTTTTTAGAAGTCATGGGTGACCCCTTTGAGACACTTTGCTCTGGTGATTTCATTTCTATCTTGACTATAGTAAATCAAATAAGATCAAGAGTGATCCAGCTCCTCAAGCTCGTTATTTCAATATTAATGTCATCAGCAGGGGTAATTATTTTAAGCAAAAATTTTTGACTTAACAGAGCTATGAAAATTATTTTCATACCCTTTCTTGTATTATCAGTCTCTAATTTAAGACCAGAGGTGGGGAAGAGAAAATTATTTGTTATGAAGATGCAATTTGTGATGATGTATTGCATTTTAAAGGCAGTAAGAAAGAGACATACTCTTCACTGAGGAAAGGCAATATTTAAACTCACTCACTTTGCAGGCAGGTGCTGCAAGGCAAGGGAAGTCAAATCTATAGACTCCAAGATTCATTTCTGTGTTTTCTTCATACGTTGTCTTAATAATGTTTTCTTTACCTGAAGGTATGGTTTGGCACTAAAAAAAAAGTGTTTTGAAGCAGCATTAGCAGCATATCCTGGGTGTATCAAGTGAAGTCAGAAGGAAGGAGTGGAGAAAAATGAACCAAAACTGCTTCAAAGAAAACCTTATCTTCACAATGCTAAAATATTTCATTAATTTATTCAGGTTTTATCATACATTTCACACTGAAAATTACTTTTTTCTAGACTAAACCAGACTAGTTGAACATTTTCAAGACATTTCCTTCTCTTTTTACATAGCTATGCTATATTATGGATGAACTGCCTAATGTTTTAATAAATGTGACACAAGAAATGTCAAATTGTTTTTAATTTAATGCAATACAACATTGAAAACTCATTGATATGTCTTATATACATATTAAGGCCCACAACCCTGCTTAGATTCCTGAAGAACGTTTTTCCCAGCACAATGTAGTTCCAGTCTGTAACAGACATTTCTTTATTAAACTAACCTCTCCCCTTCTCATTTTTCCTACATCAGTTCCACTGATCTGTGTTTTCTTATGTGCTTCACTCCACACCCAAGGCAGTTACACTCTTGGTGTCCTCTTCTAATACTTTTAAAGCAGTGACTTGACATTTTTTCAGCTAAATGAACAGCAAATTTCAGCCAAAGTCTTTTATGTCAGATCCAGATACGTAAGCTAGTTGGATTCAAATAATGGCATGATATTCCCCCAGAGAACTGATAGCACAAATCTTTACATGACATATACTTTAAAGGAGCAAGAAAAGCTCATAATATCTTCATTGAGGAAAAATAAAATTTAAATTTACTTGCATTAAGTTTTTGAAGTGCACTAGAAGCTGAGGCTGTATCCTCCATGCAAGTATACTAATTTCCTCATATTATTTATAAATAAAGTATATATTTTATTTATAAATAAAGTGTGCGTATATTAAAACCACATAATGGAAGACTTTATATTAGTGCCTTTAAGATTCATTATTTTAGAAAAGAGAGACCACAAACATTGATAAAAGTCATTACAGAGTTTGAAGAATTTGAGAGGGTTTAGAGTATTAAAGGAAAAAAGTGACGTGACAATTTATAAATAGAAAAATTGATGGGAGAAATAGTTGTGTGAACAGTCATGTAATTTTTTTATTCATGCTGGCAAGCTTTACTAACAATGAAGCAAAAAAGCAGATTCTTAAATAGAATTTTAGGCCACCATTTAAAAATTGCTCTTTATGGCTATGACTGAATAATACTGAAAGCACAGTCATGATTTCCAACTGGATTGTACTCTTTTTCACATAGTTAAATAGTAGAAGTCTGCCGCGACACTGGCTGGCCGGCTAGCTGGGGATTCGCCAGTGCCTGGCCCCCGCCCGGACGGGAGAGGATGGCGGAGGCTGCTCGCGGGCACGGGAGGGTCGGCGAAGTCCCAGTTTGGGTTCACCAGACCCACCAGTGGTACGGGCGCACAGGAAGGAAAGAGGGAGGGAGGCAGAGGGGCTTCTCAGGGTAGAAGGTTTATTCAGGCGTCATGGTGGCGCAGAGAAGCCCCAAAGGGTCGTTACACAGGAGTTTTAACTTTTAGAGTGGGAGGGGAAAATACAGG
>VZRO01001702.1:187-25136 GCA_013397915.1 Daphoenositta chrysoptera
GCTGCAAAACCTTCAGCTGGATCACATATGGCAAAGGTAGGGGAACCATCCACCACCTATAGCTAACTGCTACATCTGCTCTGTATGGTGGAGAGTGCTCTTGGCTTCCTGAGAGCCCAAGACTCAGGAAGGAAAACTGGGTGAGATTGTACTGACAACCCAGCCATTTTTCCCCTTCAGCTCATGTTTCAGCGACAGCAGTAGTGAAATGAACACTGGAATATAGCAAAATACGTCACCTGTATTCATCAGCAAGGTTCAAAAACGAGCAAATCCACTGTGTTTCAAACACAATTACTGAACTCACACAGGGCAAAACGGATTAAGTGTGGATTAGCAAGTGCTACTCCTACAACAAATACACAAAAAACAAGACTGTGAAAAAGGGAGAAGAAAACACAAGTTTGAGATTCAAACTAGTCCTTAACATTAAAATCTTTAACGTCTGTCTCACTGATGTCTGTTTCTGAAACAATCTGGAGCTCAGCATCAGGCCAGCAAAGCCTTAGGCAGCGAATCACTATGACTTTAGTAGGTCTCTACAGTTTGGAAGAGAGCAATAGTATGAGTATCAAAGACTCGTGAGGGCCCAAGCCTTGCCTTCCTCCACAAACTACAGCCCTATTCTATTTTGCAATTCAGCGTTCAGCCAGTTTTGCCAACAAATCCCATTAACTCACTGCAGAGGTCAGTTAGAGTCATCTAGAACCACACCAATTGTCTTCCCCCAAAACCTGGATGATACGGGAAAGAAACAGTAGCTTTTTATATAACACTGGAGAAATGCACCAGTTTTCTATGTTTTTTTATAGTGTGAGATGTTAATTTTGTGCTAAAATGACCATATTCCACCTATGGAAACTCTCATTTCCACCAAATAAAACAAGTCAATAATGTTCTTATAGTTGTGCCAAATTCCTTTCCTTTTTTTTTTTTTTTTTCAAATAGCAATAGAAAGATTTTCCTCAAAGCCCTAAGTGCCCAAATCTCTGTTCACAATACACTGGGTATTTTATCCCCACTTTCCATGTGGCTGTTTTACTTTCATTTTCAATTTATAAAATCCAGGACAGCTCATTTCCATAGGTCCAGCATGTGTTGTGGTCTCTTTAGGACCATTTTTACATTATTAGGTTCACTAACCTTGCAATCTGTTCCTCCTGAGCCAGGGCAGCAGTGCATTTTCTCTGAGCATTGGCACTGGCACTTACGGCGCAATGCTGTGCCACACGTCAAGTTCAACTAGTGCTGACGGTCCATCTGGGATTTCTCCCAGTCCCTATCCTCCCCCATGCTGCAGCGGGAAACTAGACCAGACAGAGTGTTCCCTGGGAAAATTATCATCTCTCATACCAGGGTCACATTCCTGCAGGCTTCTGGAAACTTTTCCTAAACAAGGCACATTCCTGTTCTTGGCAATTGGTAAGAGGAGCACAGACAAGGAGAGGATTTTAAGACTTTAGCAACAACTTAACAGATGTCAAAACCTAGAGTGTGCAAGGTCGTTAACAGGTAAAAAATGCAAACTATCCTGGTAGTTCAGGTCTGTTACTCCCTAGAGATCTCCATGGATGGAGAAGTACCCAATTGGAGTGGATAGGGTGGCTGTACCAAGTGCCAGAGCATCTCAGCACAGCTCCATTACCCACACACCCTCTACTTCATGAGGCAGATGCACACGAATCCCTTTACCTGTTTTCCAAAGGACACAGTCCCGCCAGGAAGAGTTCCTAAACAGAACCACTCTGTTCAGAAAGGGCAGCCCACTTGGGAAGGTAAAGCATATTTCAGAGGAAGCTTCCTACTCACTCAAACAGAAAGCAAACCCACGAAGAACAGAGGGGCAGGACTGTTCCCCAGTGGTAGAGCTGCTGTCTCGATAGGCTCACACACGGCAAGGCTGGCACCTAATAAATCACAACACTGGGCAATAAAAGATCTTGTCCATGGTAGGAAAATGACCTATTACTGAGAGTTTATTGTTAGCATCAGCTCCTCGCAGCCCCCTAACTTCAGTGGTGTTGAACCGAGGCTGGTAGCTAGCATAAAAGGAAATTACTAGCTTTCAACAGCTTGACAAACCCAGGACCTGTCCACACTGGGTCACCAGGCAAAGACAAGTCCTGTTTCATGCACCATCACAAGCACCAGAAATAGGGAGGCAGCATTTCTGCAAGTAATGCTAGCAAGCCTCTCCCTGCCGAAAAAGGAGCCTTTTCCTTCTAGAGCAGCTTCCATGTAAAGCTGAACATGTTCTCAAATGACCACACGTTGTTCTGCCTTTGTGCCCTCACCTGGAAAGGGAGAAGATGCTGAAATCTGCAGTCTTGCTCCAGAAGGTAGGTGAAACCCCAACTCAGAATGACGGTTACAAAGAGCAAAGAGATTATCAAACAAAAGCTTCCAGTGTTCAGGCACAAGGGCAGACATGAATTTCAAAGTGGTAAACTTCCGTTTAGGAAAACAAAAGCTCTTCACAAACAGTCACCTTCGTGTTTCAGTTCCCTGTCTCTCCTGTCCCACAGTAAAACAGATAAAGCTCAGTCTGACTTCTTCTTACAGTTGTTTCATTTCTCTCAAAACTTCCTGCATCTTTTCAGGTCACTCTGTAACATACAGTAGCAATTGCCAGAGCTCTCCACCCACAGTAACTTCTTCCAGACTCTCTAACTCTGCTTCCATGTTTATCTTCTTTTTGATAGTTTTTCTTCAGATTTTTCCTTCTTTTGTGACAGCAGACTAATGACCAGATCCTACAGGAGGCTGGATTAAGAGTTCCAAAAATCCTTGACATGAAAGGATTTTAAATTACTATTTTCACCGACTAACAGTGACTCAGAATGGTCTGTTTACCAAAGGGCTTTTTCTCAAGGAGAAAAAAACTGCACTGAAGTCTGGATTATAAACTACTAAAATAGCAAAGTATTTTGGAACTGCAGCAGTTCTGACAGGAAAAGGGGACTGAGCTGCACTTAATGAAAGGAGACAGAAAACCAGCAGAGTGATTCTAGACACTGCAATACACGGCTCTACTCGTATTTTCCCTTGCTTATAAAGGAAATTCTGACAGCTACCAATATAAACAGAGTACAAGCACTAGCAAAGAGTGCACAATTCCTGAATGTGTACACACATGGGTGTGGAAAAGACAACCCCCAGCAAAACCGGAATCTCCAACACATGCTCTAATTTTGCCCAATTTAGAGGAGAGAGTTTAAAAACAAGGAAGAAAGAAGCATCCTGTTCAGAAGTCCCTCTTTTATCATCTTTCCCTTTTCCAAAAATTAATAGGGCAATCCATGATTGTGTGAAAATTCAGGACACCTGGGACTGCCCTGTGTCACTATGTCCCTGGATCAGTCAGTCTTTTTACCCAGCTGATGCCTTCCCTCTGGGTCCCCTTATGCCCCGGTTGAGGAAGCAGGGCAGGAAAATCCTCTCCCTTGCTAGGAAGCCCAGTGACTCCCTGGAGCACATGTTCAATTCCATTTTTTTTTCCGAGGGCTGAGGCCACACAGAGCAGTTTTGGGAATCTGTGCAAGTGTCAAGCCACGCAGATTTTCCTGATCTCTATCAGCTGAAGCTTGAAGTCCAACTATGACTTCCTGCAAACAGCTTGCAACAAAAGTTCTTATATTCTTTCTCCTCATAAAAATAAGTCACATGCTCTTTCTCGAAGTCTGTATTTCAAACCAGCACAACCAACCTCTGATATGGGTTCCTCTTGTTCCAACAGTGCCTTACAGGCACACAGCTGCTGTGCTAGGCATGAGCAGCAAACCTTCTGTAGCTTCAGCAACTCTTATTTTCTTTCAAAACCAAGCTCTTCAGAGAAGACTTCACTGCCTTCTCTGCTGAAAAGGATATATTTTAACTTAAGAGCACCTACACAAACAATTCAACTTGACACAAAATCATGAAGAAGCAAAGGCACTTTCACTTCATTGTGAATGAACCTGCAAACATCAACAACATACTCTCCCCATTACAAAGGACTGTCAGCACTTTGATTTTTTTACACAACTTCAAGCACTTTGCCCTCTGTTTACAGGAAAGGTTACTTACCCCAAAATGAAAATTCCTGCTATTTCTCCACACCGTCAATAAGCCCTGGGACAATACAGCAAAAATACACACTCTGGAGATCAGTACAGTAAAACTTCACAAGACAGAAACTGGCAACTTTGCTGAATAAAGTCAGTACTAAGTAACAAGGTTACAATAAGAAAACATTGTAGCACACCTCGGGCTTCCATACAGATGGAGAATGACATCCATACTCTCTCATTCAGAGGCACCAGCAATTCCCTGTTCCTCAGTCTATCACAATCACTGTCGCCTCCAGTCATGCAAGTACTCTGGAAGAGAGGTATTACTCTAACCTAAATACTTCCTCTCTCCTGTGACATTGGTCAGGGTGAATCATCAGTTAATAAACAGTGTTTCTTAACTGGGTGCAGCATTTCCAACAGCACCGCAGGCACGTTTCCCTTTAGTCCTGTTCTAGAGAACACATCTACATAAATCCACTCAGGAGAGAACACCTGAACAGTAAGAGCTCGTAGCAAATGTATTCCAAAGAACCTGAGCTACTGATATCTGTTATGCTGGCACAGTTGCCATGTTTCCCAGTGCTCAATCCAGAAAACTCACACGCCTGATCTTACCTTTCACGTTCAATCTTCCTCTAAACTAGTGTCCAGAGCAGCCTACTCCCTCAGAAAAAAAACCTAAACAGATTTCTTGACATGCAATTAATAGGATTAGTCTCGTCTGTGGTCAGTCTCTCTGAGCTACGTTCCACTTGCCACAAGCTGATTAGCTGCCTGCTTAAGGAGGAGCTGGGATAAGTTTCCTTCTGACAGCAGTGAAGTGGAGAGGCAGGCACTTACTGTAATAATATGCAGTTTCCTGTCTGCGGCTGAGCTGAGAGGTACTTCCCAACAAAAAAGGGTTTACAGGAGCTCAGGAACTCAAGCTCCACCTCTTCCAGTGAAAACCCTTTAACCATGGAGGAAGGCTCACTAACATGCCTCCTGGCACTCAAAAACATGCTCTGAACCACGTTCCATTTCACCAAAGCATCAGAAAGAAGAAACCAAACTACACAAAATTCCCTCTCCACAAAGAGGAGCTTTCTCCTATGGAATCTCAAAGCTCTGAATCAGATCGGATAAAAAGTAAATGTTGTAAGTCATGTTACATGAATGAGGGTGAAAGTCCATGCCACCATTTGGTAGCAATAACTGAAAAACATTTACCAAACCACCATGTGAGAATCATATTGGAACACAAAATGTGTACCTGGAAAGATATGATGTCCATTCCAGGCCCTCTCCTGACGATGACAAGTGTTTTTGACCAGTGTTAAAGAATACATACTTTATCTTTATACAAATCCTCCACAAAGCAGAAATGGGTCAACGAATTGATAAGGACTCACGTCTTTAACTGTACCAACTACACTGAAGGCAGCAGGCTTAACTCAGCTGGCACCTTCTAGAAGAGAGCAGATCTTCAGCCCACACACCAGTCTGAGGAGGAAGAATTGGTTCACCCCACAAACATTTACAAATCTGGGCCAAAGGAGATAACCCAAGGTCTTTTCAAAGACTTTTGAGGGGACAGCTGTGGTGGCAAAGTGTTGAGCAACAGGCAAGAGAGTGACTGGCGTCCCCCAAACCTTGCAGGTATCACAGGGGAGAACAGGCATGATGGATGGCTCAGGTCCATGACACAGGTAAAGCAGATCATTTTGAGATAGAGATCGGTAAAACCTAGGCTTCCCAGCATCATCTTGAGGAAACCCTATTCCAGGTTAAAGTATGAAACTCATCCTCATTGCAGATTTTGTTTTAATGCTCCTAAAACAACTGCAGGCTAGTCCATTACATGGGCATCTTAACAAACCACATTAACTGCAAAACTGCACTATCCAAGAAAAAACTGTTCATGGAAAGAGCTAAAGTCTCACTGGGAAGACCAAATGCACCCAATGTGATCCCAGATCATCTGTTTTTTAGAAATCACAAGAGGTTTTGAGGGTATGGCTGAGAAAGCGCTGCTCAGAAATCAGGGTCAGGCTCTGACCTCACCCATCCAATGCTGCTGTGATCTCTATTTTGTTAGGAGTACAAATATAGCACACAGTGATGGCAAGAATCCAGGCTAAAAGTTGACTGCTCTCTTTGAAATAAAGAGTGTTGAACTACCAGGACAACACAGTTATCACTGCATTTGAGCCACAGCAGATCTTCTCTGTGGCCCTGTGCAAGACAGCAACCCTACGAAAAGGGACTGGTGAGAGACCTATGCACCATGTACCAATGGATCATACGTGGAAAGCACCTGTCACAGCCCAGACATGCCAGAAGAATTTACCTTGTAGACAGGTGACTCTCAAGGACAGATACGGCAGAGATGTGACAGAACCAGTAAACCTCACAACTAGAGGCCTAATGAGAAAGAGAGCTCTGGCATAGGGCTTCTATAAAACTTGTTCCCAGAGGCTTCCTGTTAAATACCTCTGCAGCCACACTGCCTGACCTAAAGGAACAATACCTAAATATAAAGCTCTTCATTACACATCAGGGAAGGGAGCTGTACAACATCTTAAGGTCAAAAATGCCCCATGTCACATGCTCCCAGCCCATTCTGTAGTCATCTATCCATTAATTCTGGGTAGCAGTCCTGAAAACTGTCCCCATTGCAAACAGGATACACTTACTGAGGAAATCTATGTAAGATCAAACAAGTAAACCACGATGGAATTTGTTATTACACACTTTTTTAGAGGAAGAGGTCCGTGTCTTAAAACTCACTTTTCGCGCTCTCCTTCCTGCTGAGAGCAAACAAATTATCTGTCAGACATGTCCTATGTAAAAGGTTTACTGGCAGCTATTTTGTAACCTTACTCTCGTAGCCATGCAGCACCACCTTTCCTAGCTTTGTGCTCTGGTTTTCTCCTCTCATGATGTTGCCTTCCCATGCCTCTCAACGCACTTTCAACAGTTTCTCTTCTGACTGGTCAGCCCTTCTTACCCCTTTGTTTTGGATAGACATTGTTCCTCCAAAGTGGTTTATCTGATGTTTTTGTTGCTTGTCTTTTTGTCAGAACCTTAGGGGTGTCATTCAGGCAACCTGACCTGCAGAATCTATACATTAGGCAGTACCGATGCCTGGAGAGAGGCTGAGTTTTCTCAGAAAGAAACCACTCTTTTATAAATCCACAAGTACCAATCTCCATTGAAAAAAACAGGAAACCAAAAAGAAAACCAGAACATCTAAAACTCTGCTTACAACACCAAATGCTACATACTTTCAGTTTAGGAGAAAAACTCAATTCATATGACCCATTGATTTGAAACAGGGAAGAAAATGCATCAAAGAACTCTGAATTTTAGAAAGGAAGATACAGAAGGGAAGCACAGGGCTCTCAAAGAAAACCAACAGAAGACTGCAAGACTGCAAGGAATCCAAAGCACTGACAACAATGATGTAACAGAGCAAACAGCGGCAAGACTAGGCCACCTCATTTCCTAAGTGTTTTTAGAGCTCAAGGTAAATGAGTCAAGCACCTCCATAAGCCACAATAGAAAAAGCAGAGAGAAATTAAGAGGAAACATGTTTTTCTTGAAGTTTACCTAAGCCCCATGATACACTGCTCAGCTGGAGACAGTGAAAACTGTACCTGCTTGAATCTCAAGGTAACCCTTTACCTTTTACTGACTAGGGACGGCAGGGACTGGCAGAGCCTGATACCAGAGTCTTGGAAATAACTCTTCACTGTCGGACTCAGAGCAAATAAACTACTGAAAAAAAAAACCTGAGAGCAAATAAACTACTTTCTTCTGTCCCTAATGCAGTCTTCCTGATGGAGATTAGATCTCTCCCAACTACAACAGTAAGCAGCACAGTAACAGTACACTTACCTGAAAAATCAGTCTTTATTTATATTTGAGAAAACGGAAGTAAAATCCAGGAAAAAATGCTTTACTAGGTAAATAACATCACATTCTTGAAAAGATATCCCCTACTCAAATCACTACATAAACCATCTCTTTGTACTCTCACACTGACACCTGATATCAATATTTACTTACCATACCCAGATGTGCCTCCTACCTGTCCAACTGTGGATGTAGAAAGTGTTTTCAAGCTTTGGGAAGGTGTTGGGGTTTTATCTGGACATAGGCACTG
Organism: Daphoenositta chrysoptera; assembly: GCA_013397915.1. Lineage (NCBI taxonomy): Eukaryota > Metazoa > Chordata > Aves > Passeriformes > Daphoenositta > Daphoenositta chrysoptera. The sequence continues at coordinate 8,387 of VZRO01001702.1, forward strand.
CAAAGCCAAAAGCTACAGCTGCACAACAGAAACAGCCTTTGGCAGATGTTTAAAGCAGCAGGTCACTCCTGCTGCAGCACAAGGCACACTGCTCAGTGTTGGTCACCACCTGCAGGATCAGGAGGGATTCCTCCCACCACCTGGATTGCTCCCCCCTTCAACCTTGCTTTAGAGCAACACTTCCTTTCCCCACACGCTCCTCTTCCTCTGTTCTGAGCCCCTCAGGAGCAGTGTGGAGGTTTGTTGCTGTTCACCAGCTCAACACTCACCCTGCAGGGCTGACATTAATGGCTTTTTTTCTGCATGCCAGGTGATCCCCCAAATTGGAGCTTGCAGAACACCTGCACCTTAGGAATACAATTATTTTTCCTCCTAGTTTCTGAGCCTGGAGAAAATTAAGCAGGGACACCACCACGTTTCCAGACTGCAAATACTTAGGACACATTCCACATGTAATGAGTGTCCTGAACCAATCCCACAGTTATTTCTGTGCTATTTCTTTCTGTTCCTTGTTTTGCTTTCCCACTATATATAGCATGCATATTTAAACACACACAGAGACATACATAAAGTCAGAGAAAGAAGTTTACATATTTTAATGCCTGTGGGAAAAACTGAATTCCTTTAGCAAGATCTACAGCATAAACATGAACATCACCTCTTAACTCCCTCAGCACAACAAATTTTTCTGTCCCACTGTGCAAACAGGTTCTATCAAACCCTCGTAGCTTACAGGTAAGAAAATCCCTGAATGCCAAGTCTTAGCACAATACATAGTAACCTGAGGTATCTCCCTGAGGTAATTCCTATGTGCAGAAATATGAGTTATCATATTGTAAAGAAAAGTAAGTTTATAACTTTTTTTATTTTTAGTGAAAGATGCTGTGAAGATTGTTTGGATGTTTTTCAATTCTGCAAAAGAGAAAGAGATGGGATGTGGGGGAAAGGTACAAGAATAGAAAATAATGCAAAAAGTCCTACTGTGAAGCTGTTGTTGACATTCTTTGTGCTGGATTCTGCCACGCTGGCATCTGTCAGATCCACCTCATCAAAAATAATGGACTGGAAAGAAAAAATTCAAAATCCCAATAAATTCTTGAATCCAATGTATAAGCAGCAGACTCAAAGGGAATTTGCCTAGCATGCTCTATATCACAGCCTTTTATGATCTGAAGGAAAGACACAGCACCAACAACATCAAGGACCTGGAAGTTCAGTTCCATGCATTGGGGATCACTCTGGCCTGTCTTCAGACAGTGAACACAATGACTTTACTTTTATTAAAGGATTATTTAAAAAGAACACCAAATACCTGTAGGTTTTGTTCTTGTGAAAGGAGACAGTTTTATATCTAGTTGACTATCAACATACTAAACCAGATGCATAGCATCTCTGATTTGATAAATTCTAGCCTTGCTTGTCTCCTTCACTTTCTCTTTTCATTTGTATTCTCTCCTTTCTATTGATTCAGAATCCATTCCCTACTGACATGCACCAAAGGGGGAAAAAATATGGAAATCCGTATCACAGGTCCACACGATGCTTCACTTCAAAACCAAGGATTTCCAATTGTGAGGCAAAACACAGGAATCTTCTAGTAGCTACAAAGCCTGAAGACCAAGTGCTTAAAGAGTTCTTTTTTCTGCTCAGGCTGCCTCCCCACTGACACCCATCTGCCTCCAAAGCCTCTCCACTGACTTCCTTCCTTGGCCTCACAGGTATTGTCAGGACCTTACCTTAGCAGTTTTTGCATAGTAGAGTGTTCGTCCTCGCAGCTTAAAGTATCGTCTCTTCCAGCGCTGGAAGGAGCTGGTCTGTTTCATCAGCATTCCCTCTTTTATGACAGTCTACAACAGCATTAGAGGAGAGAGGTGAAGCACAGGTTTTACTGACAGTTACCTTTTCTGCTCCCCCAGCACACACTCGTAGGGAAACAATTGGAGTTGGAGACCAATAACCTCAGTGCCCTCTGCTGGAAGCATTTCACAGATTCATTCAGCAAAACTGAGCAGCCTTCACAAGATGAAACTCTCATAAACACACAACCCACACTGTGGTGCAGTTTTACCCTTGTCTCCAGTGCTATCACGATATCAAAGAAGATAAGTAACTTAAAACTGAATTAGCATTTCGAATCTAACAGTGACTCAGAGAGCATAACACTTAAACTCACCGAGGTCGGATTTCAGTCACAGGTAATTGCACCTTTCATTTAATTGGCACCTGATTACCGGCACATACACACCCAAGATATCTGTCTCTACCTCCAGCTGTGCCTTGTGAAACTACCAGCACCTACCTGGCACAGAGGTGGCAAGCTGCAAGCCCAGGGGGTGAAGAGTGAAACCAGTGCAAAGAAGGAGCTATATCCAACCTCAGCATCTGGTATTCTTCAGGTAGTCTTGGCCCTGCCTCGGTACGCTCTGGCCAGCTCCCATTTCCCAGGGCTGCAGTGCCAAAACTATCTACGCACACTGACTTTTTCTTAAACTGCTCTGTAACTGACATACCAGCATACACAGGCTCATATGCTCGTTCATATACTGTGCATGCGTGGGGGCATGGATTTAATCCACATGCACTTCATTCTGCATTGTCAAATACATTTGATTCCTTTGCTGAGACTACCAACAACTACATGGAAATAATCTCAAAAACTGCAGCTCAGAAAGACAAAAGGCAAAAAAGTCAGGGCTGAATGTCCAACCCCAAATTCCTGATTATAAGTACTGCCTAGGAGGTACAAGCAGTGCTATGTCATGCCTCAGTACCACAAGAAACCTACTTCTCTCCCCCAAAAAATTGCAGGAACCTACTTCTTGCTGAGGGAGCCCAACACAATAAACACACAGTTAAAACACAGGACACAAATGGTCTGGCAATCTTGTAAGACAGGTTATTCTGTATCTTGGTGCCAGGAAACTGACACAGCTTTAACATACCAGAGGTCTCAGTGGAATTCAGGTTTCTAACAGTCAGGTCGCTGGTAAGTATCAATTAATTCACAAACACAACACCTGATGGACACTGTCAGGCTACTACAGCACACAAAATAAATACTCTTACTGATCCACAGGGTTTAGTTCATTTTAGAAATCCTTTTCCAGGGCATTAAACTTGCTTTTAAAATGCTATATATATTTCTAATGTGTGCCTTTAGTTTTTGAAATAGCTGCGGATTTTAATACATTCCACATACACTGGCCCTTGCCAATCTCAAAGCTTCCTCAAAAACCACGTAAAAAAAAATGCTGACTATAAGGAGAAACATCTGTCTGACAATATACGCTTCTCTTTTGCTAGACTGAGCCATCCTCAAACTGGCCTGAGAGATCACAGGGTCTGGACCACCATGGTGAAGCCTCTTCTCACAAATCAGCTGGGAAAGAGCAGGCTCCACATTCCACCAGATCCTAAAGATACCTGTCAGATATAGAAGCCACTATAATCTTCCTCCACTGAGTTGGGAAAGAGAAAAGGGGGACAGCTCCCCCGTCTCCTGGAAGAACATAATCTACCTTGGATACTGGGCCCTGGCCAGCTCCAAGGTTAGCAAACCCCAAGCCTCAACACTTCCCAGTGGTCTGTTTCACAAAGCCACCTGCACACTGGCAGAAACACCTGCCAGTGCTCAGGCAAACACCAGCTCAGTGTGCCTGCTTCAACTGGGAATCGCCAAACTCCACAATATTTCCAGCAGAATGAAAAGAGAAAACGAAAATGCACAACTGAGGATTAAGCTCCTATAAGGATTCCCACACCAGCTCCCCACAGCTCTGAAGCAGTCCCTGAAAGGCATCTTGGCAGTCATTTTCACAGGACACAGCAGCAGAATACACTCTAAGAAGCCATAAAGCATGTGGGAGTGGCTTTAGGGCCCGGAAGTTAAACACACTATAGCAATACCAAGAAACAAAATGTTAAACCACCTTAGAATTGGTGTTACGTAAATAATCAAAAATTCAGACATTATCTTAGCTGAAGCTTCAGCACAAGAGAAAATGGAGTGCAAAGACTGACTGAACAGCATCACTTGCTGAAACAACCCTGAAGGCAAGGCCAGAGCTGAAGGCACTCATCTGGAACTGGGAAAGATGCATTCATGCTCCTACTCTGCCATGGACTTCTTATGAGTTCCCAATAAAGCAATTTTCACTCTATGTCTCTTCATTCCCCATCTAGCAAGTGGAACAAACAGCACTAGCCAACTCTGTGGAAACCCACTAAAATATGTATTTCTCTCACAACCTCCAGCACCTCAGTAACAAAGAGAAATGTAAAGTACCAGCATCCAAATTACCACGCTAAAGAAATCACACATTTCTGCAGCTCATTTTTTTACAGGGAAGAAAATGGGAAAGTGGCAGGAGATTTTCCAGATTAACACAGAAACACAGAGTGATCTTTTGTGTTCCCTGGAAAAAAACACATATAAATAAAAATGAGACAGAGAAAGCAGCTACTGAACTCTGCAAAGCCCTGAAAAGCCCAAAATCAGAGAGGAACTAAAAATCCCGGGGAAGACTCCTGGGATGCAAAGCCCAAAGATATCAAGTCAGCCAGGAGGCTGATCAAAAAATAGCAACTTGCAGGAGGAGATTTCAGAGCTCTGTTGCTATGCCTATTTACAGCTATGGTTAAACTGGGGTTAGCCAGAGCCCTTACACACCCCAGGCTCAGGCAGCATCACTTCAGCCAAACTTTTGCCGAGCCCACCAGCACAGTAACTCTCAGCAAAACAATGCCTCTGCTTTCCCTCAGCTCCCACCACTCCCACCTGCTCTCTTACCTCAGTTGGGCTCACTCACCTCTGCACAAGACGTGCATTCCTCCATTCCTTTATTAAACCCTTTTTTTTTTTTTTTTAAAACCAAAAGGCAACACTTGCAGAGGTCACCTTGCCCTGCCCTAAGCAGCAGTTTCTGTCATTGCCAGGCTGTATCTATAGAAAACCTCACAGCTACCCAGGTCAGTCAGGAAAGCAGGAGCACTCACTCTGCTCACAGCAAACATGCCTCTGGTTCAGCACTGCCCATCTCTGCACGAGAGCAGCCAGGCTATTTATAGGCACTCAGCACAGTTTGGTGGGTTTGGGCAGAAATGGCTGGAGATAAGATCAAGATGACTTTATAAAATGATGCAGACATCACTGCCTTTCTCGTCATCTATTTTGACTTTACAGCCAAAGGACTTGCTACTTGCAGAGGAATGCAGCCGAAGAAAATGAACTGGGGAAAGGACCTGACTGCAAAGTGACACAAATGAAATAAAAGGGGGGAGGTGAACAGTTACTTCAGCTCCCCAGCCTCTCCACAGATTTTTAATTGAAGATCTGCTCTGATCAGATTATTGGGCATGTAATTCATCAAGATAAAAGTGAAATTGCTTCTCCCATAATGAAAAGAGAGTGTTAAATCTATTTTTAGTATCATATATTGGATCCTATGGGAAATGCTACTGCCCTGAAACATTATGAGGTTTGATTATGTGCATCCTACCCAGGATAAATACTAAAATTGTTTGCAATGGAACTATGCAGACTGTTTTCTATCCAGCTGAGTCCCTTTCCAGTGTGGTGTCCTGTGGCATGGCATTCCATGGGCAGATAACACTATGAAAAATGAAATATCTTCTTGGATCAAGTGTAAAATGATGTGCTACTGGTTTCAACACTGACCCCCTTTTATCATATTGCAAGTCAGCGTAAAAAAGGTTACTGAACAAACCAGCAATTTAAAGCAACAATGAACATAGCAGAGAGTCTTAAAAAGTCTGAAAAGAACAAGATTAGACAGCTGAAAGGCAAGGCCTAGGAAATTTCTAGCATTTTAGTATTTATCTTTAGCCTTGAAGAACAGCAACTTCCTGCAGAAAAAAAATTCAGTTCATGTAAAGCAATATACAAGCCCCCCTCCAGCTCATCCCCTTTCAAAACTTGATATTTAGGAAGAGAGATAATATGTTCTCAGATTTCTCCTGTCAAAATGGGTGCAGGGTTCAGGCCTAATCCTGAACTGACAAAAAAAAAATTCTGCCATTGACCTCAACAGGAATGGTTTCAAATAACTCAGAGGACTTAAAAGAAGAACTTAAGAGAGCCTAATGCTTCACTGTTTCCTCTTCCCTCCTTGTAAGAACAAGAAGCCAAAAGATTAACAGGAGCTGTTCAGAAAACAAGAAAGACACAGTTGTGTTTTTGGCAGCACTGCTCATCTGAGGTGTCTCTGCACCCCGTAACCCATGTCAGGAGGTCAGAGACAGCCTACACAGATTTAAGTGCTTTCTACATTGATAACATGAGTGATTCTACTAACAGTTAGGAAGGATCATGTCAGATTTCAGCCACTTTCAGATTACATCCCTTGTTCTCCTGCACATAGTACTGCTCACCAAGTGAAACACAGAAACAGACAACCCTTTCCTGAAGCTTAAACCTTCTGCCCCATTTGGAAGTAGGGCTCTTGATAAAACTAATTTCCTAATCTGGAAAACAAGCCCTATTAGCCAGACCGACGGTGACTATCAAGCATGTCCTGCTGTCAGGCTGGCAATTGTCCCTCAGCACAGGGAGGCTCCAAACCATGTTTGATACCGACAGAGGAAGAACAATGCAACTTATTTCACTGATGAGATCATAACACATTCTCAGGGGCAATTACTCAGTGCAGCACGTCTAAAACAAGAATTATGCTCCATTAACACTTCTTTCCAATGCGGAAAAAGAACTATGTACAAGGTAACAGCAAAATTATTCAAAGCTCTCTAAATAGCAACTAAAGAATCCCAAACCTGAAGTCCTCAGCATCTGGATTTCTCTGTTTTCCATGTATCTTCAGAATGTAAAAACTTCAGGACACACACAGTTTTTATTTGTATGTACCATAAAACACTGATGCCGAACAACAAATAATTGACTAAACAAAGCACCAAATGCAGAGAGGAAAAAACAAAATGCAAAAGCATATGCGGAACTGGGCTATCTTTATAGATGCTTAGTAGGGAATTTCACAGGCAGCTGATCCCCAGGGACCAAAGAACCTTATCTAGTCACTGATTTGGGTAAGCCAGGGCAAAAAGGATAGGAGTAGGTCTGCAGGCACTTAAACAGGGCCAGACAGTCTTGCCGTGCTAGGGCAGGTACAAATCTCAGTGCTGTACCTTGTGGGTAAAACAGCTTTAGTAGCTGGTGTCATAAAAGGTCTCTGTGGTCATAAACATGAAACTAATTAATATTATTTATTAGAAATACAATATATTTATTAGAAATCAAATAAAACACAGTAAATCCAACAAAAAACCGACAGGAATAAATCTAACCAACCCCTAGAATAAGACATGAAAGGTCAAAAGGGTAGGGGTTAACAAGCTAATCTGAGAGCAACATCCTTCCACCAGACAGTTGGTCACACCCTGGAAATGCACACCGGGAAGTTTGGAGAGGGGAAATCTGATCAGTAAAGCAATTCTAACTACGGGACACACAGAGAGATATACAGATCTATAGGAGAGCACAAGGTAATTACCAGTTGCGTAGTCCTGTTTGGGAATGCGACATTAAATGCACTTTGCTCTTGAAAAAGTGAAAATGGCATTAAGATTTCTTTCACTGGTATCAAAAGAGCAAGACATTATGAGGACTCACAGCGAAAAAAGGACTCCTGAAGAGAAGAAAAAGAAAAGAAAATCAGAGCTGGAATCAAATGTCAAAATAGAAGCTGGGGCAGTGAGTCAGAGGCCCAGTAACAGAAGCCGACCACTACAACTGATGAAGGGGGCTACAGCACAGACCTTTGTACAACCACACGGGAAAGCCTGTGAAAAGTCTCCTTACAATCATCCTCCCAATTCTCCTCCTTTGTAACCTCCAGCCCTGCTGAATCAGCTGGACTCGGCACACACAGTGAGAGACTGGGGTGAGCATGGCTGACATACAGCTTCCCTGCAACTCCTGAGACAGCAACCTATCCATGGAGTAGCTGAGATGTCATTGAAACAGGAAATGCAAGCTCATTCTCCAGAGCCACAATAAAAAAACAGGAGTTTGTATCAAATAAATACTGAAAAGGCTTTAATTTGCCTTGGCACAGATAAATGGTCAAACACTTCATCCTTCATTATTTAATGGTGCAGCCAATAAACAAAGAACAGGTCTTTGAACCAGTTTCTTTCAATACCAGGTTCAGCCGCTACTATTATGAATGACTCTCCTAAATGGGATGTACAGTCACAGACCTAAAGTGAACAAATTAACAAATGAAAAAATTTGAAAGCACTCAAAAAATGTATAGGGGGAAGGAAATACAACATACAGCATATCAACGCAGAGCTCCTAGGTAAAATGAGCTCTGTCAGAGAGCTCCAGGCAAAGTACTTAAAACAGATGAACACTCTGGAAAAAACACACCACTACACTGCTTCAGGATGACTTAGGAGCCGGACAACTCCTGGCACACAAACTGCTTAAGCCTCAGGATGCTTTCCATAGGCTGCCAGCATCCTTCCCAAACACATTTATCACAAGAGGGAAACTGAGCACAAAGCTCCAGTCAAACTATAGCAAAGCTGGAAGATAAGGGCTCAAACCCATCCACAGAGGTAACTAAAGCCAAAAATGCAGCAGTTTAACAGCTATCTGAAAATTTTGGAATGGAATGAAATTTTAAAGGGTACTAATTAAACGTGAGCTTTATACATTTAAGGACAAACGTGAAAAGTTTGACTTATTTTTTCTACCATCTAAAATTATATATACATGACTACATCCCTTCCTTGGGCATTTTCCCCATACACAAAAAATGTCAAAACACACTACTTACTGTAAAACTGTCAGGTCTGAGACATGCCTGTCACAAGCTATGCACCAGCACCACAGAATCCTCTGTCTGAACTCAGAAACACATGGCTCTGCTGCTGAGGCGCAGCAATAGAACGTCATTCGGAATCACAGCTTGTACACAGAACCCTCTAATGCTGCAGCCTGTACCACCACAGCTTAAGTCACACTCTTACTCATTCAGAGACAAGTTACTACCAAAAACCACGTGTCTAAGCCCCCCATCCACTTCACCAGCAGGCAGAAGGAGCCAGGCACTCACCATAGTGGGCTGTCAGGGCCATTTGACATGAGAGTGCCAGGCTGGGGAGTGTGACCAGTGCGAGCACAGAACAGCAAATATAAGTGAAAGCACATGCAGAATACAGCTGCGGATCTCATCCTCACGCTCATAACCACCCCATCCTTCCCACACCGCTGAACGTCATGGAGACCTTGGCCAAGTAGGAAGGGAAAATCAGCAGAAAATACTGGTATGAGAACTTCAGGACATGGGAAAGCAAAGGTTATACCTTGAGGAAGAAAACTGAATCCTTTGCCCTTGTGTTGAGGAGGCTGAAAGAAAGACAGCTTCCTCCCACCGTGTCTGGATTCCCATCACCTCTGCTACTGAATTCTGCAATGAGCCTTGTTTGGTAGGGACTGGTAGATGCAGAGCCAAATCCTCATCCTTTTACATCAACTGATATTCAAATAGGTTGAGAGCAGAAAGCGGCTTTTGGCCTTTAGCCATTTAATTAATACTTAGTTATCTTAGAATTTATTTTAATCTCATCTGTAACAACTGTCATAATCAGATTTTCCATATTTATATATTAAACAACCTATGCTTTTATGGCTTTTTTTCCCTCATGTATTTAACATAGTTTTTAAAGGATACTGCAAAGTTTTAATTTGTTTTTCCACTTTCCCTGCTTTAATGTCCTGCAAATATCTTTGACCATGATCAAGATCACTTCTTGATCAGCACCAGCAACAACAAGGAAGATGAGCACAGCCCTGGGAACACCATTTTTTTAACTTTCGGCTGAACAGAACAAAAGGGGCTGGCACGATAAAACCTCAATGATAGATCTACATATTCTAGAGAGTGCTCTGCCCTGCCTCAGCTGAGAGCAGGCAGCTCGCCCTCCCTGCTTTATCAGACACATTTCTGTCGTTCAAAGACCACTGAAGGCAGCTGTCCCACCGGTAAGGCATTACCTGGAGCTTGCACCACCTGCCTCAGCTCCCAGGTCTGGGGACGCCCTGGGTGATTTCATGCATTTGATACAGGAAGTGTGTATCTACATTCCCCCTATAGGAAACGGCATGTGGTATCACCTCTCCTCATTAGGAATTTATATGGATAAATTTACTAAAGCTTGCAAGACTCAAGTGCAATGTGCTCGATGCAAGCATTATGTGATCAAGAGGGCATTTCCTTTCTGAGAAAAGGCAAACCGCAACATCAGAACAGTGACCAGACGTAAAACTTTTCAACTTAGCAATGAGATGATGAGGAAACAAAAAGATCTCTAAAACCAAATAACGCAATCCTGTACTAATCAATTGCCTAACTCAAGAAGTGGCAATGTTGTAGCCATCAAGCCAACTTTTTCCTCTCTGGAGGAGAACAGCCAGCTTTAGACCTCCTCCTCTATGCAACTGCTCTCCTGCCCAGGTGTAGTCCAGGGCCTGCATACTGCAAGCTCCATATCCCGTGGAAGCACTGCACTGCTGCTGCAGAGATGCAGCACTACTGAATGCACAATAAGCTCATTGCTTTCTGGAGTGTTTTATATAAAATATGTGAGGAGGGACTACAAACCATGGAAGCTGCTGTGGAACAAAGAGTGCTGCTGCCTCAGCTATTCTGCCTAAAGCTCAGTTACCCCTGAATAACTACCCCGCAGGGCTGCAGTACCAAACAGAAGCATCTTCTTTCTTTAAGAGACACATAAATTCTTAGTGAAACAAGAAGCAGTAACCACTTAGTGAAAAAAAAGCAGGGAACAAACTGCTTCAGTGGAGAGTTAATAAAATATCCTTTAAATAATGGTTGGTGCATTTGAGATCTTGAAAACCATGTTCCAAGAGGAACACGTGTTCACTTGGGACAGTAGTGTGCTGCGAAATTTCCAATTATACTGTGCCACTATCTACGGTAAACCTTAAGCTTTCCAGGAATAGGGGAAAAACCCTCTCTATCTCACTTGTGCTTTCTCTTACATATGCAGGTATAGCTGCTGTTTCAGAAAGAATCAGACTAGATTTCTAATTAAAGAAGGTAAAGTTATGCAGTGTCTTACATGGTATACTGGATTTCCTAATCACGTAATCTGGAGATAGGTATTTTACAGTTTTCATTTATAATCCCGTACTCCTCCAAAGTAAAAACTCAATAATTTCTCCATAACAAGAGGTTTTGGGTAAGGGAAAATACTCAAATAATTGATTTATGTTTTAGTTTTAAAAACCAAGCAATCAAATCAAAACATTCAATACCTATTTTATTTTGTCTCTAATTTTATTAGAGAGAATAATTAGTAGCCTGGAGACTTTTTAGTGATGTGGTCTAAGTAAATCCATGCTCTCAAAACATGCAAAAGTTAAATGTTAGCTCTTTAGTTCCTGAAACCTGATTTATAGTTAGAAGGAATGAGAAACGCTACAAGTGCGTGTGGTTTTGTGCTTTGTTTTGTTGTGTGGTGGGGTTCTTTCAGTTTGGGTTTGTTGTTTTTTGGAGTTTTTTTAATAAGGAAGTAACAGCTGTTGCTTTCATACAGCATCCAAAACTCTCCAGCAGCAAGGCAAACTTACAGTTCACCAGTGGAAACGGTGCTGGGAGGCTTCCCAAATTGTGTCAGAACAGATGAGTCTGAAGTGCACACGAAACAGAATGTAGATTAAGGGACAGAAACATTCACACAGCCTAAAATCCTACTTTGTCGTTAGTGCTCAAAGAAGAAACCAGTATGTTCATGCTGTTAATCCAAGAAAATTCATAACCTTAAACCTGTGCTCAAGATATTCAGTTTCAGTTTAATCACAAAAACTTCTCTTTTGCAACAGTTCTCTCTTTTTAGGTGAGGAGTTCCCAGTTTCTACCTGGATTAAAGTATAAGCCACCACAATTTATGACACATGAAGCTCCTAAAATGTCCTCTTTCAGATATCCTGTTAGAAGCCAGCAAAACAAAACCAGAAAGACATTTTAATATGTTTTAGTGGAGGATGCCAGACAGAACATGAATTAAGTAATGAATTCCTGAAAATTCTTTCCTCATTTCTTGCTTATTTCTTTTACAGTGTTGTTCTACTGAAATGCTTTGCTTCTTATCTTATACTTCTTTCAATACTTGTATTTCAAACTAATAAACTTTTCATTTTCCTCACTCTCATCTCAGGAAACCTTAAAACATTTGCTCTCCAGAAATAAAAATAACACTTCCTTACCTATAAAACGGACAGTTTATCTAATAGGCAATACAAGAAGAAACAAAATGAGCTTTCTTCAGTTGCCCTTGCTGCCCACTGTATCTCTGAGGACTCAGCAGAGTATGCTCTGGAAACCTGCACAAAAACCAGGAGAAACATTTTGCTTCCCCCTGTTTTTCTGCCTTTATGCTGCAGGGTGGCTCCAAGACCTCAAGGCTACTCGTCAGAAAGAGAATCACAACTTCCCATAGAACAAAAGGCATCAGCTATACCTGGTACACAGCACAGAGAAGGGAAATGTACTAGTTCAGATACTGAACAGTCTGTCTGCTGCAGCATAAAGCCCAAGACCAGTTCATTTGTACTGCTTTTCAGAATATAAATGAACTTGACATATCTCTGCTACTGGAGCTAGACAGCTTCCAGTATCACAGAAAGTTTGAAAAGAAGCTTGCTCTGTTTGCAACTCTGGTGAAATATACACTGCAAACTGGTCTTAAAAAGTTCAAGGCAGTGATAAATGCTTATAAAAATGAAAATATTACAGAGAAATTGTTTGTGAAAGTAAACCGAACTTAGACTGAACTAGTCTAAACAAGAAGTTCTCCTGATGCCACCCAAGGACGCTGCTGAAATCCTGTCTGGTAAACAAACTGAGAGCTCAACACACCAAAGCTGACAGGCTGGAAATCCCACAGAACTGATGAATGAAATGGGAAGATGGCCTGTTCATCCACACTCGTGGCTTCTGAGGGTTGTAATGTGACGCTGGAAATGAAAGATCAAGTTCAAAGGAAGAAACACACTTTACTGTCGGAGCTTATAAAAGGCACTGCGCGCTCCTTGGTTTCACACCCTCAGCTCCCAGGACCACTTTGGATATTCCTGTGCCTCAGTCCATGCCGATTGTAAACGAGATGACATTACCACTTGAGCTGGTTCCAGCTGAGGTCTCAGCACTGCTTAGGAGGTGGGAGTTCTCTTAGTTCATTTCATTTCTTTCCTAATTCCTATCCATTCAAAAATACTTCATCTTAGCTGACCAACAGTTTCTGCAGCTGCACCAACACCAGCCTGAGACCAGAGAAGAGCTAAAAGCAGTCCCCTCTGAAGCTTGATGCTGGTACAAGTCTGTCAGGTCTCGAAATGGCTGATCAAGCACACAGTGCAGCCACTGCTTCTTGGCCAGCTGAGACAAGAGTACTCCCACTACCTGCTATACCTGATCATGTGAGGCTTTCTTCTTTCCCCATGATAGTAATCATTAAAAGACTGTTAAACATGTTTCCCTTATACCTTCTTCTCTGCCTCAAAAATTTTTTCTAGCTCAAAGCAATTAAATAAATTAGAACACAGTACTTCACTTTCCAAACACTGAGCCTTCCACTTCTCCTTCCCCTGCCCTCTGCCTCACAAGGGACAGGTTTTTTAGCTAAAGAGATGTTACCTGTGATTTGCCTTTAGACCCTGCACATCAACATCTCAGTCCTTAAACATCCAAACAATTCTGCTTGCCTACTACTACTACACCATGCTACTTCAGTCAAACACAGTTGGACAATCTCTGGGCTCTGAGACACATTCACTGAAGTTTTATGGTCTTGCAAGCAAGCAAGCAGCTTTAATTTACATCATTTCTTAGGAAAACAAATGGCAGGACCAGAGGAAGGAAAATGTACCTTCAAAGTGCTTGCAACTGTGACAAACAAGTAAATTCTGAGGAATTCCATGGCCATAGCAGACTTCACACTCAAGCTGTGATAACAGTAAGCTTCCACGGTAATTTAACTGTACTTACAGGCATGGTCTTAAGCTAACTGCAGCAAAATATATGGTCAGAAGAGATTTATATCCTCAGGCCACAGTACAAGTCTGCCTGCATCTCTTACTGTCACTGACAGACCTGTCCAACAGCTTCTGCAGCTTACAGTAGCCTGCATTCTATCATTCAACAGACAAAATCAGAATTAGGTCTGCCTTTACAAAGGAAGTGAGCTCCTCAGAGTCTCATCAGAACTATGATTACCCACAAAGTTGTCTTTGCTCCTTGCCCTGAGGGCAAGGAAAGAATATACATGCAGCAGCATGCAGAAAAGATGACAAACCAAAATGACATCAACAAGCAATAGAACAAATGAATCCTGAATACTGTAATACCTGGGCTTAGTTGGAAAATGTGACACTATTTAGTCAAAGGTTTTCTACAGGTTAACACACGGAAGGCTTAATAGCTGTAGATGATATCTGTTTGTAATCATTGTTCTTAATATGCTTATGTTTGCATATACCAGTGGCTGGTTTCATCTTTTTCCAGCCATGCTGATGTGGAAAGTGATGTAAAACAGGGAAAACGATTAAGTAGGGACAGGAGGACATGTTCTGCTATATTCAAACAAAAATACAACCCAATGCACCTTTCACCTTAGCATCTCTAACATCCTGCTATAAGAAAAAGTTCCCACACTAGCACTGGAAAAGTCTTTGTATCCCTGCTGTCATCACAAACCCCACCATGGAGACAGACTGTAGCATCCTTTCTCCCTGAGACCACTGCCACCACAGGTGTTAATGAATCCCAAGGTTCATCCAGTCTCCAGCAAGACAAATACTTAATATTCAGCACTCTGGGTGCAGGAAAAGATCTCAAAAGACTTATTTTTTTTCACAGCAGAACACCAGACTAGCTTAAGTCACCTGGTGCTACAGCATAGCTGAAATCTGCTTGATAAAGAACATCAACAGGTTTAGAGAGCTCCAGGGTTTCCTGGTGTGGTCAAAAGAACCATCTCAACAGCCCAGCCCTGGAGTGCTTCAACCCAAGAAGCCAGTGGCAGTGCCAGCAGCACCTCAGAGATGGAGGAAGCAGCCCCATCATGGTCCTCACATACGACTGCACTTTGTCACAGTTTCACAACTGGGACCAATGCAGCCAAACAATGATGTGCAGCAGAATGATGGCAGATCCTGTGTTTGAAAGCAGGGCAAACCAGCCAGCACGAAAAAGAGCCCTTTGAATAATGCTTCAGACACTGCACCATGCAGAGACATTTACTCTCCCTTGATATGAGTACAAGAGAAGCAACACTGAGCTGCAGCACCAGTGCTGAGCAAGCTTTTTCATCCTCACAGCTGCACCATGCTTGTCCATGCTGCAGAGACAAGGTGAGCACAAGGCAGGAGATGGTGGAGTAACTAACATGGTATTTCTAAGCTGAAACACATGACACAACACATGACACAAGAGTTACACAGGAGCTTAATGGCTACAAAGAAAAATCATGCTGCTATAATAAAAATAGTACAGAAAAGGGAAACTCCCTATGGGTGGTTCCCAGTCTAAGGTTGAAGGAAACCTTCAGATCTTCTCTTACAGTAACAATACAGAGGAACTACAGTTATGGTTGTAGTTGCAGAATGTTGTTACTGCCCCTAAAAATGGTGTTATTGTTCCAGGATGTGCCACAGTAGGGTAAAATATGACTGGGCCAAGGGAATCTGGGTGCAAAGGACTGTTACCTTGCCAGGAAGGCAAAGCAGGACAGACAATGCTAAAGACTTAGACAAAGACTAACCAGCTGTAAGATCACTGCTTGACCAGACAGAAAGCCAAATATTGCTATATGGCTACAGAAAGGTAAAACAGCACAGTGCAAGATGGGGAAAATTAGGATGCACAAGAAGGATGGGAAGATGCTGAGGAGGCACACACAATGACTGCAGGAAATAAAAACGAGGGCTGCACCTTCCAAAGCAGAGCTCTGATGATGAGACAGTGACTTGTGCCAAGTACAACAGGACCACGGAGGAGGGAGGTGTTGGAAGGTGATAATGGAACAATGTGACAGGGAGGTATGGCTGGGATGTGCAGAGGTTCTCAGGGAAGGCGTGGGGAGGTGAGGAAGGAGCCCATGGCATTGGTGATATGGGGAGAAAAGGGGAGACGCAGCTTCATGGGGTGAGGATGCCCTCAAGGATTCAAATACCAGGTAAATGGGGCAAGCGCTAGGGAGTATGAGCCCAAATCCAACCTCCATGACTCCAAGAAAATATTATAGGGAAAGAGGGTAAGGAAGGAAAGAAGTAAGACAGGGTCCTGCTGAGGCTGGGTACACTGATCACTGAGCTGGAGAAAGCTCCCTGGAAGGTCTGAACCTGGGCACGGGAAGAAGGTGGCCTAAGCTGGGCTGCTGGGAGGGGGAACTGGAGAGGTTCAGAGAGGCGGTTTGGGGATGGCACCGGCCGGGCGGTCGGGTGCAACTCCAGGAGCCCCTGAGGGCAGTTTGTGGGACGCTGGCGGACGCTGAAGGGCATTTAGGGGGCAGCAGTTAACGGGCACCGGAGAAACAGTTCATATGGGGATCCCTGAGGGGCATTTTGGGGTTCACAAGTGCCTGGAAAGCTACTGGGGGTGTTGTCAGGGGGGTCTCTGTTGTGGGGGTTGGGGGTCGCCAGCAGGACCCTGAGGGGTGGTTTGGCTGTCACCGAAAACGACGGGAT
>VZRO01001702.1:25542-171770 GCA_013397915.1 Daphoenositta chrysoptera
GGAGGGGCCGGAGCGGGGAAGGGCCCGGCCGCCGTAACGGGACCGTGACGGCCACCCTGTCCCTCCGCGGCTCCCTGCGAACTGCCCGAGCGCCGATCGCACCGGCCCGGCCGTGGCTCCTTGGAGCCTGGGCAAAGGTGTTCAGCGCAGCCCTCCCTGCTGAGGCGAACCCGACAGCCCGGACCGCGGTTGCCATTTCTCCCCATTCTTTGTGGCTACTGCAGTATAGAATCACAGAATCATTCGGGTTGGAAAAGACCTCTGACATCATCGAGTCCAACCTATAACCGAACACCACCTTGTCAACCAAACCAGAGCACTGAGTGCCACGCCCCGCCGTTCCTTGAACACCTCCACGGCCGGGGACTCCACCTCCCCGGGTATCCCTTCCCAAAGCCCTCCCCGTGTTCCCAGGATTTAATGAAATGCTGCGAGCACACCCTCCCACCTAGGCTCCACCTGCCGTGCCGCCCCCCGCCCCGAAGGGCACTTCAGGGGCGCTGAGGCCGTGGGACCCCGCTGAGGGCGAGGGCCGGGCTGCTCCCGCTGCCGAGCCCGCCCCGGGCCCGGGGCCCAGCACCCCCGGGCCGGCCCCACCCCGTTCGCAATGGCCAGGTAACTCCCCCTGCCTCTCTCTAACACCCGTCAGCTACGGGCAGTGCAGTGCTCCCGCTGGGATCTCACGGAGATTTACGAGGGGAAAGCGTCTGTTACCAAACCCATCCTGTCATGTATTTGCTCCAAGCTGTTTTCAAACACAGCAGGTCCAGAGATGCCATTGCTCCCAGAGCGCATCCCTCTCCGGGAGCTAGCAAGCTCTCTACAAACGGAGTCCCACCACATCAAAGCCACGGAGTCAGGAAATTTGATCTGCTCTCCCCGAGCTGTAAACAGGAGGAGCAGGCCACAGGTCTGACTCAGTAGATCAACATAACACCAGAACCAGAAGAAAAGGGAAGATAAAAGGCAAACAGTTCTAGCTAGAGACCTATTTTCTGGTGACAGAAGTCAGCATCTGCTGGCTGAAGGGCCAGAGAATAAAAGTCCAGCTTGTCCTGCAGGACAGGGAACTGCAGGAACCAGCAGAAAGCCCTCATTGCTCTAAGCAAATGTCCAGCATGAGCTAAACAAACAGTGTCTCAAAGTGCTTTCCCAAGCCCAGACAAAAGAACAGGTTTAATAACCATGTAACAACCATTTCCTCCCCGCTGCACAACAGAGCACACTGTGATTTTGTCACTCTTAGCTTACAGAAGTCATCACCACAGCTGAATTTGGGAGGAAAGTCAGGCAGTGACAGAGGTCCGTCACAAAGTTGACATATAAGAAATTTTAAAAAAAGAAGGGGAAAAAAAAGAATCAGATCTCTGAGTTTACTAGTCCCATACTTACAGGTCCAGTAGCCAGAAACACTGAAGGAAACACCTCTGTGAAGAAAGATGCACTTTGAAGCAAGACAGGGGGAACCCTGTTCCCCCTCATTCTCTTAGATCTTTAAAGGAGTTTCTGAATGCCTGCTCTCCAAGACCAGCATATTCACAACCAGCAATTGTTCAACCTTACTGTATCTTCTGTGTGTTCTTGAGCCACCAACAAATTAGTAATAAAAATACCAGGGAAAAGCCTTCCCAGACATACAGGTGCAAATGCCTGACCCTCCCCCAAAGCCTTTTTCAATAAATTTTTCAAGAAATTATCTTGATCACAAACACCTGGAGCTGGCTGGGTTCCTTTAGCAGCAAAGCACCTAGTGCAGAGCAAACATTGTGCCTCTTGCAATTCAAGCTAAGATGAGACACCTGTGACTAATGGACAGCACTGAGAAACAGGTGTATTAGGGGAGGGCACTGATGGAACCCTGAAGTCAGCTGTGGTCTTAATTAACTGCTTCTAGCATCTTAATCAAGACCAGTTCACAGAAGCAAAAAGATCTAAGCATGAAGTTCTTAATTCCATTTTCCAGAGTGGAGGGTGGGAAACATAAGTCTGTATTAATAAATGTGGGCCCTGCATTCAGACTTTCCAGGAGAATTTAAGCCAGGGACACTGAAAAGCAGAGTTAAAGCAAAAATGAGAAAAAGAAAACACCCATTATTTTACAGGCAAAATGTATTTAGCTGATGCAACTCACTTCAGCAAAAACCTAAGTGAGATTCAGGAAAAGGTCTGACATTTACACGGATAATGAGAATATCCAGATCAATAGGAGAACACAAAGTTTGCAGAATGCAGTCTCATTTCTTAGAGCATAAACCAACTGCTGGCAGATGGATGTTGGGAAAGGCTCCTCAGGGAAGGCTGTGCCATAATTTCCTCCTTAGTTTTCCTGCATCCTCTTTTGAAGTAGTTGCCTACAGGAAACTAGATTAAATACAGGCTCTGTCTGGACTTGTATTTCTGTTTGGGATTGTATATAGGGAGCTTTAAGCAATTCATGGACTGCACATTTATCTCATCTTTAATAACGTGGTTGTTAAGCATATTGCTAGAAAGATAATACTGTGTATCAGCATTGTCTCTGCTGAGGGAGACAACTTGCGAGACATTTACTGGTACAGAAAGTGAATGTAAAAGCCACATGGGGACAGTGCAAGCACTGAAAAAATTCACTGGCTGAATTTGATAAAGCATCAATGCAAAAGCAACCAAAAGGAAATAAAATCAGTTTTGTACAGTCTGCTGAGAAACTTTGATGAATCACCCACAGCTACAAGCCAGCCTTCCAGGCTAGGATTTGGTTCACTGGCACTTCAAAGTTACAGACTCTAACACTGAATAAATCCAGGCAGGCTGCATAAACCCTCATTTAAGCTCTCACCAGTGCTGAAAGCAACCAACCTTTTTATTAAGCAGCCCAGAAAGCAGAAGTCATGACATGGCAGCCATCCTGTCCTCCTCTGGTAGCTTGAGTAAGCACCAGGTGCTGTGTTTGCCACATTTCTCCAGAGGTGAATCTTGTAATAAGCCATAGAGATTCCTGATGTCATGTCCACTGACCTCAGGGCTAATCCCTGGAAGACCATGCATGAACTGAGAACATGCAGATTACTAGAAACTTAGGTCCTACATTTCTAATTGAAGCCAGACAACACAGCTTGTCTGTCAGCCTGTTCTTTTAATCACTCTTCAGTTGAGGGTGAATTCTTGTCCTCTTCATCAGGTGTATTTTTTAGCTGCTGATGAGCAAACTCCTCGAATACCAGCTCTGCTTCACTGCAATGGAAGAAACACAGGTCTTTCAAAATGATGTTACCCTATTTTTACACCAGTAGACTAGAGGCAACACACAGGAGGAAGAGAAGCCCGGAGCAGACTGGTAGTGTTTCCTTTGTCTCCAAAGGGATTTGGACCAAATTCCCACACGCACCATCTTCACTGGTGCTATTCTAGCTAAAATGAAAAGCAGTTGATTGAGCAAGTCAATGCACAAACTGAGGATGTTTCCATCTGCACTAAATCCTGTCCACTCCAGACACATATTTATCAGTTAGCTGAACAGCCTAGAGCCTGCGAGGGGCTTTGTGCAGGAATAAAATGTGAAACCTTTCATCCTTATTCCTTCTACACTAAAATACAGGCACATGGTCAAACCTATTAAGTTCCTTAAACTTTGAGCTACAGGGCATCAGCTGAACACAAACACCCTTCCTGGGTGTGTTTGCACTGTTAGGCAAAACATGATCTCTTAATCTATCTTCACATGGTAGTCACTGCTGTTTAACTCAGAGCAGTCATTTGTCAGGCCACAGTAATTTACTCACTTTGGATTTTAAGCTGGGGAGTTTTGGACAATTTTGAGGAGTTTTTAAAAGAGGCAACATACAAGTGTATCTAGAATGTGAAATACTAAAAGAAACTTACCCATCCTTCCCTGCAGTCATGAGCATGCAGCAAAGGAGGAAAAAAGGCACACCAGGTAGTCAGAAGAGCAGATGCTAAAACACTTGCAGAATATTTAATGCAAAATGTTTATGCTGACAAGTCATTATTTCCTCATAAAATTCCATTTTACTGTCAGAGCAGTGACAAGAAGCAGGATTTGCAGCAGTATAAGTAGAATTGCAGATCATCTCAAAATGTGCATACATACACCTGATGAGGCAAAACTTGATCTCCCAAACAGAAAAGCATTCCAGCAATGCTGCCCAAGCCATCTGAAGGGCTGAGGAACAAAGACAGATTTTCTCATCTACGCTTGCTGGTGGTCACAGCTGTGGGAGACATCTGTGCACACACCTGGACTCTGAGCTGACAGTGCTTGCATGACAAGATGTGAGCTTTAATTGCTCTGTCACTGTGATTGAAGAAGTCAGCTGATGAGAAGACAATGCTCTTGTTCAATAAACATGAAAGTATTAAAATTAAAGGTCAAAGTACAGAGACACCTCAGGGATCTCTCATCAGATGGGTTTAGCTCTTTGGGACAACACTCCTGATTTCATCTTGCCCTAAAAATGGTCTCAAGACCTTTGGCATTTGTGTTTCTTTAGTGGTATCTTTGCTAACCACACTATAACAAATCCTGCTTGCTAGCAGGATTCCTTGGAAGCTGTTTCAGCACAGCCTAAAATAAGCAGAACAGACTGTATTTGCAGGGATTTTATTGTTCTCACCGTTATTTTAGCAAGGCACAGTCACTTCACTAGCTTACTTCCCATGGCTTTGGGTTAGGGAGCAAAGCACCCTTGTTCTACAGAAGTCAGCAGGAATCTGGGGCACTTCAGTGACTGGATAACTTGCTACCTGGAGAATTCCCATCCACAACATACACTGCAATCAAGGGCAACCAAGTCGTGACAAGCACTGCTGGAAAAGCCAGCATTAAAGTGTGCCAAAGGGGGCCACCCCAGCCAAAATGCCTCAAAGGATGGGTTGTGTAAAGACACTCCTGATGGCATCTCTCCAGACCGGGATGGTTTAAAATACTCACAGAAGCCAAGATGAAGTCTGGAAAGTCTCAGGGCATGGATGCTTGATTGAAATGGATTTAAAAATGAAACATTCAGCACTTCTAAAATTTCCAACATATAAAGCATCATTCTCGTTCCATTTTTCCTCCAGTTTTTACTCTTTAGTCTGGTCTCTTTCCCCACTTGGAGGTACTTTCATTACTATGAGAACAGTGATATCAGTGACGTGGGTGAAACTGAGCAAGATCCCCCCAGTGATTTGAAACCAATTTTACAAAATGGAGTGAGGGGGGAAATAGGTATTGTTTCAATTGGGCATATATTTTACTGTCAGATAAATTATTACTGAGTCAATTCATAGATAGCGTGGCAGCAGAGTAGTGCTTATAATATACCTCAGATGGAAGATGACATTCAAAGATGCACCACTTCACCGTCAGGCTGCAACACTATCTCCAACATGTTACAATTGCACCTGAGCAGGAGTTTGGTCCACACCAGAGTTCTCTAGCTGTCCTGTGGCTTATTTAATACTATAATATTGAAAAATTCTCAGAAAATGGGTAGTCTTTTGCTTCTTTTAATTAGCATTCCAGCAATTGTTTTGAGGGTTAGGATGTGAGGGGGATCGATGAGGGTCCAGAATACCGTTGTCTTCTTAACAGAGGGTTTTCTGGAAGTTTTATTATGCAGCCACAGAAATTATTCCATATAATAAAGTCGTAGCATGTGGTAATTTTCATTATAAACTTGCTTTTAACCTCTCTTAACTTGATGGTGGAAAAAAGAAAAAGAGAGTAGGTTTGGTTATTTTCCAAGACATTCAATGCTTTAAAATTTCCTAATTTCTTAAAGTCACAATACCAAAACAGGGAAAATACTGCTTTACTGTTAGAGGGACAAAGCATTCCTGGGTTTCTTGAAAACAGCCCTTTTGTGCAAGTTTAACCAGGGAGCAGATAAATAGCCATTTGTTGAACAACAGCCAAAACAAAGGCCAGTGTCCAAGACATAGGCCCACAAAATGTGAAACATCAGGAGATTGGCAGGAAAACCCCAGACCAAAGAACTCATGCTGAGACCACAGCCTTGAGGAAAACCCAGCAGGAATTTCTGGGCTAACTGCTAACCACGAAAGGTCTTGGAAGCATGACCAGTTTGAATCTATCTTTAAAAGAAACAGATTCCTACACATTTTTTGTCAACAGGCAGAACAGACAGACTGCCAGTGTGACAGGAGCTGCTTTGCCTAAAAATAACCACACGTGAACCACATAGGTCCAAAAACAGTTGCAAAACTAGCACACATGAAACATGCAAATCCTGGCCTAGCAGAAGACCAAGAGAAGGAAGCGATAAATAAACACAGGGAAGGAAAGGTAGCAAGCTGTTTCTTTTCTGTCTCCTCCAGGCACAGGGAAGAAAGATCAAGCAATGTACAATAGCCATGCACTGTGACAGATGCGCTGTTTGCTGAGTGATGAATGCTTCAGAGCTTGCTCACAGACAACTAGAGAGGGCAAAGCCATCGGCTGTGAAACAGCACACAGCACTTGCTCACACTTGCCCCGGCTTGGCCCTGAAAGAATTACATCATGTCCTTGGGAAGCTTTTGTTTCTGAGGTTCTCTGTACTCAAGTCAGTCCTGCATGATTAAATGCATTGATGCTACATGTTCTACTTCTGCCACAAATCACCTTGGCTAGAGACAAAGATATTCGCCCCCTGCAAAATAAATCATAATATGTGGCATTTTTTAATCCCACTCCAGTTTTAACTCCATAAAATGGCTGCTCTGACTTCTTTCTGTTCTTCCAGCTATGCCTTAGGACAGTCAAGTGAGCAGGAAGGTGCAATAGGCAAACTGGTCATTACTGCCTCGTCAGTAAAAACAAAAGGGAATGGAAAACGAAGATAAGGAGTGATCTCTAAACTCCCTGTGCATGCACCTCTGCCTACACCCACTGCAGAGGCCGCTGAGCAAGCCAACAAAGAAAAATTCCATCTTTTGGGACCTTTGACAGTCTTAACTGTTTGTTGAAGCTCCATCTCTGCAATTATGTCTTGATTTGCTTGATTCCAAATTAGATGGTATTTCACTAATGAACCACATTATATTTCTCAGAGTTCATGAGCTAAAGTGGTAGAATAAAAAATTAAAAAGCCTGAACTCACAACTGGGAAAAGTGATGAAGCACAGTGCATGGAAAACTACCAGCCAATAAAGTGTTTCAGTTTACCAGCTTCATATGCGAGACTGTTTTATTCCCTGTAATAAGCTCAGACACCACATTCCAGCACAGTTTTCAAGTCAGATATTCAGGCTTTAGAGGAATTTTCTGTTGTGTTAGTGTCTTTTTTTAAGAGAAAGCATTTATTTCCTGAGTTAACCATTTGCAGGGCTTTCCCATGGGACAGCTCCTGAAACTACCTGCATTTTTTTCAGTTTATAAGAAACCTGGTATTTCCATCTGTACAAAATGCATGGACTGTAGCTGACTCTTCCGACAGCAAGTTCCTACAAGACTTTGATGGTAGCAAACAACACGTGGGCTGTGCCTCTTGTAAGAGGATGCACTGGGGGAAGCTATCTGAGAAATACTGCAGCTCTCCATTTCCCTTGAAAAGTCTTCTGCCCACATCCTTTTGAGCGTATTGTATAAAGGACTACATCAGCCCTCCTCTGAAATGATCTTAGAAGGAAGAATTGCCTGACTTCCATTTTTCCTCATATTACAAATGCTTCTGCCAGAAATATAAAGTAATAAAAAGGGGGTTGTGGCATTTTTAACACCAAAAAAGTAATGTAAAAAAAAATTCACACCACTCTAAAAACGTAAAATTCTTTATAGCTGCCTAAACCTTTGGATGAGCCTTGTTAGAAGTTTTCAAGCTTTCCTTGGTGTCCCTGAAAGTTCCTGAGCTGCCCAGAGGCACTAGATGGCCCTCACCAGCCACACTCCTGGGATCACCAGTGCCATCCCAGCCCCCCACCACTTCTGTGCCAAGAGAATGTGCTGGCACTGCTCACGGCAGGGTCTTTCCCAAGGAAAATGAGTTTCCTGTAGTGCAACCGTTACAGGAGAGATAAAACCTACCCTTGTCCACTCCAGCACATCCATATCCCAACCAGAGCATCTGAAGATGGAGTGGATCACCAGCTCTCTTCTCATCACTCACACTTGATTCCTCCAACAATTTCACACAGTAAGGACTCAAGTCACCCCTTTCTAATGCTTCCTGAGTTAGATCAAAGCATCTAACTTAGGATAACTCTTCTCACAGGTTCCCCAATCACTTTCAAGTTTCATGTTCTTAGAAACAGCAGCTTTACGTCAGTTTGGGCACAAAGAGAAAAAGAAAGAAAAAGAAAGAAAGAAAAAGCAGCACAAAAGCAGCCATGTTTTTTGTTTGGAGCCCATGAAACTCTGTCCCAGTATAGAGGGTAGGACAAGATGGCTCATCTGTAACAGCCCCAGGATGAAAGGGCTGGTGTGTCTGGTGGTCAAGAGCGGCTTCAGATGTTGTACAGGAGCTTCTGATGTAGTGTGAGCACCTTGCAATCTCTGGTGCTCACCACTGGCGAACAGAGCCAGCCAGGGCCTGAGGAAGTGGGAGGATGCTCCCGACAGCCTGTGGTTTTGGCATCTGATCCCAAGCCTCAAGATGGCTGGGGAGGGCTTGCTCCTTACACTGTTATACAGTTCCCCCACTTCCACGTAGAGACCTGACATTGAAGAGATGTTCGTCTTGGATAACCACTGAACAAGGAGGCCACATCACAGACACCATGGCAAATGCCACATCAAGATACCAGGGACTCAAGAATCATCAGTAGTTTTATCACCTCTTCACTTTCATTAAAAGTATTTGGCTTTGTACGATGCTCATGTGTGTTGGATGTTTTCTGTGTCAATTTTTTTTTGTTTATACTGCAATCTGCCTGGGAATTGCTGACAGCTTCATGTAGGATATTTTGCACTGCAGTCATGACATTTAACTGTGCAGAGCTTCCTCAAACCCCTGTTCTTTGAGCTGTGATTCCATACACTAAAGGTGAAAGGGAACATGACTCATTTCCATTTTCTCCCATCTTAGCATCCCTGCTCTCTGTTATTTAGTGCCTGGAGGTTGATACATATGCACATACATACATACACACACATATATATACACACAAACACACAGAGCAGCTCCATACTGGAGCCTTGTAGGCTCTGAAGGCTTCCTGTAGCACAAATTACTCTCAGCCTTACAATGGTGAGATCTCACCAGAACCTGTTAATGAACAAAGGCAAAAACCAGGTGTAACTGACCTGCTGGGTTCTTTTCCTCAGGCTTAGGGTGCATGAGACGAAATGGCAGCTCTGTGCCCACTTCACTTTAGGGAGAAGAAAGAATGCTTCAGATCCACAGCTCCACACACATGCCTGGTTCAGCCTCCTTCCTCCTTAGGCCAGCCTGAGCCCTCAGCTCCAGCTTCACCCATTCTTTCATATTTTTGTAATCATAATTTTCCCCTCAAAAAAAGTTAAGCTCCAATTTCTCCGCAAATATCCCAGGCATATCCACTTTCATAGACTGGGTTTATTGTGTGCTGAATGTACTTGCATGTACATAAAATCAAAAGAAATTTTTGTAATTGCTTCGTTTTCACAGCTGAACCACAAACTTCTTGCTTCTAACAGCTTAAGAGATAGTTACTTTTTTTAGGGAGATGGGAATGGGAATGGGAATAAGAAAGAGAATAAAAAGATGAACTAACAACTAGGACTGCATGGTCTGAAAAGGAAGATGACATTTACCTGGAAGTGAGGTCTCCCAGCATGCTACAAAAGAAAACAAGGAGAAAAACAAAGCATATTTAATGCCTTTCCATTCTGGTGCTCCAGCAAATGCTGTTTTATTGGTGGACTACTGAAATCACTTTCCTCATATACTGTTCTCTACTTGCCACGAATTCAACAGAACTTGTTTTTAAAAAAGGTAGTCTTACTTTTTCATGTCATTCCTATGGAGAAAGAGTCTAAGTTTTTGAACTCCTGACTAAGTGTTGGGCATGGCCCCTTTTCCAAGAGTCAAAAGGCAAGTGGATGACCACAAAAAGCAGCAGGCATTTTATCATGCTTTTTGCAAATCTTTAATGCATTTTTATACTAGAACAAAGGACAGATGAATGAAATACAAATACAAACAGTGACTAGCATCAACTGAGAGTCACTATCCTTGTCCTTTTTTGCACTGTATCCTGGAACTAGCTCATGTTGATAACATCATGTTGATAAACATCTTTACCCAGAAAGATGGCTGAGTACAGAACCTGAGCTACTGTATTTATGACTCTCAGGCAGATGTTTTCACCTTCTGGTCTGGGAGAACAGCAATGCCAACTAAAGGTTCACACAAAGTCTCACCTCACTTCTCACAAAATAGGTTATGGCTTTGAAACAAAAGATTGCAATGCAAACCAGAGGTTCGTACTTCAACCATAAAGTTACATGGTATCTAAGGAGAGTAATACAAACCCTTTGGCTCAGGACAAGTTCTATTGTATATTTAAGCCTTATAGGGACCCTTATAGGATATAACATGTACCCTTTCTCTTGGAGTGGACTGTTCTGCTCTCTCCTCACCCATCAATGACATAAACACACTCCCCTCCCTTAACTCCAGGCAGATGCAGCAAAAAGCGTGTTACACTTACCCTGGAACAGTGAGCTTCACTTTGACTTTGTAGGAAACCAAAATCCCCATCATTGCCTTGTCTATTCCATCCTTAATTCTACCAGAGAAAACAGGGAGCAGTGTGAGGTGGCACAGCAACATAGCAACAACACTCGCCTGGAGTAAGAACTAGGGGAACATCCTGAACGTGGGAGGGCAGGCAAGCCTTGGGTACAGCCAACACCTCTCCAGATCTGTGATCACTGTTCACCCTGAATGAGCATGATGGCATAAGCAATGGTGCTACATGTACCCATCCAGGCACACCTTTACAGAGTCCAGAGGGAAGTGTCTCCTCCATCCTCCCCCTCTTCTCTATAACTCTCCCACTACCTGGGACCATTTAAAACTCCACTCACATAGTACTAGAAGCCAAGTTGGTGTCCTCATCCTTCAGTTTTCCATCCAGAGCTATTTCCCGTGTCTCCCGGTTATTTGCAAGCAAGGGCAAAAGTGTCAGTGTCTTGGTCAGGCTGCTGTTGGGCTGCACCTTTTCCCTAAAAACAAGAAGGGAGGTGATACACAGTGATTTGTTACACACCCAATTAGGAGAATTTCAAAACAGATTACAAAGCCGCCCAAAAGGAGAGGAATTTATCTGTCCAAATTCAGCTGTCAACAACGCAGATGTCCACCTCTAATCTAGTCAGCAAAATTCCCTTTATAATCAGCAGAGAAAAACAAGCACTTACAGAAAATGTTTGATTTCACATTAAGGCAGAAAAGTAGGTCAAAACCATAGAATAATAGAATAGTTTAAGTTGGAAAAGCCCTTTAAGGTTATCAAGTCAAACCATTAACCCAGCACTGCCAAGGCCAACAGTTAACCATGTCCCCAGGTGTCACATCTATTTTTCCTAATATCCAACCTACACCTCCCCGGCTACAACTTGAGGCCACTTCCTCTGTGCTGCAGACCCCTGAATTTGGACAGAATGAATCCTACTTGAGAATACCCATACGGAATGGAAAACATGTCCCTAAGCTACAGAGCAGAACACCAGACAAATACAAAGTACCTGGGTCTGCCCAACCCTCCTCACAATGTGAGGTTCAGAGCTGCACTGCCAGTGCAGTGAAAAAAAGCAAGTGGTTCTCCCTAACATCTACAGGCTCAAGGTTTCCATGGGCTTTCTCAGGCCAGAAGAAACCAAATGAAATGCTTGTGCTCAAGCAAGAGGGTCCATGACTTCCACTCAAACAGCAGCACCTTTCAGAAAAGTTTTGCATCTCAATTTGAAGATTTCCAGCAATGGAAACCTTCTGCCGCCACCACTAAGGTTGTCTAGCAGGTAATTACTCTTCAAACCTCTTCTGCAACATCCGTGTTCCCTGAAAAAACATGAGGATCTCTGCTGCTCTGTGAAAAGGGGACCAGCTGCATCCAGAGAGTATGAGTGATGTGGCACACACGAGGTAAGAGGAGAGAGCACTGTAACAGCAGGAGACTGCCAGACTGTAATTATGAGAACCTCCCACTCCTGATGATGAGGGTAATTAAAAGGGTGTGAAGGAGCAGGAGCATTCACTCACTGTGCTTCCTCAGCAGCCACCACTTTGGTATAGAGGTCACTGGAGTACAGCACCACATTGGCCACCTGCTCCACTGAGGGAGAAAGAAGAAAGCAGACACTCAGGTGTCCACAAACAACACAGTTGCCCCAATCCCGAGCCCCAGGAATGGGAAACGTGGTGAAGACAGCAGAAAACCCGATCCATTTAGAGCCTGAAGGGACCACCAGGTCAGATAGCCTGACCTGGACAGAGACCAACAGCACACCAATGGCCAAAGTCTGTCTTCCCTGAAAGGCACCTGGCTTTGATTTGGAGACAACAGAAAGTCAATAACCCACAAGAAGATTCCCTTGGGATCTTCTCTTTCTATTATAAAGATCTCCCTCTTCCTTCTCTATTTGGGTCTGCTTTTGTCTCTGGTCCTGATAGCTCTTTTGTGCCTACAGCTCATGCATGTGGAGACAGCATCAGCACAGACTGCAGTCAAGAGCCTGTGGTAACAAATGGCTTATATTCTCCAATCCTACACAAAAACTCCAATTCTGACTGAAACACTGAAGAAGAGAGAATCTGGGACCAACAAGGTCTTTTTAAGCCTAACAGAGGCATATCAGCCTAAAAATATTTGGGAATCACAGTGCATCCTAGATTGGCACTCAAACAGCTTCCTCTGCTATAGTTCTGTAGGAACCTCAGCCATTTTGTTCCCTCCCTCCCTTTTCTCTTTCCCATCCTTTGTCTTTCAGACTGTCTTCCCCAGCTCCACAGCTTTTGGGATGAAAACATGTAGTGTCACAGATAAAACACTGGCACAGCACTGAAGCTCAGTCCCTGCCCTCAGCTTCCTCAAGAGGAATGACACTACTGCTGGCAGAGTGGCTGTTTCTCACACTGCCAGAGGCTTCTGGAATGCCAGGCAAAGCTGTATGTGATCCAGGCACATTCAGTTAGCAGGAGCATCACACTGACAGGGAGTCCTTCCCATTGACCTCCCAAAAATGTTGATTTTCCCCCACTTTTCCTGATGCCTTCAGAGGCCACCTAGAAAGAGAGACTAGACAGGAGTAAGGGAATAAAGGTAGGTATTTATTCAAAAGGCCTTCAAAGGTACACCCTGAGAAGCAGAGGGCTCCAGGCTGGACCCAAAGATGGATCCCAAGTTGGACGATGAGTCACAAGTTCCCCACACCTTTATAAGTTTGGTCCATTTGCATATCAGCATAAATTTGCCAATTAAAACTTTGCAATTTCCCCCACAGCTCACCTTCCCTTTTAGAGGCTTTGGGCCTGTACAGTCTAAGTGTCCTTGAAGAGCAGGCCCAGAGAGGCATTGTTATGTCTATCTTAGCATGAGAGAACAGCAGCTAACAAGGCTACAAAGCATCTCAGAGTTACACATTAGGCAATACAGAATTCGAAAAATATAAGAGTTAAAAACCTAAGGCATCATTCCCACATCTGCATTGCCACTGCAGGTGCCAGACCCTTTCTCTTTTTCTAGGGGGGGGACAATCTGGTGCCTGAAATTAAGACATACAAGTAACCACAAGAATAACGAAAAAAGCTACAGCACTTCACTTGATGAACAGCAAAGAAACAGCAACACACAGGGGGGAGGGAGAAATTCCTGATATCCCCAACTGCCTTCTTAAAGTGCTACAAGCACTGAATTCTGGCACTCTTTCAGTCCTATTGTGCTCAAAGAATCCCAAGCAACAGTAAAAACATACCCTGGACTTTGATCTTCTTCACTGTTTTCTCTGTGCTGTTGTTGATGGTGACAGTGACTGGAATGGGCTCACCATGGTAGTATACCTAGAAGGAACGTGATGCTCAGAAATCCAGCTAGGAGACTTCTTCCAAGCCCTAAACCCCTCCAGTTCCCCCAGATTACACCTCACAGAGGCCAGATACAGGAAGATTACCCTTCCCAGCAATTCATGACCCTTCCTTCAATGACTTCAAATGTGTTTGGTAACAAGGTTTCAGCCACCCCTAGCAGAAGCCACTGATGGAAATTAGAAATGATGGAAATGAGAGCCCTTGAGTGCTGGGACAAGTCAGTCTCAGCTGAGAAGGCAGCAAAATGGCCATTGGCCTGCACATACCATGATGGCCCCAGCCCCAGGGCAAACGCCCCCTCACCTCTTTACTGAGGCAAGCTTTCAGGTGCAGGGGCTTGTTGGACATGAAGAACTGCCAGGTGGTCTCTGCACAAGGCTGAGGTCCCAGCTTCTCTGGAGCATACTGCACCTTACGGATCAGCAGACGTGCAGAGTTCCTGGGAGGCAACAGAGGACAACATGGTGACACCTAGTGCTTGGCAGAGGCAGGAGTTCTGCATTCTCATTATGCTCACACCTGAGAAGTCACCAACAATGGGGGCAAAGCTGAAAAAGCAACCGAGGTGAATCACTGGATCACCTTTTAAGGCAAAGCTGAAGAGAAACACATCCTGTTACCTCCTATGAATTCTCTCTTCCAGATTTTCTGTTGAGAAAGCTTTCACCTCAAAGTCCACCCCACAAGTCTGCCAGAGAGACAGAGAGGACAGCTGTGAAATCAGTATCAGAAGACAGGAACATCTGCAGATGTTTCAGTATCTTTCTGCACACCAGAAACTGGCAGTCTCCTGCCAGCTGCAAATTCTTCTGGCCTCCCACCATTGTCACAGACATCCCTGACAAGTGGTATTGGCACACCGCCCTGTTCCACGGTGCTTCTGATAAATGAAGCTTAATCCCAGCCTCTGAAAGATGATGTCCCTGCTCCTGAAAGGCTTCCTGTGAGAGCAGTGCTGGAAAGGTCACATCATAAGACTGACCAGTGTGCAATTCTCTCTGGCCCACCCTGGGTTTCTGAACTGAATTTCTGAGTTGGCTTTATAATGCCAATACCAGCATCTAAGGAGTAGAAGTGATCAGGCCAAGCTAACCTTTGCTTTAACAGGTTTATAGCATCCTGGGACATCTGTGCGAGTCCCAGGTAACTCTCTACGGAGACATTTTTGCTAGAGTATCATTCCCTGGCATAAAACACAGTTTATCCTTTTTTCACTAGATTATACAACCCTCATCCCACTTTGCCTGGCCAATTGCCTAGTTCTGCTGCTCAGACAAGCATGCAGTAAAGTATGAAAGGAATCTTTTTAACAGTATCAGAAACCTTGCAGAACATATCATTATTTAGTGACTTTTTCTCCAGGGTTTTTGTTCTGTTTACACATATGTACAAGCCAGATCTCTGCACTTAATTCAGGGCAGGTCTTAACACACGTTATTTATAGCAATCTGTGAGATTTTAGGCACTCAGTCTCCTCTTCTCTCATATAGCCTAACAGCCACAATCATTTTATGTGCAACCAACCCACAAATCATGTGGTAGTCTCAAGGAAGCTACAGCATTGCAGATTTTGTAGTCTTGCTGCTATTGGTCTGGGCTCCCTCTTATTTTGAGGATTCCAACTCCAATTCTGTGACATGCACTTGTAGCCCTTAGTTCTTGACATTTGTGGTACAGCACAGTAAAATCACTATCACCTTCTCCTACTCTCAAGCTAGGCAAATTCACATGATTTTTTTCCATCCGATTTTCCTTAACCATGATAAGCACAAGTGTCCCACTGGTCTCACCTTATCAACATCACGAGGTGCAGGCTGCAGACAGACTGAGCAAGGCAGGTAATCTGGAAACTCCGTGAGGAAGAAGAGGAAATGCATCAAAGCAACAGTACACAGATGTTCTAGGTAACATACTGCTCACAAAAGCAGTCCTGAAGACAAGGGGTCACTCATTGTAATGCAGTAACCCTTTGGAATTCCAGCTAGTATACTTGCCTTGTATGAACAAGTCCCTTTCTTCCAAAAATACTTTAAAAGTCAAGAAAGAGGAAAAAAAAAGTTCATGCACAACATTAATCTTCCTCAGGAACACTAAGGCAGATGTGACTGACAGTACTGGAAGGATTTCCTGTTAGAATTTGGCAGTCAGCTGTCATTTGCTGACAACATCTGGTAAAGAGCTTTTCATCTCCTTATTTGATCCACAACGTTTTTAAAGGAAAAGGATTTGGCACTGGGGCAATGGTATAAAGTATTCCAGCCCCTCAGGAATGGGAAGGCAAGGATATATGAGGCTGTTGCTAGCATAAAGCCATTGTAAATTCCCTTGCCTTTTTAAAGAAAACACTTTTCACAGTGCTGTGATCACTGCACAGTTAGGATCTTCTTGCACTTTGCCTCTCAGGATTGCAAGAAGGAAAAAAAAACATTGGTAAGATCACCTGTCACTCAAAATTGGAACTTGCAGAACATGAATTCACTATTAATTCCCATCTTCAGTCCATCACCAGGCCTCAACAGCCTGGTAAGTACAGACAAGAATAGAATCAGAGGCTCTTCAGAGATACTTACTGTAAAGAAAAAGGGATAAGCATTTTTCCCCAGCTTCTTCAGCAGAGATTCCTGCAAGAGGGTGAGAGACTCTGGCTTGTCAGCAGGTGGGTACACCTGGACCCTGGAGAAGAACAGGTCCCGGCGGAAGGTGAGGCCAATCACATCAATGTCTTCCTGGCCGTAGCGGAACGCACAGGTGAGGGACACAAACACTGGGAAGAAGCATAGGACAGGTGACACGTGTGGCAGGGTAACAGTGAAGCCAGGCTGGGATGGGGACATCTCCTGCCTCGGGGAGACATGGAAACTCATTTCAACACTTGCATAACCCAGTGAGTATTCATCCCATGTGTAACAACAGACATTGCATTGTGGAGAAGCCCATTCACTGGGGAAGACAGTTACATTTGTACCGTTAAAAGAACAAAAAGGTTCTACCTCAGCATCTCACTCAGAAAGACAAACAATTTCAGAGACATACACTGCATAAAACTTCAAACCTTTTTTCCCCTTGATAATAGCAGGATCCACCAATACAACACCATCTGAAAGAAAGGAAAAATATTAGATTAACAGAGGATAAGTAGGGTTGACAGCAGGAAGAACAGCAACCTTGTGGACTTACCTACAGGTTCCACATTCCCTATGTTGTCAATGAAGTCCCGCTTTCCCAGGTAGATGGTCAGCTGTGGGGAGAGGATGACCACAGCTGCACTATAAAATGTTTGTGGTTGTTGAAGGAAGGGGGACACACATATCAGAAAGCTATAAATCTTGCAGAGATCAGAAAAATTCCATTTTAAATTGATTTTTTTCTTTCTTTCCAGCAAACATACAACCCTCACCGGACTTGACAGGATTATTCATATGATCAGGACATCAAAACTGAAGACCTGATCTAGACCAACTCCCAAAGATACAACACAAATACTTGTGCATGGGACAAAGAAGTGTAGATTTTAAGATTTTTGGCACTGTCAGGTTGGAAGGACAATGAATCAGCTTTGTTTTAAACATTTACTAGTAGAAGTACAGCCCAGGATGAGAGTGAGGTATTATAACACATGTTATAATTGTATTATAGCACATGAAAAGTTTGGCCTAGAAACTGTTTACATCATCTCCTCAAACTTAGTGCTAAATATGGCTCATGTTTCTTCTTCAGAAAAAAATAAAGGGGACAGGAAAGAGCTTTCTAGTAAGTCTCCAGTCTGACTACAGGTAAAACTCCAACCTAAATAAGCCCATTATTACTGTACTCACAGCTTTGTCATGGGTGCTTTTTCTGAAGATAACTTGTTTTTGAGGAGAATCAGCATTCTTCCCACCCATTCCAGTCTTTTGAGAGTCAGGGCAGCTCATGGTCAAAGATGGGGATGTGACTGTGGATGAACGAAGCTTTTCTGTCCCAAAATGTCCTGTCCCAGATGCCTGGGAAAAATAGGTGGATGAGATAAAAGCAGTGGGTAAAGCACTGTATCCCTGTGATGTTTCAGAACCCCTCCCACATCCAAATGGTGGCACTGTCTAAAATCTACAAAGGTGGTTTGTGTCAATAAGGAGTCAGACCAACCCCCAAAGGAGAACTCATCTGTCCTGCTGCATTTTCCTCAACCAGGACCCAGTGCAACCCATTATGGGTAGAGTAGCACTGAGCTCAAACCAGAATGTACCTTAAGGATAGAACAGTCCGGCCACCTGCCCAGCTAGGCAACAATTATACTTAGAGGTAGGGAACAGCTTGCACCTGAGGGGTAGAAAACAGGTGGAATAAAAAGTCTTCAGGAGGAGAAAAATAAGGAGAGAGAGAAAAGGGGGAGAAAAAAGAGAACAGGGGTAAAAGAAGAGAAGCAGTGGAAAAAAGAAGAGGAAGGAAGAAGAAAAAAGGAAGACCACAAGTGCAGAAGAGATATCCAGAGAGAGAAGTCCAGAAAACCTAAGTGGTACAAAGCAGAGAGATTAGCTTTTCATTTTGTTGTAAGTCATAAAATAGCATCCAGTTAATGATCAGACAGGAAATTTAAAAAAAGGTGAAGCATTTCCCTAGTTAACAGAAGATTCAAGGTGGCCCTGGAAATCAATATAAATCGAATCACAGGATTAGACACATTCACAGGGAAAAGGCCTCTGGCAGCTGTTGGATGATGATCGAGGAGCAACCTTAACCGTGTAAGATTCTGAAGCAGAGGAGCAGCATCAGGAAAGGACAATGCCACACGTACCCGGTCCTTACACTCATCATCATCAGAGCCGTGTGAATGAGAGCACTGTGTTAGACAGACCCCAGCTCTGATGGAGTATGACTATCCTTGCTGTTTACTCCCATTCAATTTCTCTGCTTGCTTTCCCATTTTAAAACTGCTTCAAGAGTAAAACAGTTTCTAGGGCCTATTTGCAGACAACAAACCACAGAAAAAGGAAACACTTGGCTTCTTGGAAAGCTGAAAAAATGTAAGGCAGACATTAGAAACAGACTACACACACGTAAGCATTTCTATTTTTATGAAGCAGGTTTTTCAAGCCCAGACCAATATCTGTTGCTGACTAGACACACTACTCATGCTGTAGACTCAAAGAAACACAGATAACATTAAATACCTTGCTGTGTTCCAAATGGCACAGGAGCTTCCACGGACAGCAATGGGAACTTCTAAATTATTGAAGAAAGATGAATTCTCCAAGGCAGCTGTCTCCTATGCTTCTTTGCCTCTACAAGAGGGAATCCTTGCCCTTTTCACAAACAAGGAAGACAATTTGTAGGGGATTTGAAAGCTTGTCTCTAGTTGCGTCCATCCAGGATTTCAAGAACTAATCCCTCTCTGAGAGCAAATATTGTACCTGGGCTAAGATTTAACTCGGAAGTGGTTAAGTCAGCAACCTTAAGCATTACCTAAGGACACTCAGGTAGTCAGTGAAGAGGTCTACAATGTCCTACTCACATGTTTTGCAAAGACTACAGTCTTATGTAGCACAGGACAGCTATGAAAAGCAGCTTTATTTATTCTAAAGCTGTATCTCCTCCTTCCTAGGGCTGCAAGACATCCAGCCTGGTAAGAAACTGAGCAGACAAGAGCCATTTATGAAAAAGGGAATTTTTAAAACACTAAAATGCCATTTAGATGGACTGTCAAACACTGAGAACAATGCATTATTCTCATGATCACTAAGCAATTTATCTATTAATGCTTCACCAGCATCCAACTGACATGCTGATGCAAAACAATACACTGCTGGCTTGTACAATCCCCTCCTCAATTTACTTGCATAAGCACAACATCCAGGATTTAAGAAACACAGTTATTTCAATTAACTTTAGTTTTTCTGTTCATTGATCTTCCAAGAGTAGCTTTCCCCCCCGCCAATGAACTTGGCCCTGGTATTTTGCACAACAGTATGTATTAGCTTTTGGCTTATGAGCTGCAGGAACAGCTGTAGCTTTCCTCTGGCTGCATCTATTCATTTGATAACAAGAATCACATGATATCCTGTCCACTTGCCAGCCTAACAGCTCCCTCCAGCTCAAGCAACCTTGCAGTCACAAATCAAGCTTGCTTTTCACAAACAATCATCAACACTTCCCTTAGCGGCTGGGTTACACAAATTATTCCAAAAAAAAAAAAAGAATGACAGAACCAGTGTTCCTCAGCTCTTTCAGGGTTCCAGCAGCATTTTATTAATTGGAGGTAGATTATTTGGACAGCTTAATCACTACTCTGTCTAATCAACTCTGGCAAACGCAAACCAGCCAGGCTGGAACCATAGAAATTCACATGCGCCTGGGCTGCAGAAGGAAAGTCAGGTCTTGATTGTAGGAAGTAGGGAAGAAACCCCAGACATGTTCTACTCAGTCACACTTTGCAAAAGAAAAGGGAGGAAGCTGGTTTTGTGCAAGTGTAAGCTGCAGCCACTGCAGGGTTATTAGTTCTCCAGGAGAGGATGAGCATTCCTGTTGGTACATGTACCATTGCAAACATCTTCCAGGGATCTTGCAAACAGCTTCTCCATAACACATGTTCCTAGTGCACCCTTAATCCAGAGAAAGATGCCCAACCCACCCCCAAATCCACTTGAAGGGCAGCTCCACCTCTGGCACCAAAACTGCTACAGCCACCTCTGCATTGCAGGGACCTTCATTTGCTCTTCTTCCCTCTGCAGGCTGAAGTAGAAAAGGAGGCAATAGAAGTAATCAAAATACAGGGAAAAAAGAAAAGTTAAAATTGCTTACTATAATTTCTTACATAGCTTGGTGCTACGGAACTTTAATCTAAAATGCTTAGGGATTTAGCTAGCTGGCTGTTATCCTTCAGCATTATTAACCTGCTTCGTAACAGCATCAATGGGCCAAACAAAGCCCTTTGTGTAAAATCTGTGTCCATGCTGTAGAAAAACAAGTAATGCTGTAGAAAAAAAGTGTAGCAGCCTAAATTGTAAACATCCTAAACCCATTCTGATCCTCTTCAGCAGAGCCTGCAGTTTTTATTATGCTAATCTCCCAATAATCTTTAGTCCTGCTGACTTGCCACTTCGTGATCTGCTTTCCTGCAGTAACCAAGGTCACCTGGACTAGGGGCAGGTGCCTTTTCAAGGACCATCTGCCACTGCAACAGGCAGAAGAAAAAATATCTTGCCTTTAAAAACTGTTCAGAATGCCAACTTTTTTTTTTTTTGTTTTGCTACAGTTCTCACTTCCATGAGCTGGATAGAAGCTTATTTTCTTATGAAAAAAGGAGGGTGGCCAGTGATGGCTCTTAGTTACGAAATCATGCACTGAAGAGCTGAAGACATGGCTTCATTACTCTGAAGCTGGAACCAGAGCAACATCTTCAACAGGGTTTTTGTGTTTTTAAACAAACATGCAACTTCTATTCCTGATTTAAAAACTTGACAGGATAGGAGTCAAAGTCTCACAGCAGAAAAAGCCACCTATTTTCAGCAGTGTTTGAAATACAGATCCTGATGTCCTCAGTTCAGTAGTTCAACTAAAACATCCAACAACACATCAACCTTTCAAGGACAGACAGAGGCACTTGTTCAATGTGGCAAGACTTCCTTCAGTCTCAAGGCAGGACTCCTGAGACAGGGTACGCCCACTGTGCACCTGCAGGACATCCAGCCGCAAGCTTAAGAGCATTATCCTCTTTCCCTCTCTACACCAAATCCCACAGTGGGGGTGAACACAAATCCACAATTCACCAGGAAAATGACATTTCAGGTTCCCCTCTGCACTCATTCCAAACAAGATCTCACACACAGATGCACAAATAAATGAATCAGAGCAGTGTGGGGTTTTAAAAGCAGAACACAGGTTTATTTACAATGAAGTTCTTATGGGCAGCTGAATAAATAAAAACTTTGCCCCATATACTCTTAATTTCTCTCTGCAGAAAGTGTCTGAACAAAAGGCTGGGTTAGAGGGAGCCTGTCAGAGCAGTTCCCCCAACCCAGCCCCTCCAAAGAACACACTTCCATAGTAAAACACTATTGGGAAAGAAAAAAATAAAGTGCAAATAAAAAGGCAATAAACCGCTGGTGGCTTGTCTTGAGGCCTAGACAATGTGGAAAGGTTTGGCTGGATAAAGATATGCCAGGTAGCTCACACTCAGTCACATCATGGTTTGGGGTGCCAGAATAGGGACAGAGCCAAGACTGCTCCATACCACAGAGGGCTTCAGCACAAATGGGAATATTGCACGTGTGCTCAAGAACATGGCAAGTGGTCTGGAATTGCCAGCACCAAAACAAGGATTTGGGATTTGATGCCACTGCTCCCCTGTGTTCTACTGACAGCCGCCAGGACAGGACGGATGAACAGAAAAAGGAAACAAACGTCTGTATTCCAGGATTACTACATTCCTCATCACTGCAGCACAACTTCCACAACAACCTCAACAAGCTGAGCTCTCTCCTCACGCCCAATAACCAAACTTTCTGTGGTATAAAAAGATTGAAAACCTCCTGTTTTTTGATGCCCAAGCTGTTGAAGGGTACTTCAACACAAGGGTGCAGAAGTCCTGAAGAACAAAATGTTGCCTCAAGAACTGATATACAGAGTTCACATGACAGTGCTGGAGAGCCTGTGCCAGGATCAGAACAGATCCAAAGTGAGCTGATGACTCAAAGGCAGATCTGTCAGAGCCATAGGAGACTCTCTTTAAAAGCCGTCCCAACATTTCAAACTGCCTAGGACATGTTTCAGAAATTTCTGACCCCATGCCTGAACTAGGCCACCAGAACAGAACAGAGGAGACAGGACATGCTTTAAGTCAGCATACACAATGACTTCTTTCCAAAGTTTCCACCTCAGAAGTGCTGTCGATACATTTGTGTGACAGGATATTTGGCACAGCTGTCTGGTGAGGAATCCTGCTAGTATCTTCAGCTCCATGTGGTGCATAGATACTGCATGTAAAGGCATGACTAAGTAGCATTCTCCATCCAGAACAGCTAATCCCATGCGGAGTCCAAGTGCCATAGGGCGGTTACGGTCGTGAGAAGTCTCTGACTCAGGCTCCTTTCTCCATTGCTTTAGAACTTCCCTCTGGAAAGCAAAGCCCATGCGCTTGTCAATATCCTGACTCCGGATGGATCCCGGCTTGGGTCTCCATGCTGTGCAGCCACCGGCCAGCACCACCACACACAGCCTTTCACCCTCCGTCAGTCAAAACTCAGACCACAGCACAGCCTTGTTTCCTTTGTCCACACTGACCACGTGGGCACCCGCTGGTGACCACGCGACTGCATTAATAGAAAAACTGAAAGGGAAGGCAAGAGTAAGTTTACAAGAAAGCTGAATTCCACAACAGCACTTAGCACTGGAACGGAATACTGTTACTACCAATAAAAAAAACCCCCACTTTCTCAGATCTCAAGAGACTTGGTCTTTTAATAAGTGTGAGGGAGGAACAATTTCTTCAAAATGTATTGAATGCACTTTGTTAGAATTATATCTCAGTTTAACAAGGTAACAACTAATCTAATCTAATTCAATCTAGAGAATACTGCAGTGAATCCACAAAGACTTTGTGTATTAATAATTCTCACACACCAATAAAAGTTGTAAAGCTGTACAACTCCAACTTTTTCATAGCTCAGCAAGATCCACAACCCAGATCCCCACCCTAGGATGCAAGTCCCACTTCCCCTCACCTGTGATGCTTTGCAAGCGTCCTCTCCAATTTACCAGTAAGCACATTCCAAATGTAGAGGGCCCCATCAGCTGAGCCAGCAGCCACATAGTTACCATCAGGGCTGTAGGATCAGACAAGGCACAGACGGCAAAGAACAATTTTCAAGTCAGCAATTTTCAGCACACATCATCATTCCACCCACAACTTCCTAAGCAAGCAATGTGGCAATAAATAGTCTTTTAGGAGTTATGTGTTATCACCTCCTAATACGAAGAGGTGAAAGCACTTTAAAATCAGATCATTTCCAAGACATTGGATCAATATCTACAGATACACTCTGGCTTGACCAAGAGGTAACCCTGGGCAAATTACAAACTCTGCTCCAATTTTTCTAGCTGTAACTGGGGACCAGTGCAACCAAACATCAGGAATCACTCAGTTTAGCTGGGGAAAGGTTTATCAGGTATCTTGTTTATGTCTGACCCTACCTGAACACAACTCTCGTCCAGTCAGAGCCACATTTGAATCCCTGGGCACTGGAAAGTTAGAATCAGATAACTGTTAAGTCATTTATAAGAAGAGATACTTACTAAAGACAATGTTCAGGATTTCTGCATGGTTCAGAATAAATTCCAGCATCCCTTTATCCCCATTGATGTTTCTCATACACCCTTCTCTCAATCTCTCAAAAAAAAAAAAAATCCCAAACCTGTAATACCAAACAGCATAAAAGTAGTAAAAAAAATTTCTTTAATGGCCTTTTGCCAGTTTTACAACAGTCTCCCCAGCTGGCACCTGAAGAAATTCTTCCCTTTAGACCACACACTTCTAAGTCAAGCTGCCTTCTTTAAAGAGACACACGAGAAGACCCATTAGAGCAGATCTTTGCTGTTTCTAGACATTTTAGAGAACTTTGCTAGCCATGTAGAAAAAAAAGTGAGGAGACTGTTCTCTCCACAGAGGTCCTGAAAACCACTCCAGCACCGAGGGTAAGTCACAACACAAGGTTCTGAAATTCACAGTGTTCCTGTGAAGAACACACTCACCTGAACGTCTGCTTGACAGCACTGACCCGCAGATCAATGATCTTGAGTAGATCATCACGGGAACAAGTCAGAAGTTCTGTTCGCTCCAGGTTCAGGTCCAGAGCCGTGATTCTTCCAAACAGCTCCAGTTCTTTTACTATGCTTTCAGTCCTAAAGACAGAAAGAGAAAAAAAAAAGGGAAGGAAGAAAGAAAGCAGTGAACTAGGGTCCAGAAGCCAAACCAGTGCATCAAAACTTTGACTTGTCCCAATGTGGAAGAGAAGAAAAAGGATTACTGGTTTATTCCTACATTTTCTTTCTCTCCCAAGCTGGATCCCACCTTGTGGATAGCATTTCCAGCTGACAGTTAGACACTACTTTCCTTACAACCCCACCCTAGAACAGCAAGTACTGACCAGTGAAAAATATTTGCCAGCAAGCAGGCTGCCTTTTCAGAAAAGAAATAGCATCCCACAAAAAAAAACAAAACCCCAAACCTGTAATACCAAACAGCATAAAAGTAGTAAAAAAAGTCTCTTTGATGACCTTTTGCCACTTTTACAACAGTCTCCCCAGCTGCCAAGCTCAGGAAGAAGAGTTTCCTACTTCAGATTAACCTGACAGCAAACCCATAACCACTCCTACATCATAAGCTCTCCTACTGTAGTTCTACCTGATGTCCCAGAAACGAATCTTCTTATCAAAATGTCCACTCATTACACACTGCTCAGTACACACGATGTCATTGCAGCTAGATCCTGCAAACACTGTTTTTATACCTAAAAAAAAAAGGAACAAATGGTGACACTTAAATTCACATTGTCCAAACTGATGAAAATAGAGACAGAAAACAATCCCTAAACCACCCCCCCCCTCCCGTATAGTGGCCACACAGAGCAGTGCCCAATGAGTGGCACAGGGCAAACTGTCTTGAAATAATCCGGATTAAGTCTTCAACCTCTCTGCCCTTCTCAATCTCCTTTGCTGCGATTTTAAATGTTCCCATGACAGCTGCTTCATTTCCACTTCATATTTAGCTAGCTGTAATTTGCTGCTGTTAAACAACATGAATCTGTCTCCTTGACCTATGTTTGCAATTCAGGTATCAAGGTAACTTTGAATCTCAAATGCTCTCTCAGTGCAAGCAGATTTAAGGTATTTCTCCCGAAGAAAAGCCTGGATCCTAGCAATTCCTTCATTTGAGATGTTGAAATTTTTGGTGTGTTTCCAAGAGACGCTTCCACCCACCTCACGGTTAAAAACCCGGCCTGGCTCCAAGTTTTTAGTGGAAAACTAAAATACCCATCCCCAGACTGGTAAACAAAGAACACTCCAAAAAACAGCTGCTCTTGGTATAATAGCATTAACAGTGCTTCCTGCACACACAGGATTTCTTATTCCAGGTAACAGGCAGGAAGAATTCAGTTACTTGAAGAATAACAGAAAATGGGATGACTGCTAGCTTTTTCTGTTTTTATACTGGCAAAAAGATTCAACAATTGATCTGATGCCAGACTGCCATGAGCATTCAGCAGAAGCACAGAACATAGATGAAAGACAGAAGTTAGGCTTCCTTACAAACTTTGCTGCGGAGGTCCCAGAGCTTGAGGGTCCGGTCATGACTTCCCGAAACAATACGTGCATTGTCCAGCAAGAACTTTGCTGACAGAACTTTACCGCTGTGACCTGTCAGGGTGTGCTGGGGACAGGAGATTGACATGGTGAAACTGAGTATTTCCACTTCCTCAAATCATAATTTGCATGTCCCCTGGACTGTTTGGCAGAAAAAAACATCTATTACAGTTAAAAGAGATCAACATTGAGTAGGAGGGTTAATTATCACAGAGTCCAGCCTGGAGCTGGGAAACACAGGTCACCTTTGGCTGCAGTTTCTCCAGTTACTCAGGAACCTGCCAGCTCCTTTCTCAACACTCTGTATATCTGCATTTAATGGACAGACGGCAACTGCAACACAGCCTTGCAGGACAAACTGATGAGAAGGGGTTAAAGCATGCTGACAATGGAAATTGTGCCTTCCTGCTTTCATACGGAGCTTCAGGCCAACAACAGAGTATCGAGTCTCAACTGTTATTACATCTTAAAGCCTGAAAGCTGAGACAACCGGGAATTTCAGAAAAACTGCCTGCAGCAGCTTCTGTAAGTGTAGAGGGAGGCTCTGTGGGGCTGACAACATGAACCACATTCACTTAGAATTGCTCAACATTTACATACCAAAGCACAAAACAGATAATGCATTACTAAAGTAAGAGTTATTAAAAACAAGACAGAAATCTCTGTATATAGTTAGATTTCTTTTAAATACGCAAAGGAGTATCACAAAAGCAATCGGGGCTTGGGGAAACACAAAATAAAAGTCCTTAAGAATGGAAAGAAATGGGAGCAAAGTTTGGGAAAAAACCCCATATGTGATACATAACACAAACTAAAAAGATCATCCAAAAAACACCACCTTGCCTTAAGAAAGGAATACAAACTCCAGTAAGGAGGAGTTTTCTTTCACTCTGCATCTCTCTTCTGCCGTTGCTGCACAAACATCACATACAGATATCTGCATTTAGGCAGGGAGTTTTAGCAAAGTTTACAGTGATTTCAGCTTTACTGCCTCCTGCTAATGTGCGAGCCATGAAAAGTCCACACCGCTCACACTCAAAACAGACAGCACTATTTTATCTCAGCAAACAATGAATGCACTCCAAAGAATTACAGGAAGATTATGTGAAGCCAGGTGAATGTTAGCAGGTGTAACTAACTTTTTGCAGTGAGTAATCTATGTCTGCTAAACTTGTATTCACTATAATCCAACAGTAGGTTTTGCAGCCAAGGAGAAGGTGCCAAAGAACTGATTCTCTTCACCTTCCTAGCTGAGACCTGACATCTCCACAATGAGAACTACCCAGTGAATTTCAGTGCATCTGTTGGTTATAACCAACACTGAAATGTCAGAAGATCTGAACATCAAAGTAGCATCTTCCTAAAACAAAATGTTGAAGAAATGTACATAGGAAGTGACAATTTAAAAAAGCTCTTGGAAAGCTGTGAAGAAACTTTTGGTCAATCAAAGGATAATTTTCAAATCAGAGCCAAGTATTAAAAAAGAATATGAGTATAAAGTATTTGGGAGGAAAGGAGAAACCTTTCAAAAGACATTGAGGATGATGTCCAGCATGCTCAGGCTTGCTGCCTTGGACAGCCAGGCAAAGGGCTCCTTTCC
Organism: Daphoenositta chrysoptera; assembly: GCA_013397915.1. Taxonomy (NCBI): domain Eukaryota; kingdom Metazoa; phylum Chordata; class Aves; order Passeriformes; genus Daphoenositta; species Daphoenositta chrysoptera. The sequence goes on from VZRO01001702.1 coordinate 53,470, forward strand.
AAGAATGCTGCTCCTGACTTAAAACAAAAGTCCCTCTTTGTCTTCTGGAAAGACCTTTTCAGCAGCCTCTCCTTTGAGTGAGGCTGAAACATTGAGGTGGCTCTCCATAAATCATAAGAAGTATTTAAACTCCCCCAGAGGGGTACACACAAGTACACTTTATGTGGCAAGGTTTTTCTAACTGGGGGGTTGTATTGGGAAAATACACAGTAACTGGAGCTTCCTGCAAGTTACTAGCTTCTCTGGCTGTGTGGAGATCAACACTGTGTTTTAGGTCTTGCTGTGAAGACCCTCAAGAGACAAAGAACCTCTTAACGAAAAGAACTATTAAAAATGTCTGTAAATGCCCAACTTCCAAAATTGCCATGTCCCATTAGACAAAACTGGGAATACAAGACAGAAAAAGCCTGTGCACTGCTTTGCCTCAAAAGACTCACCCGTAATCGATTGTCATCGACTGTCCAGATTCTGCTGGCAAAGTCATTTGAAGCTGCTAAGAGGTAAGAACCCTGTGAACACAAGATTCCTTTGAAATTCCTTCTGCTAGTCAATATGCAAACCAAACTCAAATAGCTCCAATAAATCATTAAAACCATATTAGTGCTTTTTGACAAAGGAAAAAAAGAATAAAACCAAAACCATGGTAGCAAATGCCAGTATAGAAAGCTAATATAACCCTTCCCAAAGGGCTATGGCACCTGCTTCTCACCAAAATGGGAGGGCTTGTAGAATCATGGCTATAGATAAAACAATATATTTATTATAACAAGAATAATGTATACCAACATACAATTATAACAATAACCAGATTAGAAAAAGGACATTCATCTTTTCCTTCTGCTGCAGTGAGGAAACATGTTCTAGTTTACCCTCATCTGTTGTGGAGTTGTTTTCCTCTTGGGTTTTTTGGTTTGGTTTTTTTTTTTTTTCAAAGGGAAAAAACCCTGCATCATCTACTCCCACTGATAAGACAGGTCTCAGAATGGAATTAGCCCAATTCTTGCCATTTTCATTAAAATTCTAACATTTTAAGCTAAGATTTCAAAAATGATATCTGCCTGAGAAGAGAGAAATCAACTTGTTCATGCTTTTAGGCATAGGGCTCCCACAAGTCACCCATGATGGAAAATGGCCAACACAAAATTTATGCTTGCTCTCCTGACCATCGCAAAAGACTTTCCTGAATCCTTGTAATCCTTCGGCATTTCACCCAGGCAATTCTCACTGCAAATGTGTTCAAGCAACTTGCCAAAACTCAGGACTACTTTCTCCTGCAGATTAACAGCACATCTCTAATGAGCTGGTCAGTGTCCAAAAGAAGGATCCTCTTGGGTGTGTACCATAATTTAGCACATAGAATCACCAAATGGCAGAAATTATATCAGCTTTGTATTATGGAAGAGGTCTCAGCAGAAAAGTCAGATCACATGTCCAGTTAGACCACTCCAAGACCCCAAACTCCTTCAAGCAGGACTGTTGGATGCTGATCCCAGTCATGTCGCCGCTGCTCCAGGTGAACATGACCTGAGCACATCTCACACTGTCAGCAAACATTCTGCCAGCCACACCATTACTGTGCCATGGCTGGGGAGAAACTGCTGGGAGAAGAGGGCATGGAACTGCAAGTCTTAGGATAATCAGACCTTTTACTATTCATCACAGACCTCAGTAAAGCACTTATGGAAATAAAACTTCACAGAAATACTGCCTTAGTGTATGTGCTTCTTCTGTGCTGTTATGACAGCTTCAGTGGAAAACTGAAGACTAATTTCTTACTTTAAACAAAAATCCGTAACAGCCAATGTCTGAGCTGCATATCATCATCTGAATTGTAAAGCAAGGATAAGACTTACAGACTGCAACTTATCAAATAAAAATCTTTTGTACAATTTTAACTACTTTCAGCTACTTTCATGTTTTAACTCATTTCTTAGGTAACTTTTCAATTAGAATGGAAACGACAGTAGAGAACAACATAATTCCATTAATTTACTCTGAATTACAAACAGTGGATATTGCACAGATACTCACAGCACTATCAAATTCTATGCTTGTAATCCCAGCATTACTGCCAGAGAGGGAACCTTTGGGCTCACACCTATCTGCACAGAGAAAGATGAACAAAAACTTGAGCAATGGATTAGAACAGAAGTTGACACGAAGTGACCCATAATACGAGTTTATTTAGCATCCCATCATACCCCAAAGCAAAAAGGTTTACCTCCCAAGACTTCCCACAGCTTAACCCTCCGGTCCATGCCTCCTGTTGCTAGTAACCGGGAGCCAGGGCTGAACTGCACTGCATTCACCTCCCCATCATGTGCATCCTGAGGAGGGGGAGGAACAGAACAGCCACCCAAAAGGGAATTAGCACACACCCGTAACCCACAGACGAGAAAGCTACAGAACTCAAAGGTTACAAAGAATCACAGCTGTGCATCTTTCAGCGGCACATAGGAAATAAAGCCACAGACTGAAACTCTGCTGTGGCTGATGATGTACAGACAGCAAAAAGGCTGATCCTTATCTGAAGAAAATACAAAGGCACATCAAGAAAAACAGCAGCAAGGACTCAGCAGTGGTAACAAACCACTATGCTTACAAGCCTTACCATGCTTCCTAGGCTTAGGCTCTTAAGTCACACCAGAAAAAAAAAATAAGGAAAGGACAGGACAAAAAACAGTAACGGGTGATGTGCTGTAGAAGGAAGGTAACTTTTCATTCCTTCATCTAGAGACAGCCATGGAACCATCAGTTCATGCAACCACGGAACACTCAAGTCAGGCCTGAGTTGGGCAGGTCTGCTAGGAAACAGCACAGCAGATGCACTGCACTCACTGGGCGTGCTGGTGATTAAGCAGTACAAGTACAGGTGTGAACGCACCTGCTTGCTGAGGACTTAGGCTTAAGCTGTGCCTTCTCTCTGCAGACGCACTGACCCCCTAGTACCCCTACTTCTCACAGCTTAATGTTCTGAATTCTTAACCTTTTAAAACCTTTGAGAATTTTTAAGATTCATTTCTTTTTTATTCCTCTAATAATTTCACAGCTTTATACTACTTACCCACACAGTATTACCACCACAATCTTAAATTATTTTTTAAGTATTTTCAGTAACTGCTCTTTCATATCCAGCTTTTCTGGAAACTTGTATTTTTATGGAACTTGTTGCTTGAATGGGTCTGCCAGTTCATATTTAAGGCTCATCACACCTCAAATCTGATCTTTCTGCAAACGCAGAGAAGCCATTCACAACAAAACTGGTGAAAGGCCTTGCCTAGAAGCTATGCCTGGGAATTATCCCTGAAGTGACTACCTTTTCCACTTCCTACTTGCCTCTCCAAAGGTGAGCCCAGTCGGCTCCCTGCATCTGCCAAACCTCTGACACACCTCTGCCAGAGCCCTTGCATTAATTCGTGGAATGCTCTGCCAGACCTAGACATGTCTTGACCCTCCACCTGGGCTCAAAACACTGCAGTTAAAGCCTAACACCTCCTCCCCTGATGCTCCCTATTCAAGCCAGCTCCAGCTGCCACTTCAGTCATGACCCTATTCTCACTTGAGATGACATTGCTACTCCCTTCATCCACGACTTCCACTACAGAACATGGTAACAGGGCAGGCAAGAATACACAAGCCTCCTTGCTGCAGTGAGCCAGTGACACTCTGGATGAAAAAAATAAGTAATTTCATATCCATGAAAAATCCACATCCAGCTCTGAAGTGCCCAAGAAAGCTCCAGAGGCATGTTCCAACAAGCAGCTGCATTACAAGACAATTTCCTTTCAGTCACAAGACAATGTCCTGCACAGAAACTGAAGTTTATCTTTGTGAGGCCAAAGAACACATAAAGGAGGTCTCAGCTTGAAAACCTTTGATCATGCACAGCAAATGACGACACCCCACCACCATGAGCTCCTCTTCACCAGGTTTGTTGGATTACAATTGGTGCCACAACTCCCTTCACTGTGGAGAACTGGAACTGAATTAATCCCAAACTGTCAGCAATCTCTTCCTCAATCACAGCTGTACTACAGCATGATAGAATAGGGACTGCTGGGAGCCAAGAGGGTAATGGGGTGGAATTTCCCTGTGCACTCAGAAAACTTCTTTGTCATCATCGACCTCAGTGAGACAGACATCAAACACACTGGCTCTGAGAAACATTTTGGCTAAGAATTAAATTGAATGAATGCTTCCACCAAACCAAGATTTCCTTCCTGTTTGGCAGTGCTAACAGAGAGAGTTTCAGGATACCGGTTCCCACGTAGAGGATTCTCTTCCTCCAAAATCAGCACAAAGAATGGCAGAGCAGAGAATTCCTTCTGTACTCACAAAGATACATATGGCAGTAGTGGGCACTCTCACTTCTTTACTGGCACCTGGATGTGGCTCTACATTATCCTGTGGTGCAGGGAATGAGGACAGAGAACGCCTCCTGAGATGAAACAAAGCAGAAATATTTTGAAATGAGAAATGAACACTGTTTCTCTTGAGTTCATCCTGATCTGTACCTGTCACTTAACTACTCTGTACAACAAATAAAAAATGGTGGAAGGTGCTTTTAACTTTTTTTTTATCCCATCTTTCAAAAATTACATTTGTCATATAACACTACATTCATTTGTGGCTTTAGGTATTTCACCGTTCACCACGTAAGTTACCTGAACTAATTACTGAACTCATTTTGGCACAGTGTTTTAATTTTTTCAATAGGAAGCGAAACATGGGACTGACTGCAGCTCAACTGCTGTGTCTAGGAAGACTCAACACCATTGCAGCACTACATCCCAGGCAGCAAACTGCTCTGTTTCAAAGCTGGGGCTGCTCCATTTAAGCAAAGACATCTACCTACTGCAGAGCTTAGCTTAGAAGGACTGGCTGCACTTTGGATACTAAGCACAGAACCCAACGACTTATTTTAAATAACCCTATTAAAGGACCAAAGTGCAGTGGAAAGTAAGAGCAAACCCCATGTATTCTCTCCACAAAGAGGGGCTCACTGCCTCTCTCACTGTAAATAGTTTCTAAACAGAGTTATCAACTGCAGAATCTAATCAGCACAATGCAGCTGGGTTCCATGTTACTTCGATGGAATACAATCACATGCCGGACTAAAAGCAGATAATGTTTTCACCTGGAAGTATCAGAAGACTGATGTCCCAAAAGGGGAGACTCAGACAGACTGGAGGGAAAGGTCAGAGGTCAGCACACGGCAAGATGGAAGAAACAGGAAGTTGAGGAGAACAAAAAAGAAAAAAAAAAAACAAAGGCAGAAGCTAGAAGGAAGGCTGAAAATATTTGCTGCATCACCAAGATTTTGGTGTACATTGAAACCAATATACAAAACAAGGAGGTGAAAGTGTTCTAACCTACCCAAAGATATTACTGATAGAGTCCAGAAGGCCTCCAGCTGGCTGGGAGAGTCGCTTACTGAAGGAGGGAAGGACAGGTTTAAACCTTGTGATTAGCTTCTCCACATAAAGATCAATACAAACACATTTCATAGCAACACGTCTCTGGAAAGACTCCCTCCCCTCAGACCCAGCCCAGAGACAGAGAACACCAAGGCAGGCGTAAGTGCAAAAGTCATCAGTAACTACAACTCAGAACATGTTTTGCAGGTGAAGTTTCTTCAATGTCCCTGAACCTCACCCTGTGAATTGATGGGTTTAGATGTAACAGTCTGCCAAGTCTGAAGTGTCAACCAAATTAATCCATAATCTCACATAACTACTTCTTGCTTTCCATTCACTGCTATTTTAGAGGAAGAACAAGATGCAGTTAATCTAGGTGAAGATTATTTTCAGCATTTCAGCTAAACCCAGCTACTTGCAAAGTCACACTGATATCTTGTAAAGTAATGAAGGCATAAAACAACAGGCATTGTAATACCCATGTTATTAACTATTCAGTTTTTAAACATTTATTTTAAAGATTAAACAAAGATTTTTCAGGCACTAGGGTAATTTAGTTAAAATAGCAAAGGAAAACCAGCACATGAGTTTCCTACTGCTCTGGTAGAAGCACTAAACTGTGTTCCATCTAAAGACAACTAAAAACTTAAGTTACATTCCCAACATTGTTCCAACTCTACTATGCCCCTTGCTCTTCCTCAGTGACATGCTACAAGAATCTCTTGGTCACAAACCTGGACGCCCGGCTGACAGTTGGCACCGGAGAGGTTTCCTCAGCTGTGTCAGAAGTTTCATCCGCAAGCACTTCGATATCATCATCCTTGCTGAAGTGAGAGTAAACACCACCTTTTCAATCAGCCACTGACAGCATGAACTGACAGGATGGCACTGTTCCAGGGCCTAGCAGTGTCTGTGCCCAGCCCACCCCAGGTTTATTTGAACTGTAGCAACACACAGGTAGATCCAGACAACACACACTGATGCAGCTGCCACTGCCAGAGATGTAACTCAACACATAGTGGCTGAAAACAGATACAGACAGCAACTGAATTTCAGATTTTTTCTTTCCAGCTGCCAATTCCACTTCACTGACAGCAGGGCTGGATTTCCACATCCGGCTGTTTCTGTTTTCAGACCTCCTTTCCAGATTCTCTATTACAGGCATCCTATTTCAGCCTGTAGCACTAACTACATACAGCATTGTAACAACCCACCACACCTAAGCAGGGCTTCACTACGGAGTGAGTGATATTTTCTGGAACATCTGTTTTGTTGTTACAGAACAGCAAAAATATGAGTTACTGCAACACCAAGTATAGGTGACATCAGCACCTTTTTTGCTGTTTCAAAACAAGGAAGTGTTAAAAAAAGCACAAGAGTTTGATTGAATTTTTCTGCTTCACCTACACCAAAGATACCCTGATACTTCCTACACTGTCATACTTCAGGTGCTGCACCCTTAATTGTAAGAGCTGTTTTTGTTCACTCCATTAAAGTGTTGGTGGTCGACTGAACACAAGTGTGAGGTTCCAACACATGTACAATAAATTATTCCAGCTAAATTACTCAGCTAATGCTGAAGATTTTTCCCCCATTAGTCATCACGGCCTGTGACAGCCTAGTATTTTTCCCTTCAATGATTTTTCCTCCACTGCTGATTTTAGAGGACAAACTATTTTTAAACACACTTTACCAACCTAATGCTATTTGACTGAGCAGAAGCTTAAATTCAGCATTTAAATAACCAATTTGTGCCATCAGATAACACTCAGCTGCAAAAACATTTAAATGGATGACACCATTTGCAGTGCCTCATTTCAGAATACAGCTGCACTTTCAATTCTAAGATTTTGGAAGAGAGTTACATGAAAAGGCTATGGAAAATATATTTGCTGATTGAATGTAGGAGGCTGGTGTTTCAATAAAATACTATCAAGTTCTGTCAATATTTATTTTTAAAAATCTTACGTTTCCGCTATTAAAACTATGTGTAGCAAAAGAACTTTCCACGTTAAAAACGTATTTTTAAGTAAATATAAACACCAGGGCACCCCCCATGAAATGGTGCAGTTTTTCCATTCAGTAAGCAGAACATTTACACAACACAAACCCTCTCAAATTACAAAATCATAAAGAAGAAAACAAAACCATCTCTGCAGCAGAGTTTGAGTAGTTTACAGAAGCAATTATGCTATACGGTGTCCCAAACTCCCTTTCCACATGCCCTTTCTCCCTCTCCCAGCCTTTCGTGTGGCCCGCCCTTCCAGAGGGATGCACTGCTCCTGTCCTGCGCAAGGGCTTGCAGCACAGCACTCAATGTGACTCTGTGATGTGAACAGAAAAAGACAAGATCTCCAGAAAAAGTCTGCAGGCTGCTCTGGCACCACTCAGCAGGACCCAGGAACAGAGCATCAGGTGCAGCTGTTCTGGACCGGGCAAACACAAACATCCTGATCAGCCCAGCTCAGAGCACCCACAGCTCCCACTGCCCACTTCAGCCACCTGAGCCAACACCATCCAGGGCCAAACACAGCAGGGGAAGAACAAGGGAGTCGAGGGATTTCTCTTCAGCTTATCAGGTAAAGTACTCCACTGGTTTTCCCTTACACAATAAATCCCTGCCAGTATGGAAGCCATGTCTTTTCACTCCGGTTAATTCACTCATTACCTGTTCCTACAGGAAATCCTTGAGCACATTCGTAGTCTAACATTTTAAAATCCAGGCATCTCCAGAGCAATTGTTTCATGACTTCACTGTTTCCTGAAAAACTATCTTAAAGACCAAAGGCATACATCTCAGCATAAAAACATTTGTTATAACAACATCTATTGATGATATGAACCATTCCTGGGACTTTCAGTCCAAGTATCCATTTTCAGTCCTAAAAGAGCTCCTTTTTCTGTGAGTTCAGGTAGGGAGAGTTGCTGCACATTTCTGACTTCATACAAGAAGTTTAAACCCTCCCCTACATCACCCAATTTAGGTATAACAAAGATACCATTTATCATGCATCTGCATAAACCTGAGGCATGAACTGATGAAAGAGACTATAAATCAAGACTGCTTACGGTTCAACAGGCAAGGGCTCTTTGGCAGCTTCTGCCAGCTCCTTCTGCAGCCTGGCCTGGCGTCTCCTAAGAAAGAGAACCCAAGGTTATTAAAAAAGAAAAACCACAACATTTCCTTAATCCTGTTCCAAAGGCTACTCTGCACAGTTTTGATGGACTTCAAAAGATTTTTAAAAAACAAACAAAAAACCAAAAAAAACCAGTCCCCAGCCCAAATTTCATCCTGCTTTTCAAGATACTCTGAGCAGGAGAGGCAGTTTTCTTACTGTGAGTTGCAAAGGACAAGATCACTCAAGTGAGGCAATGAGGCAAAGTAGCTAGGTTTATGGCCCTTGATGATCCATATGGATACGGATCAGCTTGGAGGGCAAGAACTTGCCAAACTAATGATTATGTTAGTGAAGCTAATATAAAACTGCCAGTTACTGTGAGACTTGTAACATAGCTCAGCCTCCAGGTATCGTTAGCTGGCAAGTAAGCTGAAACAATTCAGAAGAAAAATTATTTTGCAAGGAAAAAAAGCCATACAAACTATTTTTGCAGTAAGGTTTACATAGCTCAGTCTCATGGCAGATGCTCATTCTAAAGGAATGCAAATAACACTGAAGTGAGTCAAGTCAAAAAAGGATAAAACTAGGAGCAGTATAAGATGCAACATTAACATGAGAAGTCCAAAACTAATGCCACCAAAACTCTGCAGTTTCTATCTGATTTATGATCTTCAGCCCGCAGTTAAGAGTTGCTGAAGAAACAAAAGAACATGTTTTATTCATTTAAAAGACATGAATGTTTTCACGAAGCATCAGTCTGTGTTGGCTAGGAAAAGGAACAGAAAGTTCTGGACTCTCACTATGTTGTGCAAGAATAGAGATCTGAGAGGTCAAAACTAAATCTGGTTTTATCCTATGCACTCATAAGTGAAAAATATCTCCGTTTTATCAAACAGAGGTCATGGATCTCACCTAGAATCCTTTTCATTTTCTGCATTCAAACGATTGGCTTCTTGTGCTTTCTCTGCCATCCAACGTGAGACCAGCTCCTGGTTGTCTTCAGTAGTTTTCCTTAGTTTCTCCTCCAAGGCATTGAAGGTGATCTGGAGAGCATCATATTCATCTTTCAGTGTCTGATTAGCTCGCTCAAGATCTTGCAGTTTGCTACGCAATTCCTGGCACTCTGTTTCCAGTTCAGAAATCTTTTGCAAATACTCTGCAATCCTGAAATGGCAACAAAACATACAAAACTATGAGGACCTCCTTTGTGACCTGTGCCATCTTCCTTGTGCTGTTTGCACAGTGCCTCACAAAGGCATTTTTAGCCCTGAGCTAAGACTCTTAGAGAGTATTATAACTCTAATAAAGACCTCCATCTGGTCACAGACAAAACAGTTCCTACTCACTTGGCTTCGTTCATCTGCATCTCTTTGTCTTTCTGCTGCATTTGGTTGTTCAGATCAATTACAGACTGGGCCAGCTGGGGAGAGGAGAAAATTGCATTACAAACTGCAGGGATGTCAGTGGATAACACACTGAGCAGCCATCAGTGCAAGCACAGACTAATCTAGCATTAAAAGCATAGATCACACCTTTCAGGTCTTTTTTACCCCAGCTTTCTATGCGTATCTGCTATACAGGTCATTAAATCACAGAATCCACTTTCAAAAATTAATTGTCAAAAAGCTGCTGTCCTTTGATGTCTCACTCTCTTCCCTTAAAAAGTTCCATTAATAGTCAGATCAAACAGAATGTATATTAGGAAGAAATTTTAGTAGTGGAAAAATCAATACAGAAATGAAAAACTGTCAAGTAAGTAAACAACACATGAGTACTGACAACCAAGAAACAAATCGTCCTGTTATGGCCAGGACAGCCATTTCAGCAGACACACAGCTCACACTGTGAACACAGGTGCCACAAAGAGTTTTCTCACAAAGAAAGTTGCTGGTAGCAGCTGGTGGAGTGCCTGCAGAGCACAGGGAACAGAGGGGCAGAGGCCAATACTGCCGAGCTGCAGCTGCCAGCTCACAGCTTACCCGGCAGCACAGCCTCAGCTGCCCAGGAAGAAGGAAGACTGATTTTTGGGAAGAGTGCCTGCCTGTTTAAATGGTTTTAGGACACCAGGTTGGGAGCAAAGAAAGTATTGTGAGTGCCCTGACTACTTGGTGCGTACCTCCTATAAAAAACAGTCTCCTCTTTGGAAAGCTCAGAATTGCTGACACTGGAGCTTCTCCACACCTCCAGTGGGGTGTGATCAAAGGAGAATGATAGCATTTTCCAGGTCATTTCACACCTATGAAAGTGTGCATTCTCATTCAGTTTCTCGACTCATTCAGTCCACTGCTGTGCTTTTAAAAACTCCATTCTGCTGCTGAAGCTTTCATATCTCCTTGTCAAAAAAAAAACCAAAAAAAACAAAAAAAAAAACCCCAAAACACAAACCCAAGACCCCCTGGCTTTTCCTTTCTTCCAGACCCAAGTGTCATCATTATAGAACTCCTGGGTTCTGAACCAGCACTCCCTTTCCAGCCTAGCACCGTGGCTCTTTCAACCTTGGCTGGTGCTTATTTTGTCCACTCCCACAGAAGTGGTGCTGCAAAGTGAGACCAGTGAACCACGCACAGCCCCCTATGCCCCACTCATTCTAAGTCTTTTCAAGGTACTAGTGGTCATAGACAGCTCTGTGGCCCAGATCAGCTCCTTCCTCCTCTAATACAACTAAAAACCTATTAATGAAGCTGAAAATCAACACTTAAAAATCATGCTACGTTGACAATGTAAGCTCTCATCTCCTGGTGACAGTGTTACAGACCAGCTCATCTCTGGTTGATTTTAATAATCAAAAATTGGGGAAGCTTATAAAGGCTCTAGACAAAAGCAGGCAAAAATGATGATTAATGACTCTGGTAAAATCATGGTCAGGCTCCCGAAGGGCCACATATGGACCACAGAGAACATAAGGGGACTTTCAACCTCGCCACGTTTCTTGTGCAGCTCAGTCAGCTCCTCTTGGTGCTTTATCTTCAGCTGGGCCAGTTCCTGCAGCTGTGCATCGTTCCACGTGCCATCATGTCCTGGGCTGCAATTGGAAAGAGAAGAAGAGATGTCCAAAACCAGAACCCAGTTGTTTCTGTGCCTTTGCCAGGGTCCGGACATTTCCTCCCTTGGATACTCTGTACAACAGGGACACAGGTAATTCGTAACAAACCAAGCCACAGCTGGCTTCCACACCACACACTCCTCACCAGCCGAAAGGCCACCACACAGTACTGGAAAGTTGCATCTCCTGAGGATTAGATTCACCTTTTGTACATTTCTAAACCAGAATTCAAACTCCAATGGAAGATAACTAGTCTTTTTAAAATCTGCATGAAGATGACTGAGTCTTAGAAGTACACTCTCTAAATTCTGGAACAATTACAAAAATTTTACCACCCCGATTTGTTCTGGAGGGAGCTGGTGGATATTGAAGATGCAAGATGTTTGGAGAGACTACAGAACCAAAAGCTAGGAAACCAAGGGTGTATTCCCAGGCCCATGGGTTTATAGTCCCAGGTGTGACAAGTCAATTCTCCATTGGCCTGACCATACTCTTTTTGTGCATAAGTTTTGAAGTGGTTACTAATTGTGTTTTCCAACACTATTACTGTAAGATAATATTGAATTTCTACATATCAGAACATTTATATCACCCCCCACCCCTAACAACTATAGAGTGTAACATTTATCACTCATGTCTCTGAAAGTGTAGAGACAGGAGCAGAGAAAACCAAGGTTTTTTTGAAAGCATATACACACACAGAGTCTGAGCACATTATCAGCTATATTTTGAATTATGACTTTTTAAAAAATCGTAATTTTAACTTCAACACCACTATATCAGACAAACAGAACAAGGTAAATGCATCCCTTTCTGCAGTCATTTTGTGTTGTAGCAGTCCAAAGGGAAATAGATAATCCATCCAAAGGCCTCACAGTGATAGCAGTAACCTAATGCTCTTCTCAAAAAACAACCAACCAATCCCTCACTGAACTAATGCTGCACTAATGGCATTTCCAAAAACATGTGTGCACACAGACAGGAAGTCAAGTCCTGTGGTAATAGCGAACACAACCTATAGCTCCAGCCACGCATACCCCTATAGCCAGAAGTAGATGTTACTCCTTGGCCTTGAGGGAAGTAAAAACACTCTTTCTCAGCTATCTAGGATTAGAAGACTAATTGTGTTTCAAAAGCTTGTAATATATTGAGAACAGTATCAGAGTTCAGTTGACTATTTACTTTCAGAGGCTGCTTCTGTGCCTTTCTTCTCATCCACATTTAGTCCAGCCTCATCTCTAAGAGCTGGCATTTAACCAGAACACAATTCCTGTAAACGGAAATGGTTCAAGACAACTGCAGCCATTAGAAAGCTTTTGGGAACTTTCACGTGGGTCCCCAGCCTGCTGGACTTTTGTCTGCAATTCCTGTAAACCCACGAATTCTTCCTTCTCTGCTATATTGATTTGTTTTGTATCCCAATTGGACATGCTCATATAGTTCCCTGCTGTAGAGGGGTTCCGGTTCCAGGACAAGAGCAAAAAGAACCTCAACAGAGGAAGCGATTCTTACAGAAGTGGGATTCTTAGCTCCTTGGCCCTGCCTTCTCTTCAGGTACACTGAGGGCAGAGCCTGCCAGCCTTCACCTGTGGGACAGACAGGCTGTCCAAGGGACACCTCTGGCACATGGGTTTGCTGTGCAGTCAAACGTCAGCAGAACCAGCAGCACAATCCCTGCCTGCAGCACCAGAGTGCTATTCCCAGATTAGGGAGGAAGCTTCCCAAGAAATCCTACCAAAAGGCAGGCAAAAAACACCTTCCTTTTGGCATGTGGTGCTTACTTAGGACCAACACTTCACAATCATGGTTTATTTCTGTTCTCCCCTTTCACATGATAACACAGATTGAAAGAAACTAAGTCATTAAACCATCCCATACTCATTAGGAAGAGCAGGCAAACACTGTAAGTGTTACAAGGCAAACAGACCATAAGCAGCAGCTCACTGTGGTCCACCTCTGTTCCATGAGTTTGTGATAAATCAGCTTCCTTCCCAAACCTGGCCAGACCTTTCTGTGCTGCACACTCTAAACATACTGTAACTTTATCACAGGCTTAGGCACAGCTGTAAGTTATTTTTAATCCAACAGAATTCCAGTTTATTGTGTGCCAAGCCACTGTAGGGACCTAGGAGCTGTTTGCATGAGGAATCAAACAGCGGTTTAGGTTACAAGGTGCAGAACAGACAACTGCTGACAAATAGGAGTGTTACATACCTGGTCTCATGTCTGCTCTGCATGTCATATTTTTCTGCTTGAAGCTTATCAGCCAGCACCGCATGAAGGTCTGACTTCTCCAGCAGCTTGTTATCTGCAGGAGCAAAAAATGCACTTAAGACAACCAGAAACCAAATCCAGATTCCCACCTTCTCCTGCTGCCTGTGATCTAGTCCCTTTAATTACTCTGACACAGCAAAACACGATGTGAGCCTCTACCACATCAGTGTGTTCTCCCTCCTCTTTGATCTCAACAGGTTAAGGCACCATCCACCTACAAGCCCAGGAATTCCTCATTAATCCAGATGCTGTGTGGGACTGGTCCTATGAAAGCTTAATAGAGTGACTGCTCAGGTGCGTTGCTTATCTGCTCAAACAGAGAGAGTTCAAAGTTCAGACTCTTTACAGCCCCTCAAAGGACGGCAACCAGGAGAACGGGCCTGGCAGAGAGGCCAAACCCAGCTCTGCAGGGTCCTGCCCAGGACTCTTCACCTTCTCCCACGGTGTGTGGGATGCCCCTTCCATCCTGGCACAGCTGAGGCAAGAGAGCGGCGGGCAGGAAAGCCCTGGACAGACAGTGCTGGCCCCTAGATAGCTCAAAATTTTACAAAAGACCACGAGCAGGGTCAATAGCACCATTGTTCTCAGTTCCACAAGCAACTGGGTGGGAATTGTGAAGACAATTCAGACATTCCATTTTGTCCATGGCACAAAGCGCTTTAGCCTCTGAGAGAACTGAAAAAACCGACTTATTTTCCTCGATAAAGCAGAAACTTCAGCTTTCCTGTTATTACAGACATGTCCCAAGTAGTCCCGTGAAAACGACTCGGGTGAGGCCCCGGGGACCCAGTGCAACCACGGCTTTCTCACTATTGAAGAAGAAAAATCCCAGAATGATTCGTGCTGGAAGGGAGCACAGCGGGTCACCAGGTCCCACCTCCCTGCTCAAGCAGGGTCATCCCTGAGCACATGGCACCGGCTAGAATCTAGTTCTGGAATATCTCCAGCGAGGAAGACTCCACACCCTGCCCACAAAGCAGAGTCTCCCTGCAGATACTGATGGACATCGGTGAGGGAGAAGCGCTACTCGGCCGCGCCCCCGCCGGGCCCTGCTTACATTGGGCGATGATCTCCTCGAAAGCCTGGCGCTGTAGCCGGTCCCGCCGCCGCAGCTCCTCCGCGATGTGACGCTTCCAGGGGGGGAACCCGGCACGCAGCCCCGACGCCATCTCCGCGGCAGGCCGGGGCTGAGCAGGCCGGGGCGGGCGGCCGGGAGGCGGCGGGTACGCGGGGAGGAGGCGGGAGCGCGGGGAGGCAGCGGGAGTCCCCTCAGAGTCGGGCCCGGGCCCGCGCCCCCACACCCGCCATGGCGCCGCGCTACGTCAGGAGCCCTCGCGTATGAGCGGCGCGCCGCGATCGCGACAGAGGCTGCCCCGCCGCTGCCTGACGCCGTCCGCCCCCCTCCCGCCTGCCCCCGGGGCCGCTGACCCCACCACCCCTGTCCCCAGGCCGGAAAGCGCCGCGCGAGATCGCGCTGCAAACGCGAGGGCGGGATCAGCCTCAGGCGGTAGAACAGGCACCTTCTAAGGAGAGGCAGCCTCGCGCCGCGCCATTTTGTGTCCTCCAGGCAGGCGTCATCTTGAGAGCGGCCCTGCCGCCATGTTAAGAGTCTCCTTGCTGCCATGTTGAGAGTGGCCCTGTCACCATCTTGAGAGTGGCCTCGCCGCCATCTTGGGGCACCTGAACCGCCATCTTGAGAGTGGCCAAGCCGCCATGTTGAGGCCCCGGCCGTCCCACAGCAAAGTATGCGACCAGGCCGGCCGCCGTGGTGCGGGATGGCAGTCCCATGCGGGGCCAGCCCGCACCGAGCCCACTCACAGCGCTCGCAGCTCAGTGTCCCCGCGCGGCCGGCAGCTCTTGTCACGCCAGTGACACTGGCGGGGCTTTGGTGAGGGGGAGGGCTGGTGCCCACGTGGCACTGGGACTGTCCGGTCTGGGTAGCCACCGGCACCACACATACGCACACAGCCTGCCACTGTTAAAGCACGGGTGTTACTGTGAGTGAACATTAAACATTTATTAAGGACTCTACAGGGAGCAGAGGAATGGCACCTGCAGTGCCATTTGTTGAGTGGTCTTTGTGCTCTTTTCCCCCCTTTTACAAGACACAGCCACTTCCATCATTGCTTGCTGGGAATCACGGAAGGATGGCATGGGTCGGGCTGGGAGGGCCCACAGCAGCTCCCCTGGTGCCACCCCCTACTCCAGCAGGGCCGTCCCAGAGCACAGGGCACAGCAGTGTGTCCACAGGACTCTGCAATATCCCCAGGGAGGAGACTCTTACCCTCTCTGGTCTGTTCCAGCTCAGGCACTGCCCAGGGCAGAAGTTCTGCCTCCTGTGCAGGGAATTGCTGGGCTCACTCCCTGCCCGTTCCTCTGGTGCTGTTGCTGGGCTCCCAGAGCAGAGCCTGGGCCCTGCTCGGAGCCCTCCCTGCAGCCAGGGACACCCAGGGCTGAGGGCCCCTCTCGAGGCTGAGCAGCCCCAGCTCAGCCTTCAAGGAGGGTGGTGATGAAATGAAATGGGGCTTGAGGCTTTCTAGGAAAAACTACTTAATTTGGAACATGGTAGAAGCTACTGTGCTACTGAGGGCTGTACTCCCACCTCCTGCCCAGCCTCATGAAGAAGCCACGTGTTCTCTGGCAAATGTGAAAATCCATAACAACTTCCTCCACTGCTTTACTTTCAACTGCTTAACTTCCTAAGTAATGTGTTAGGTAACCATATTATAATAATTTAATTTGAAACTGGGCAGGACTCATAACGCTTTTTGTCTTGGACTGCCTAAATTGCTTTGTTTTTCTTGAAAATGAATGAAGATGCGATTATGAAATTGTAACAGCGTGAAATAGATGATTCACAAGGTTTTTAGACTGGAGGAGAGTATGCTGCTGGTTGAGTTAATAATAGTTCATGCACAGCTCTGTGTTACGAAGTACACAATGCACAAGGTTATGTGTGTTCTCCGTAAAGCTAATTTGGCCAAGTGTAAGCACACAGCGTTTTTCATTCTACTTATAGATCACAAAATCAAATTAGTTGTTTAAAAACCTAAAATTACCTGTAACTGTAAGGTTAAGTCCTAATTCTACAGCTATTGTTACTAAACTCCTGAAGGGCAGTGCTGAAAGAAAATTCATGCTGTCAAATTTTCTTCTCTATATCCTAATCCTTTAGAGAGAAAGAGGAAAGCAAATGAAGCATGAGAAAAAGAGAAGGGCAAAGATACAGAAATACAGGGATCAGACTCAGTAACTCCTGTCCTGAGGCTTTTACCTTGGCTTTAATAAATAATCAGCCCCAAAGGGCCTCACTGCCTTTGAATTGCCAACCCCCTGCTTTTTTTCAGCCCCTCCAAAAAAAAAAATCCTTCAGCTCATCTCTGAGAGCAGGCTTTTCTCACTAAAACTGGGAGGGAAAATAATTGTCCACTATTTCTTGCAGCAGGGCCTGCCTGCTGAAAGAATCAGTGTCAGTAGAAATTACATGAAAACAAAAAAAAAGTGTGTCCTCAAGCATTAGATAAATAAATTACTTCAAACATTACACATGTTTTACTGTTTACAGCAGATGCTAGAATGTTCGAAGGGAAGGACTTTAATTAATTGTCATCTGCATGTGTTTGAATTTATAAAAATCACACTATGTTACAAATGTTCACCTTTCTGTAATCTGTGATGTCTTTAGTGGGCAGGACATCCTGATTCTCTTTACAGTACCTGCTAACAGTGTTTTTTCCACTCCAATACAATATTCTTAAATATATCTGAGGTTTCTGGCAGTCTTTCCAATAGCACATCCCTGCTCCATGTCATCATCAGTCATCCTGCTCTCCTTTTATATCCACAAGAACTGTAAGAACATGTGACAACAGCTCGTTCAGGCTGAAACTGGGTTCTTCACTTGAAGCACCTTTCTCCACCAGCAGCATCAAAATCTGGCAATTTGTTCAACACTCTAATTCAGAAGTAAAGATTTCAGACTACCAACAACTTAGCCTGCTTTTCAGAAAGCACCTTCTGCAGTGAAGAAGCAAAAACTGTGCCTCCAATGAATATTGCACTCCATATCCATAGAACGAAAAGCAGGACTTCTGGGGGAGACGTGTCCAGCACATTTCAGGAAGAATTGAGAATGTCAGAGTAGCCCAGCAGGAATGACAAATGTATGCAGGAGATTTGATCCAGAAGAAAGACTTGGGCAGTTGGAATTGTTTACCCTAACAAGGAGGAGGCTTATGGGAAACATAACAGCATCATGTAAATATGCATGTCAGGACATTAAGACAATGCCCTGGTCTGCCTGTTCATGTGGGACAGGATTACACTGAAAGGGCCTAAAGTTTACCCAAAAAATGGCCACTAGAGATGAGGAAGGGCTGGTAAAAACTGGTGAAGCTTGAAACAGGCTGCTTGAGGCAGATGAGAATCTCTCACGCTGGAAATTTATAAGGCCACTTGACAACAGGGTGAAGGATTTTGTAGTTTACTCTTTGCTGGTGTGGTGAATGGATTGCAGGGTCCCATCAGGGCTCCCTCCAGCCAAGTTCTGATTCTGAGCTGGCTGTGTTGTGACTGACACACAGGTGACAGAACGGATCCCTGCTCTGAGGTGAGTGGAGCAGTTTCTGATGGGATGTTTCTCTGAAGCTTGGTGCTCAGATTCACTTACTTCCTTCACTGCTTCCTGACTGGGAAGCAGAAATGTCCATATTCCGGGAAGATGCTGATTACCAGTGTCCTTCGCAAGTTATGTTCAAAGCACCATTTTTGAATTCAGCTTTGTTTTGGATCTTCAGTCACCCTTGAAAAGAGGGAACATGTCCCACACTTGGTCATTTTCTTTGTACTTCAAGCTATAATGTCAAGATGCAAATTACTGTGAAATATGGAACTGACATAAATTCTGTGCTAACTCTCCATCCTTTCTTTTGCAAAGGTCTCTTTTTATTTTCCTGTCTCTTTTCTGCCTTTACTTTCTTCCCTTGTCTGACCTGTTTCTGTGAGAGAGAGCTTTTACCCACCTCCCTTCTGCTGGGTTCTCTCTCATTTCACAAAGTCTTTGTTGGTTGCTTTTCTGCAACCTTTCTGCATGTTGCTGGACACCTTCATCCATTTCCACCCATGCTTTCTCTCTCGAGCTCACCACTTACTACCCTGTTCTGTGCCATCTTAATTAGTTATGATATAATCTAATACTTCATGATAAGAGAGACTAATTTATTTTCTATGTAATCTAGACCAGGCCTTGGGAAAAAATGCAGTGAAGTGTTAATAATAACTATAATGTGTAGCAGATTACCATCCCTGGCACAGAATGGTCTCAGTTAAATAGAACCACACAAGTATGGAATAGCTGAGTCTGGATGGGCCTCTGGAGATTCTCCAGTGCAAGCTCCACCAGACCTGTGTCTGGTCTTTGTGATGGCTTCTGCAGTACTGGTAAAACAGTTCTGATGACAGTTTTCTGAGAGCTATAGAAGAATGTCAGTTAGTTTTGATCTAAAAGGGTACACTGAAGTGTCCTTTAGCTTAGCTGACTTGGGAGCTAGAGCAGAGATTATCTGCAAATAAAATTAATGAAACAGAATAATGGTAATGAACTGAGAACAGAAATTCAGGGAAATTTGGTGATGCATAATGAGATAATGCTTTGTGATGATGCATAATAAGATAATGCAGAAAAAAGTATAGCAAATTACAGTAGGCAAAAAGAAGTCTCTCTTTTGTCAACCTGGGATTCAACTCTGAAAGAATTTCTGAGAAACTTCAGTAGTTTAACACAAATGCAATCTTAAAATAGTTTTCATTAGGAGCCTCATTTGAAACAACACCATGCACACACTGTAGAGTTGGGAGGATCTTTTTCATATTCATGTGAATAATAACTTGATGTTTGCTTATATATATATATTTAGAAAGAACATCTTGTACCTCTGCAGCTAACACCTTTCCTGCACAAGGGAGATCTGACACATTGAAAGGAGTATTTGGATTATTCTCTAGCACTTGCATAACGAGTCCTTCCATAGGCCTTGCAGGAATGCCCTGGGGACTGCAGCAGCCCTGTGGTGGCAGGTGTGACCAGTGTGTGAGACAGTGCCAGCTGGGCACAGAGAACAGGAAAAGCCATTGACCCCATCACTAAATACTGCAGCCTCAACATAATCAGCGCTACACAGATGTAGCTGATACAGCTGATGATTGAGAGGCTTTGCAGCACCCGTCACTTCCCCAAGCCCAGCCCACTGGCTGCACCTCTGATCTGTGTTACCAGCAAGGGACGTCACAAATGACAGCAGGGACCGGGTCTTGTTGGCAAGTGTCCTGCGGGGGAAAGTGTCGATTTCTCTGTCTTTGGGTGATTTTATGATGATACTCTATTCCCTAATCATCTGCTTTATGCCCAGAAAGGCTGTTGTAGCTTTAAGATGAACATGGGGCCGGAGCCTGGGAGCCCTGGGCACGGACTCCGGCCTCTATTCAAACTCTCTCCCTCTGGTGCTCCGGACAGCGTGGACCAGGACACTGTACTGTTCATTTTGTTGGACTGGTTTTTTACTAGCTTGAAGTGAGAAGGTTTTTCCCTTCCCTTCCCCTAACCTGGAGGCTGTACCGGGAATACTCTCGGCAGTTTTTTGATGTTGCTGTTGTTTTTTCTTCTAACTGTTTCGGCTTGGCTTGTTTCTCTTTTCGGCCTGTCTGGGGAACTGGCGGGACCACCCTGAACCCGAGACCTCGGAGGAGCTGAACCAACACGAGAAAGGACATTAAACTCCACCAACTTCGGCTGGTGTGAGAAGGAGACCCAAGCCAGAAATCCAACAGGTTCCCAGCTGCTGGGAACTCTTTCCTCCTCCATTCCCAGACGCAAAGAAGGGCAGTCGCCCTCTTTGCCTTTCGGCCACGTGGCAAGGTGGGGGTGGGGTGTAAGGGTCAATTCTTTTTTTCTCCTGTGCTTTGCGGGTATCTTGCTTTGTGAATAAACAGTTTTACCTTTTTTTCCACTTTCATCCCTGGTATCCGTTTCTCTCACTGGCAGAAGAAAAGGGAGCTACTGAAGCCCATTCCCTTTACAGGAAACGCTCATTCCAGGGCGTTTTCTCCTGAAATTTGTCTCCAAAACTAAGACGTTCTCTCAGGCAGAGATTACGGAAATAAAAGCGAAATATCTGGGTATTGTCTATTTCCAATCCATCTGCTGATACTGGTTAGGAGATCTCTGGGAACTGCCCTGTGTCACCTTGGTCAGTTAGTCCCGACACCCACAGTTTAATCACACATAAATATCTGAGCCTTCACAATGGTATAAAAAAAAGGAACTTGGTCTGGGGGTGATGAATCAGTTAATTTTTGGACAATACGCCCCTCCAATCACATGGACTGTTACTGTATTATCACAAGGACAACAGAGAAACATCGTAAATTTTTAGCAAGCCTTTCATTTTAAAAACAAGTGGGAGGATAATGACTAAGCTGTACAGAAAAAGTGTGCTTGGTCCCAGCAGATTATAGGCTTAAGCAGCATCATTTCTAACATCAAAATTATCCCCTTGCTATTTTGGAGTGAGTAACTCACCTTAATTTGGTTTTCCTTCTGTTTTTCCTCGAGCCATTTTCTCTAAGACTCTGCCTTTATCAGGAAGGAAATGTGTCGCCCACAACATGTTAGGAAAAGGCTTAACAGTGCCCTGTGGTGGTTGTACACTGAGAGGACAAGGAAACTGGTATTAGGTGCAACAGGTGCAGGCAGGAAATGGGGGGGTTAAAACTTACTGTGTTCTGCAACATTACATCCTGTAGCTGGGAACTTCGAGCATTTTTGACAGCTGGGTCTCCATGGAAATAAGTACAAAAAGACTCCAGCTATTTTAAGAACTTAAAATAAAGGATGTCGGAAGGTTATGGGTAGATAATACATCTGGGGGAAATCAGTACATTTTTGGACAATTCATATACTTCAGTTCATGTCTTTTGCTCATACTGCCTGTACCAACTTAACTGGACAACAGCAGAGAGGGCAGAGCAATGTGCTTGGTTTGGCAACAGGATCTCAGGCTCAGGGATGTCAGAAAAAGTAGCAGCTTGTGTTCAGTTCTGCTTTCATGTGGTTCAAGACATGGGCAGTAAAACCAGTAGATACCATCTTAGAGGCTTTGTGACAGAAATTAAAAATTAAATAAAACAAACAGAAGCACCAGACTTATTTGTTAAATTCAGTTTTCCAACATTCACATCTGCCAAGTTCCCACAGCCGCTGTTACCAATTCTACCATTCCAAGGCACAGCTAGTCTGGCCACAGAGACAGGTACTGTGGAGTGTCTCACCACTTGTCCCACTTCTCCTCTGCTCCATGTCTAAGTTGTTCACCTGGGAAGTCTCTCATCCACAGAGGCTTCAGAAAGCTCTTTACAGAGCCTTCGTTTGAACACTGTCCACTTGCACAAAGCCTGGTGGCATTTGGCATCATTCCACCAGACTGTCTTTGGAACTCCAAGTGGGTAGGCAATTCCATTTTAAGCATAGAAATAGTAATGTATTTATTTTCTGCTGGAAACTTGGAAGAGAGCTGCTCTTCTCCCCCAGCAACACGCCTCTCTAAAGGACAGGCCAAATCAAGTACCTGGATGGATTTTTACGCCTTAGCAAGTCCCGTGTTCTCAAACTCTGTTCGTCTGCAAATCTGTGCACTATTTAAGCAGCATTCCCAACTAGGAGAATGTTTACACAGAAAGCTGTATTTGCTTTATATCCAGCTTTTAGTTTCTAAACTTTGGGGAATATACTTTATTTTTTACAGTTTAGGGAGTCAGGGATAAAACAAAAAATCTGAGCTTGTCTCATTGTTGAGAAGTTAATTTTTTTTTATAGAAAGCTCATCCCATTTCCATCTCTACACATAGAAGAACACAGTCCAGAATTACTGGGAACTGATCTAACTCTCTGTATTGGACAGAAAGCTCACCTGCTCCAGGGAGGTTTTACTCGGTGGCCACACAAGTTCTTCTGCAACCTGGAAAAGTGAAATGCTCCCCAGGGCCAGGGAAATACCACAGCTACTGAACTATGGCAATTACACAGAGAGGGGTGTGGTGAATAAAGCAAGAGGAATGTAAGCTCATGCTCTCTCTTGCTGATTTGTAGGTTAGAGTGCCAGGTGCTTCAGTTATGATGCCTTGAAACTCCAACCTGCATGGCACAAAATCATCTCCTATTAAAAGGTTTCTTCTTACAGGTTGTCCTCTTCCACCAATTCTAACAAGCCTGTGCTTGGCCTCTCCTATTCCAGTAAAATTACTGTACCTTTTCTACAGTCACACAATTAGTAAATGTACCTGCTAACAGGTGCTGTAGTTTTCAAACCAGCTGTATCCACAAAAGATCTGTGCAGACAGACAGATGCATTCTTCATTGCTCTCCTGGTTGCCTTTGGTGTTTTCTCTGGGCAGGGACTACTGTCACTGAGCAAGCTGGTGTAACACCCACCTAAAGCTGAATCATGTGACAGGCAGTTCTGAATTTTCAATACAGAAGAGTGAATACAGAAAGGTGACTATTTTATTATTTTTTAAGTAATCAACATGGAAACAATAGCAGTGATTAAGTCACAACAGGCTTAGCCTAATAGTAACCACAGCCTAATACTTAATATGAATATAACAGAAATGGCAATGTGTTAACATTATTCATTCTCAGTCAATGAACAAAAGTGTACAGTAAGGTCAGCATTAATCTACTAAGAATGCTCCAAAACCAGCTGGCCAGTGTCCTCCAAAGTAGAGTGCTTGCTGCCAGGCAGGCTGGGGTGCTGCTGTCTGCCCCTCCAGGCAGCTGTACTCCTGGGCTGCCACGGGCCCTGCCTCTTGCCGTTTCTGCCCATGGTTCTGGTGTTTCTCTCTGTTTGTTGGGGTATCAAAGCAGGGCCTGCTCGAAGGAAAAAGAGCCACAGTGCCAGGGGCTGGCCCTCACATGCTGTGTCCCCTGGGTGGTGCAGGGATGCAGCCCTGAGCTCGAGGCAAGGCTGGTTCCACTGACAGTCTGTGACCTGCATCAGTATCTGCTATTCAGACTCTTTCCCCACCCTCCGTGACCTCCTTGCTGCATAGATAGAACATGCATTTGGAGCTGTACCGCTTTTAAGATGCTTTCTTTTACATATCACTCTTTAATAGGAATCCTGTGACACAAAATAGAAATCTTGCTTTTGTAGGAAGGGGGTTCTTTCAATCTACCCCTTCCATCTCATAGTCCTTGTACCATACCGTCCTCTTTTCCAAAACATTTACTAATGCATGTTCTTGGCCACCCGCCTCTTAATGGAAGTACCAAAGTGACACTCAAAAGAATAACTTGCATTTGGTGTTGTGGTCCTGGCCCCTCTTGGTCTGAGCAACATATGATAAACTCCTCAGCTAGAATATTTTCATAATCATAGGGAGGGCTACAACCTCAAAAATAAAATTCTTCAGTCTTTTTTAGAACCAGACCAGAGGACATCAGTGTGAACAAAGCAGTAGTCTCCATCGTTCTTCCCATCAGGATTCCTCCCAGGGTACCACCAGCTGTTGTGTTATGTTCACTGTAGAGACAAGAGAAGACATCAGCTTGTAATACTGTCAATTCTACAAGTTTTGAGTTTCCATCTCAATGGAGATAAAAAAAAAATAATAATACAGTTTGCTGAAGCGGGCTTTTCCTCCCAAACCCACTTACTAAGGCCTCCCCTACTCCTTCTCAAACAGCTCATGATATTCTGTTAAAAAAAACCCAAAAAACAACACAAAACCAAACCAACCCACAACAAATAAACCCACCAGCCCAGGAAAGGGTATGTCTAATTATTTCTGTAGAGGGTTCAGTAATGTTTTTGGACACACAGTTCTAAGTTGCTAAGTGTTTACCACTAACTACTAACTACTTTTAATAATCTTTTTATTACTTACAGCAAAGCAAATCCATTGCGCAATGCTACAGATTCATGCTATCAGGCCAGGATCGGCCACTCTTAGGAGCAGCCCAGTATGGCCCAAAACAAGACATAGCAAGCTACTGAGTATTTGCATTCCTCTTGTGACCACCAGGCTTAAACAGTCCAGAAGAAGGTAAAAATTCCTGCAAAGCTAAGACCATAGTTTCAGAATATGCCATCCTCTGCAGCAATACTGCTTTAGGATATTCCCTGGCACTCCCTGCTCTGCAAGCCCTGTAGGACAGCACTGAGCTTGGGTAGGAACCATGGAGTGAGGACTTAGTGACTAAGCCAATACTACTCCAGTCACAGTGACATCACAGCCCAAGACAACTTCCACCCCACTTCATTCCCCCTAGTAACACACCGGTGTAGCTGTCCTGCTGACCGGGCCCTCCTCTGTCCAGTGCTTCCCAGAGTGCGGCAGCTCTGAACTGTCCCGATAGTCCCGGCCCTTGGAGTTCTGCATGTCCAGCACCGCCCGGCTCTTGGAGGGAAGTGGTGGCTTGTTCTGCTGTCCCTGGATGCTCAGGTTGACTTCAGCCCTCGATGGCTTCACGATTTTTTTGAGCGGTGCCGAGTTTTCCAACGGTGTTGTCATCTTTGGTTTGCCTTGACTCTTTTCCCCTGTATTCTTTTCTTCTGATTGGCAGGGGGAGGTGTAGGACCGGAATCGCTGTGTGGCCACCAGGAAAGGAGGCGACGGCTGTTTACCAGAGGTCTTGCTGCACTCAGGCTCCTGTGGCTTTGTGAGATGATAGCTCTGCTCAGGCAGTGGCAGATGCTCTTTCCGCAAGGTCTTGGGGTATTCTTGCTCTTTCTTGGGGGCCACCTTGCTCTTGGAGCCCATGGAGCCATACAGCGGGTTCTCAAACATCTCTGGCCTTTGCTGCCCCTCCTCCTGCAGCACAGGCTCTGCCGTGGATTTCCCCATGTCAGGCGGCCTACAGTCATGGAAGTAGGGTGAAAAGGAGACTTGTGAAGAGAAGGCAAGAGAGTCACTGACTAATTGAGAGAGAACATGAATAGTAAATGAGTGTGAGCAAATTAAACTGATTGCCTAAAGGGGCAACAGGAAAACAATTAAACTCTGGGAGAGAGAACAGAAGCGTGCATTGTTTTTACTTTGTTTAATCATTAGTAACATGACAGCAGAGAGCAGATATGCATAGCATTGTGTAAACTCCCTGCTAGACTACAGTCCTGTCAAAGTGATGTTTGGCTTCTTTTTAAACACAGATAAACTACCGAGCCAAACTGTGCCAGGTCCTTTGATGACTCTGCAACACACACAAATCTGAATTTGAATATTAATAAGAATCTTCAGATCTGGCAGAGACAATGGAAATGGTTGTCTAGAGGCTTAAAATAAGTGTTCACATCATACTGTGGCATATTACAACTAGGTCAATCTCCTCTTGCTAGCAGTGCAGCATGGTATTCCTAGGGAAGGGATAAATCTCCTTAATGCACCCAAATGCACAGTGTAAGAGTAATAGCTGTATTGTAGGGTGAGACAATCCATGTGCATTCCCAGCGTAGTCCTTTGAGCTGCAGCTCAGACTGGAATGACATCACAGCTGTACAATGGGACACAGGTCCTGTGGGTTTGGGTCACTTGACCTGATATGGCCAGGCTTTCACCTGGAAGGTACTTAAAAAATCAGCCACAGTATCACTGAGCAGAGTGGAATAGAGGTGAGTGGCACATGTTCTTTGGGTGTCTTCAAATGAGTTGTGTTCCTTGCCTCAAGCTCTTCTCTGTCAGTCAGTGCATGCGGGAGCAGAGAGCTGAGCCATGATGGAGCACTGTCGGGTACAGAACAGGCCTGAGCAGTGCTGGCAGCTCTGACTACTGCAAGTTCTGACTTCCAGAGTGCCACATCCATTTACCAGAGAGCTCTAGCCCAGCTCAGAGAGCAGCTGCCTCTTGGCTGTGAAGAGGGACACAGATTGCACACATGCACTGGGGTGAAGTAGCTTCATTACCTCACTAAGCTGGGAAGGGTTGGGATATTTTCAGTTGCCAGATGGAAATTCTGCATCAAGGCTTGTGATAGAGGTAGCACATGGAGTCTAGCTTCTGCAGCAAGCTGGACATTTGTACAGTGCAAGTAGAAATGCAGTGAAAGTACTTCGTGTATAACACACAAAGGACCTCCCCTTCCCATCCAGGGGAAGGATCTATGCCACACTCCCCCCTTTTCTTCTTTGTTATTACAGTCAATTTTGTAATTTTCTTCTTCTCTTCTCTTGGTAGAGAATTAAACCTATAGATATCAGGCTGAGACAACTGGGGTTTTTCAGTCTGGAGAAGACTCCAAGGAGTCTTCACTGCAGCCTCCCAGTGCCTAAAGTGGACTTACACAAAGGAGGGAGAGTGCAGATAGTGACAGGACAAGGGGGAACAGTTTTAAAATAGAAGGGGAGAGATTTAGTTTAGCTGTTAGGAAGAAGGGTGCTGAGGCTCTGGCACAGGGAAGCTGTGGCTGCCCCACCCTGGAAGTGTCCAAGGCAAGGTGGCATGGGGCTTAGAGCAACCTGGGATAGTGGAGAGTGTCCCTGCCCATGGCAGGGTATGGAATGAGATGAGTTTTAAAGTCCCTTCCAATCCAAACCATTCTATGATTTTAAAATTCCATGATTTAATTCTAAGTTTAGCTCATGTATCTTTGGCTTTCCTTTCACAAAAGTCTGAGAAACTGCTATGCTAGTTTTCTTTGAGTATGCGATGTCTGCACTTGTGACCTTCACTTATCTTTCTAATTCTAGAGATAAAATATGTAAAGACCATGCTGCACCTAGAACTCTCCAAACAGATAATGAAACAGTGACTGTGCAGAATGGAGAGAGGGGTCCAGCCCCAGTCCAAAACTCAAACACTCACAGGTACTCTTGACTCCAAATGCTTCTGTTTGCTGTAGGCTGGAGGGGTGGCTTTGGAGATAGAGGTGACAAGGAGGGTGATGTGGAGGATGACTGACTCTGCCCCATTAGGGAGGTGTTCTCTTTGGGCTGCTGCTCATAGTTCCAGAGGGAAGGTGGCTGCTCTGGTGAAGGTGTGTGCTTAAGCTGGCAGGTTGCAGAGGGCTGCTGGGAGAAGGCAGCCATGCCCAGGTAGTTGGGGTTGCTGATGTCTGTGTGGGTAGAGCTGCTCAAGAGAAGAAATATTTTTATTGAGGTACATGCACAAATACATTTGGGGTTTTTGTCTCCCTGCCAGCTACGAAGGAGTTAGTGCCCACTGACTGCTTAGATTTAATACCACCCACTTAAAAAAATTTTTTTTTTGATCACTGTTGTTTCAGAATCAGGGAATAAGTGGGAGTCTTGTTAGTGCCTCACTCCCCATGGTCACTGGAGAGGAAGCAGCTGGGTCAAGACCACCTCCCCCACCCCCAAAATATGTGGCAGATGCTTCCCTTTCCAGGCTGCAGAGAGCACTCAGCTTCTGCAACCACATACAGGGACTGTCATGAGTTTCTGGGCCCAGCCAGAAGCTGCCTGCAAGGAAAAGCCCCAGTGAAAACAGGTGAAAGGACAGCCTTACCCAGACTTATCCTTGGAGAGGAAAAGCCAGGCAGTTTGAGCATAGCTTCCCACCCCAAGCTGTCAGAGGTAAGGTGGCAAGGTTACCGTAAAATATCCTCCTTTCCCAGGCTGTCTGGAGAAGGGACAGCACTCCCCCAGTGGCGAGCGATGGCTGCTGCCTCTCTCGCCATCAGATGAGTAGATTTTGACTTTCTGTTGTAAATAAAAGGGCCTTTTTTAAGTGGGTGCAGGGACCCGGTCTGGCTAATGCATTCTCAGCTTTTGAAGCTTTGGGCACAGGAGCATTGACCAGTCCTGACCAGAGGGCCACAAAGCAGCTTCCCAGTGCTCAGCACACCTGTTGGTAGTGCTCCCACAGCAAGTTGTGCTTTGCATTTATGGGGCCAACCATTTTCCTGGAACTGACTTACCCACTTGCCCTTTACCTGTTAGTCTGATCCCAGTCTTTGTTAGGCTCTAAATTGCTGATGTTCTTTGGTTTCTGACCAGTGATTTCATCACGTTCAATCTTGACAAAATCTAAAGGAAAGAAGGGGCACACACAGCTCCAAAGTCTGTCTGCCCAAGTTTTCTGTGTTCCCATGTGCATTAAGGCATCTCTGTCCGTCAGAGTGATGGACAGTTTTAAACTGTTGTTGCTGTTATGTTTTCAACTGCCCACTAATACACATCATGTCTTGTTGACAGAGGAAGAAATGTGTATCTTGAAATACAAAGGTCATGATCCACCAGGCACATACAGCCATTTTACCATTGAGAATAATTGTAAATGTCATGAGGCTGCTTTTGTACTCTGAATGAGAACAACAGATAGCAAGGTGAAAAAAACAAAGTTTGTGATCTTCTACCTAAGGAACTGCTCATTGAGAGCCTAACATACTCTTTGCAGCTGCTCCCTGGGATGACTGGAGCAGGGAGAGCTTGTCATGGAGTGTGTCATGTCACAAGTGGAAGTAAGGTATCCCCATTCAATAAAGCCAGGGCTGGTGACAGACAGGGGGCTCTCTCAGTCTGCTGAATTTACTTGAATAAGAAAAACCCCAAGGAATCCAATTGTTCTGTCTTCCTGAAAGAGTACAGGTATGCTCCTGAGAGCTAACCATACTCACACCTCCTTGCACTCAGGATCAAAAGCACTTGCCTCTCTGTGCTTACAGGCACTGCCAGAGGTAATTTTCAATACCTTGACAGTTCTCAGAAATCTTTTGAGCTGAGCATTCTGTAGCGTGAGCATTGCAGAGATGATGACGTTCCTTACCATACAGTTTCTCTCTCTGTTTTCCTTGTGACGTTTGTAACTTGATTTCACCTTGGAAGACACCCGTTTTTTCTCCATGGTGTGTCAGCACAGTATGGATAGGAGCTAAGGATTCTGTTGCTTCTATTCGCAAGGCAATGCAGCCTTCCCCTAAAAGACAACAGGGAGACAGTGAGGCTCAGACTGAGAAACTAAGCACTGAAATATTTTCTGTCATCCACTGCCACTGCACTGACAGATCTGTGATTACTGGAGAGAATCCGCTTTGGATCACAGTAAGGAGTTTAATACCTCCTGAGAAATTAGGGGCATTTATTTCACTTCACATATGTGTGAAGGATTTCGGCATTAAAGATACCTGTGGGTGACTTCAGGGTTCTGAGCTTCCACTCCTGGTAAGGAAAACATGAGCCTAGGCTGCTATTACTTTTAATGGGATTTAGGCAAAGAGCCTTCTGTGGACAAAGACTCCAGTCTCTGGCTGGTGAGAATCTGGGAGCCATCAGCACAGCCAAATACTTTTCTGTAGCCAGGAGAAATGCCTCAAGCAAGTGCAAGTGAAACAGGATTTGTATGTTCTAAATAAACACATTTACACATGCTAACTCCTGATTTAGTTCCTGTATGGGACTTTCTTTTTAAGCCACTGCTCTTTCAGAGCTAGTAAAGCTCACACAGGTTGTTGCTTCGAGTTCATATTCCTCTAATCATAATTACTTCACAAAATATTGCCCACAGTCTATTTCTGTGTATGTTGAGTTCTAAATCATAGATGTTCAGTCTATAGGAGTTACTTCTGTTCTCTCCCACTCTTTCAGTGGTTTGGAAGAATCTAAGTAATTTTGACTCATCCAGAACTTTAGAGCTAAGCACTTACCATAAGATTCATCACTGTCTGATGACTTAATGCTGATCAGGATAT
Organism: Daphoenositta chrysoptera; assembly: GCA_013397915.1. NCBI lineage: Eukaryota > Metazoa > Chordata > Aves > Passeriformes > Daphoenositta > Daphoenositta chrysoptera. Next base: position 84,022 of record VZRO01001702.1, read on the forward strand.
GTTGATCCAGTAGGTATTCCGGGTCTGAAATAATTGGAGTTAGCTGCAAAGACAAGTTAAGGTGCATCAGTATAATATATGGTAGACAGGAGCACACTTCTCCCTGGAACTCAGTCCCAAATGAGGAAAACTCTGCTGGATAAACCCGTGAGAGTATCATGTCACCTCCAGGATCAGCCTTTGATAATGTCTGGTTATCTGTGGTAGAAGGTTGCACACTTTGAGTCCCAGCACAGCAGATGGAATGCTGCAAATCTGACACTCGCGGAATGAGCTGCAATTTTCTCCTGTAGTCCAGGACTGGAAATTGCCTGAGGAGGAAGGCATCTGGACTCAGATTACAGTATGTTCCCAAAAATCTATCTGGTTGTTGTTGCAATCACTTCCTGTAGAGCCTTTCCCCAGAGCCTTCTCAGTGTAACGCACTCTTTCCAAAGTCAGCACTTCTTCTGGGCTATTTAGAAGGGTATTGACATGCACATTTGCTTCAAATCCAGGAGCTCCTGTAGTTCTTCCAGTTCCCACCATGCCAAGAAATGAAGAACAGCTCTAATCTCAAGGACAGGACTTGTGTCTGACACTGACACGCAGAACACTACTTCTGGCCACTGATGTTCCTTTTAGCACAGATAAAAAATCCTTAATCAACTTTTCTAAAATATACCAAAACAAAGTTTTTTCTGACGAGGCAAAGAAACTCCAGGGCAGAGTTACTCTTTAAGATGTTTTATTTTCCATTTAAAACAAAAAAAAACCCAAAAAAACCAAAAAACAAACAAAAAAAAGGGCCTGCTTGAACCATTATGTTCACTAAAAAAGGTGAGAAAAAAGTCATGGTCCTGAATGGCATAATCATGCCAGCAAAATTCTTGATAGAGATGTAAGTACAGTGGCATGAAAGTCCTTTCCTGCTTACAACATACTCTGTTTAGCCTAAGCCCATCCTGCATTCTTACAGTCCCTTTGAGTGTAAACAAGACCACAACAATATTCCTGAAAATAGTATTTATGTAAGTAAAAGATCCAACGTTGCTTATGGGATGAAAGTGGAAGCTTCTCTTCCATATGAATATGGAAGTGCAGTCCCAGTTTACCTTCGGAAGTGCCTCGATGAACTTTACCACAAGCTCCCCTTCATTTCCATCCTCATTTTCTCCTTCCTGGCTCTTTACAAAGCCTGCAAAGGGACAAGAAAGGAGTTAACCAGGAGAGAGACAGCAAGAATTGGGGTACAAATCCTCTTCACTATGTCTCCAAAACGCCTACTATTATTTTCCTACTTGGACACAAATTTTAAAAGTATTAAGAAGCTTAAAGTCTGAGCTTTGGGTGAATGTTTACACAGTAAATTTGCAAGTGATTTTGTAGGAACATTGTTAAATGGTTTTATTTTACACTTAAATTGACACTGAGGAGCTCAGCGCATACATGGACCGGAGGATAAGAACATGACAGCTCTTCCTACGCCACTCAAGATAGCACACTTTTGAAATACTAATTTAAGATTCGTAATACACTGTTTCCATAGAAATTTATGCAAATTTTGATACAGCCAAAAAATAATCTTTTATGGAACTGTCTTTGACACAGTGCTCTGACATGCGATAATGTGATGAAGCATCCACCAAAGGCTTGCTGTCCCACTTAGAGGAGCAGTCCTGTGATGGGAAATTGCTTAAAAAAACCCACAGCAAGGGCACGTAGGCTTGTGTTACATAAACAGCTGATACTCAGCCCCACAGCATGGGGACCGGCAGTGAAATCTACAGTTCTGCATGGTGCACAGTCCCACTTACAGAGTCACATCACTAGCATTCATTTCCCTATTAGTTGATCCTCTGACCTATTCTTTGTTAAATCAGGTTAATTCAATTATTTAAAATTATTTTTGTTAGCAGAATGCAGAGGCTTTATTTTGAAATCACCTGATCATTTGTAGCAGACACTATTAAAAATTTAATCAATCATGTCTTTGCTATGTAGACATTTTCTGTGTGGTAGAAAAGAACAATACGTGTTTCCCATCAAGAAAGAAATTATCAGATTGACAAACAAGGTGGAAAAAAATGTTGGAAAGCTACATGTCTAAGCATGGATTACAGCTACCTTGGATGTGGGGTTTGGATTGTATTGCTGACATATGGAGTGACTTGTAAACTACAGCAGATCTTTAAGACATCCCTTTTTTGCATTGAAATGAATGATCCACACAGCTATTTTTTTAGATCAAAGCAAGAAGAAGGGGAACTAATCCAAACATGCAGAAAACTTTGACAGAAACAATAAATATGCAAACCCATACCTTCTAAGCAGCTAGAGTGAAACTCAATGTAGAACTTGGTCTGGGACTTGGTCTTCAGAGTAGCGTAGCAGTGCAGGAACTCTATCTCCCCTTGGGAATCTGTGTATTTGGAGTCTAGGAAAGAGGAAGGGAAAATAATGGCACTTTCAGTAGGAGATAAAGAAAGGGCGTTTTTGAGTGGACTCTTAAAGAATCAGCTTTTTCTCTCAGCATATACAAAGTACTGCATTCCATATCCCAGATGAAGATGGCACACATGCACCCAACCTGACTGACCATTCTTGGAAACGAACTGTGAGGTGACTCCCACTTCAAAGGTGGCAAACACAGGACTGTGGTCACTTGTTGTGATGTCAGTGGTGCAGCCTGCCAGTGAGAAAGGGAGGATGGTTACTGCCCTGCTCCGGGGAGATCACTGCCACAGAAATATTATTCAGTAATTTTCCAGAAAACGTAACAGTCTCTCTGGTAACTGTCTCTAGTCAAAAATATTTCTCTACATAAACTCGTGTCAGTACACAGGAATGTAACTCTTCTGTCAGAATACAGAAAGATTTGGTTAAGGGACACAATTTTACTGTATTGTTTTGCAGATGACTGTCACTGTTCGATTCCTCCAGTACAAAAAGCCCTTACAGGTTACCTCTGCAACATGCACAGCTCATTAAAGCTCAATATGGCAGGAAACCGCACAAGAATACACTGCTACTACTTCAGTGCTACAGAGCAACTCCTGACCCAAGGTTAACAGTGAGTGAATAAGGCCTGATTGGACCTAAGAACACACTGAGTTCCAGCAAACCCAGTCATTCCAGAGGTGCCTATTCAACCCCACACCTCAGCATCATGGGCTCTGTGATCAGATCAGCCTGCCTTATCCCTGAGAGACTTTCACAGCCCTGCTCCCAATGCATGAATAGGAAACCATGAACAGCATACTCAGATGTTCAGTCCTATGTATAGTCAATGACATTTCAGGAACTGGTATTTGAGTCTTTTTTTAAACAGGTTTTGTGGGCTTTTTCTCTTCCCTGCACTGCACTTCTGTGATGCTTCTCAGCAGGAAAGGGAACAGGCTCTTGGTACCACACAGTCCTTCTGGAATATGATTGGATACAAGAGATGTGTTTGCAGCTCCAATCTCCGCAGACCAGACTGTGCACACAGGTACTGTCCTGCTGGCACTCACTGTCAGGAGTTCCTGGTAGTGCCTGCACAGGAAAAGTGGTGCTTGCTGCTGAGAAATAACTGGTGTAAAGTGATCCTACAGCATGGCCTAAAGTTGGACAGCTGCAACTGTCCAGGTGGTGTTCTGCATGTAAAAGAAAAACAGAATGAATTCCCAACCCTGTAAGATTACAGGCAGAGATATTTTGGCTCCCCTCTGCCTGGTTTAACATCAGGTCCCTCTATGCTGAGTGCCTGGCAGGGACATCCTACAGACTGTGTTCTGAACCATTTCCATTTCAGACTGGCTGCCTTGCTCTTGACAATCTGTCCTCTACCCACCATAGGACTGACACACAACGTGCACCATGGGGTAGGATTTCCAGAGCACTCGATCACACCAGGATGGCAAATTGTACTTCATCTGCAAACCAAAGGAGAAGTAAAGTCAAGAAGAGTGGAAAGGACTATTTCACAAAACAACAGGAAATTCATTCACCCAAGCACCATATATTTGTGTCAAGTCTTTGTTTGAATTGACTCCTTTCAACACACTACAAGGGCAGAAAACACAGAGATTGGTTTAGGTATCTTTCTTCTGTAGGAATTGCTGTCACAGCTATGCCATATACCTTGGAACGGAAATCAGTTTTCACCTACCCCTGTAGCTTTTTGCTTGGTGTAAGCATACTTCTCCCGGGTGCCTCTCTCAAAGCGGTAGGTTGGAGCAAAAGTAATCTCCTCTTCCTCTAAAACAGGGAAAGAGGTCTGTTACAGCTTGGCCATTGGGAACCCTCACCTGGGCAAGAGAGCCACTGCCCTGTACACCCTGCCCTGTGCTGGGGCTGGCAGAGAAAGTTGGTGAATGTAGCAGAGGAACATGCCAGCCAGTCAGTGCAGGATCTCACCGAACTGCAGGAACACCTTTTGGTCTCTTCTCTCGAGGAGAAGCTGGTCGAAAGCCAGCAGCTCCAGATACTGCTGCTGCCTGATCTTCTGGATAATATTCTCTGCTTCCTGCCAACAGGGAAACATCAGAGGTGCAGATGATGCAAAACTTTCTTATAAATACTCCCTTCACTGGTAAACTGGTGAGTGCTCCTGAACTGTTTGACAGAGCTGTACCCCCTGCCACTTCCCTACCCTTTCCTTCACTGAAAAGTCCCAGCCTTTGCTGTGTGGCTGAACATTTCTCTTTCAAAACAGGTATCAAAATGTCCACACATCCCCTACACAAGAACACACACACTCACAACCACATGCACATCAACAGCAAGCTTGGTGTTTTCTCCCGCATACTGAAACCTATCCAGTATTTATGATGACTCGCCTGTTTCTGAAGGCCTGTTTGAGCCATTTCGAGCTCACCAACTAGAGCAGAAAGGCAATCTCTAGACTGAGCCATTCAGGAACAGATGCTTGGTCACAGTGGGAAGGAAATTTGGGAGGTTTGGGGAACCAAGACTGCTTGAAGCAGCAGAGTGTGCCAGATGGCATTTCTGGGTCCATTAATCTCTGGAGAGGGCAAAGGGGATTTCCTTACTCTCCCTCAACTGGAGCCACACTCACGCCCTTGGGATCCCTTCTGTCTCCCCTCTTTTTGCCATGTTGCCCTAGATTGGAAGAAGAGAGCACTCCTATAGCAGCAGAATGTGCTGTCCCTGCAGGGCTTCCTGCAGTGTCCCGCACCGTCGGGGGCTGTTCCACACGGTAGTTCAAGTCTCCCAGCCAGAAAAGATGAGTAAAGCGATGGGTGATGTTAAATGGACTCAGTTTCTTATCTCCCAGTGTTAGGAAGCGCAGGATGTTCATGTAGTTCTGGTTGCGTCTGTCAAGAGAAGAAACATCTGCCTGGCATCCTAAATTGCCATGTAATTTCCAAATGCCTGGGATGGCAGAGGCTGCAGCTTTACCAGGTGGGAACTACTCTGGCTCAGAAGCTACATAGGAGCAGATCAGAAACTGAGAACTTGCCGCCCAGCAGACAGCCCCAGGGAATGTGCTCCTGAAGTCACTTCTGCTGCCTTCTGGGGCTGTGCTTTTCTGAGGTACATGTCCTAGAAACCCAGCATTAGATTGCTGCCTTCAGATTTCAGCAGCAAACACGTAACTAGATCTTGGCAGCTCTTCCAGGCCCTGGGGAACCCTTCCATACAAGTTAACTCCATCAGTCGCAAAGACCCTTTGCGGAAATCCCATACCATCTGTTTCCTGGACTGGGAAAGATGACAAGGCCAAACTCTTCAAGTTCTCTTCACTTTCAAAACCACTCCTTCCAACTGCCCCAGCTCCTCCCAGTGGGCACAGATCTCCCACTGGTGTCAGGATCTTTGCCCTCCAGTCCTGTGCTGACCAGAACCTGCCTAATCCATGAACACTCATTTCACAGCTGGGTGTAGAGAATTAGTCACCATGGGGACATTTCCTATGTTACTCTCCCTCCTGGTATTCCTGAGGGATCTTTCTCAACTGTGTCCTAGGGCTCGCAGCACTGCCTACGGTGAGGAGGAAGACAGTCCCCTTCAGCATATTATTTTTGGATGGGAAAAGTCTTCCCTCATTTCTCCAATACACTGTAGATCATGGAACTGTTTTCCTCATGCAGCAAGTTTTCATGACAGGTCACGCAAGAGTTGTATGAGACTTTTACACTTGGCTCTGAAATAATTTTGTTGTCCATTTCCCCTGCACCCATGTGGTATGGCCACATAGTAGAAGTCCCTTGTTTAAATGTCCTCCCAGGAGACATTAAACAGTTTTTTAATGGTCAGGAAAACATGTTTGTGCCTGTCTGATGGGCCCTCCTTCCAAACATGGCCCAGGGAATTTCACCCTGGCTCAACAGCCATTTTCGAGAGGGGAAGATGTATCTTACCTGTGTTTCTTTTCACTTCCTGAAGTCAAATGGCTATTAACAAACCCAAAGGAGGTTCCATTAAACATGAATGATACTCCCACTGCTCCTTTATTACCTGGAAAAAGGGAAGTCAAAAATTACAAAAAAATCAATCCACCTCCAGGCTGAGTCTAGCAAAGATAATAAAGCACCTAGCAGATGTGAAGTGGAGGCTGGAGAAAAGAAATTGACTTAATCAGCACAGAAAAAATTAGTGCATACAGCACAGATTGTGAGAACAAATTTTTTAGGGTGCTAAAAAAATTAGTTGAAGGGAGAGAAGTACAACCTCCTTGTGAAACTCAAGAAAGAGAAATCCAATAGCCAGTCAAAAGTGTTTGCTAGGAATATAAATATATATATATGTATATATATGTGTGTGTTAAGTATACACACAAATAGATTTCCTCCCTTACAGGGTAAGATACAACCAGAGCTAGTGGGATATAACTTCAGTAGTGTCACATAAACGTTGCCCAAGGATTGTTGTAGAAGAAGAGCTGCTCCATGTGGGCTGAGCAGATCACAGCCATCTGGGAAGGACCTGCCCATGCCTCACCCAGTGTGTTTGCGATGCCTGTCTTCACATTGGCTGTGCAGATGTGGCTGATGCGGTTCTCATGTTCTGGCTTGGCCAGGACAACGATCCTGATGTTCCAGAGGGTATGGATGGCTATCTGCAGGGATGAGAAGGGTGGAATTTATATTTCTGCAAATACCTGCCAAGCTGCTCTGTGGCTTCAGCCTTCCTGACTCCTTCAATAGCACTTCTACAGAAATTCTTTTCCTGTGCTCAGGATATGTTTTCAGTCACTTTAATCAATGCTGGAACGAAGGACCTCACTATTTTCTTGTCCTTTTTTCTAGTTAATCTTTGGATTATCTTGCTTGCACAAAATAGTTTCCCAATCACCATAAGAGTTATAAGTCCTGTTTTCAGGAGAAGTCCATATTTCCAGATATGCTTAGATTTGTTTCTTGATGTCACTGAAACCCAGGAATGTCCAAAGCTGGACAATAAGGTTCAGTTTCTCTTATGACTCTGCCTGTGTACTGTTACATCCTAATTTGAAAGTGCAATAGGTTAGGGGTGAGATCTGGGCTACAATTGGCTCAGGAAGTTTAACAGTCTCCTCCTTTTGAAAGCCAAAATAACACTAGCACTTGACTCGAGTGCTTAACTCTGCCCTTGTTCCTAGGCTGGCAGGGTCCCTGCTTTGGCAGTGGTTGGGGTCACTGTCCATAGGCAACAGGTCCATCTAGCCAGTGCCAGGGAACATCTTGTGGAGCCCACAGACACATTCAGTTCACTCTCCCTCACCCAAACGCAATGACAATAAAGGGACAGAAAGGAAGAAGGCATAGGCAAAATCCCACTTATTCCTGTCTCTTTTATTTGTACAACATGTACACCCTCTGTACCCCTCATCTCCCTGAGTTCCGTGCAATAGCTGGCATAACCCCTCACCACTTTGAAGCTGATGCTGGTGATTTCCTGAAGAGATTGCCTTAGGGTCTCCAGCCATTCCTTCTCCCCCTGGGGATCCTCCTGGGTGCCAATCACATAGATGTCATGAGGGATGTAGTCAGCAGTGTCATCACGGGTCTTCCCCTGCCCCTTGGAGAGGAACCAGGAGGTGATCTTCTTTGGGGGCGGGGCTGCACCTTTTATTAACACATCAAACACAAAAATAAGTCAAATCATGTCCTGTCAAAACCAGGATGAAGATAACACATGGGGACAGAAATGACTGGCTTCACATCTTGTATCACTTTTGTATCAGCCAGGGCACACTATTCTAAGATGACAATGATGTTACCCCCACCTGAGTCGCTGAGAAAGGAGTGACTCTGGTTTGACCACGTTCCTCTTGTTCATCAGCTTTCCAAGGCCAAGGCTAGCCAGGGGTAAAGGCAGGGAGCTGTACTCCTCCTGGCCTGCCACTGCCTTGACCTTATTCCTTAAGGATGGCCAAGCATAGACAGCTCAGCTCACAGCAGCTGAACCAGGCTTCTCTCCCAAAAGGGAGAAAAATAACCTAAATTCCACTGTCCTCAACTACACCCTGTCCCCTTCTCTAAGTACCACAGACACTCAGCTGTCTCTCCAAGCTGGACATGAACTGTCCCTAGTCAAATCAGAGCAGCTGACATGCAATTTGTGGAATTGCTCCTGTACTTTCTGCAAGGTGGAGGATGATGTGCACTGCTGCACCAGCTTTTGCCAGCCACAATTCCCTGTCATTGGAGCAGTCCTTCAGTGCCCAACAGGGGCAACTTCATGGCCCTTTGAGTGGAACCATGAGAAGTGTCAAACCACATGCAAGAATAAGTCTAGATATCAGCTCTTCCCCTGTCCCAGGGGGAGGACAGTCCTGGTGTACAGACCTGCCATGGAACACACAGAATCTGGAGCTCATTGTGCCAGCTGAGCACACCTTTTGGCAGTGTCTGAAAGAGTGCCCATGGCAGAAGGGAGCCCATACCCATATTCCAGGTGCCAATGAAGATGGTGATCATATCAGGCTCTGGTTGCTCTGAGTGTTTATTCTTCATCTGCTGCAGAAGCTGGCAGAACCCTTCTCTCTTCTAGACAGGGAGGAGGAGCAGAGAAAATTAATGAGATACTTAACTTCTCCAACCTGACCTCTTGAAAAACCAGCTGAACCAGGAAATTCCCAGCACATTTGAAGGGCAGATTAGCTCTGCACTATCCTGAAACCCTCCCAGAGGCTGCCTTTCCTGTGGTGCCTCTTTAGGCTTTTAGCTTGTGCATTGCTTTAACAAATGCTGAGCTGGTCAGAAGAAAGTCTCTTCTTCCCTCTTGGTCTCTATGAATCTCTTCACAGAGGCCATCTCGGCTCCTTGCCTCTCCTCACTGCTTGCTCCGTCCTTCTGTTTCAGTGACAGCACTTAGGTGTCCAGTATCTCCCTTTACACAGTACACTTGCTCATTTTCTGGATGTTTCCAGAACAAAGCAGAAATTTATTTTTTACAAAGTCAACTACTGTCCTTCAACAGTTCCTCTTTCTACCAAGGAATGGCCCATGTTCCACTCCCACTCCACTGGGTACCTGCTCCAGGCTGGCAGGAAAGAAAAATCATGTGCGTACCTTGGAATCAGAAAAAACATATTCCTTCCGCTGTGTTTTTTCTTTTTCTGTTTCCAGAACAATCACCAGCTTGTTTGGAAGCTTCTGGGACTTGATGAGCTGCAAGACTGAACAGAGGCTGGGTGTCACGAACTGCAGTCACTGAAGTAAGAGTCCCACCAAAAAGAACAGAACCCTGCTCAAAGGCTTGGTATTTACGTGGTCTTTTCTGTCTGTGCAGTTTGGCCATGTTGCTTAATCCTGTTCCCAATAGGAACAGATTTGGCTCCAAGTGAAGAAGACCCCCAAAACGCTTCTGCTTAGAGCTCTTTTCCATCCCAAGCCTTGCAGTGTGAAACGAAGACTTAACTTAGTGCAGGCAATGTCCCTGTATCCTGAGCCAGCCTACATGTGTTCCTTCCCCATCTGTGAAAGAGAATGTAAGACCTCATTTGGTGGTAAAGGTGATTCCTCCCACCTAAAATAGCAGTTAATTATTATGAACAGGTGGAGAAAGCCATGCATGAAGGCTCATCTTTTCAGTTACTGCCAGCAACAGGTTGATTTTCTAGCAGGAGAGAGCCCAAGGGCATCATCTACTCTCTGATAATTCTCTTTGTCTCAACTTCAGTGAGCTGCCTGTTCAGAAAGACAACAGACAAAAAGGGAAGTTGTTTGAATCAGGCAATCACAGACCAAACTGGCATTGCTCATGATGAGAGATACTGATCTACTTACAAAAAGTCAAGGGAAATTGACTGAAAAATGTTACTGAAACGGAGTGTCTGGCTTTTTACCATCAAAAATCATCACAGAAGTCAGCATGTTCCTGTAGAATGTTGGGGGTTTTTTTCAAGTGACATTGCTTTTCAGAAGAAAAATGGTTCTATTGCAACCAGCTCTATGGGGAATCTTCTAACAAAACCTGCTCCCTTGCAGTATTGATTCCAGTACTGAGGCCAGGTCTAAACCAATCTGTGAAAGCTGGTTATCCCAGTATTGAGATGTATGTGTCTTGCTGACTGGTGTTCATGCAGCACCCAGGATCTAGCAGAACTCCTTGTCCTCTGGGCCAAAACTTGCCCCAAGTGGGGCTGAAGGGAACCCCACCCCATCCTCCAGGGACCCAGAGCCTAGTCCAGTGTTTGTGACATTAAGCTGACATCTTACTTTTCTTGTGGGTATAAAACTTGTCTTCTGGACCATCCTTAGATCTCTTGATAATGAGTTTTCCCATTTCCACATCCACTTTGAGTTGTATTTTTGAGAAAATTCCTAGGGAGTCAGTTTTCACCTAGTGGAGTACAGAGAGGTTTTCCATGAGGGACCTTCTACAGTTCAGTCACATGTATTACAAATGCAGCACTTCCCTCAATTCCTGGACACATATCATTATGCCAGTCTCATAAGACATCTCTTAGACATTTTCCTGGTGCCAAACAGCATCCAGAAATAGCTGATATCTCTGTGGCAGCACAGCAAACTTCCCAGGAGCTGAGATACTGACATAAATCTGCGTTACTGTCCTTCCACATTATGATTAGCATTGTTAAAGGAGTAAATTTACCTCAAAAGTGACAGGGGGGATAAGGGAGCGCCGGTGTGTTGAATCAGGACCTTCAATCAACAGTGTTTTCACCTGTAAAAGAATTATGTGTAATTGATTGCATTTGGTGATTCTGCACTACACTGAGAGTAATGAAGTCAGAATAAAGCAATCTTACTGTGGCGGAGCACTGCACTGATGATGAACAAGAAACATAACTTGCGGCAAAAGATGACAAGAAGATGATATAAAATAGCTTGAAAACTCTACCTTTTCTTCAATAGAAGACAGCAAAGAAATCAGCTGGTTGAGTTTCAATACAATATTGACTGGACTTGCTTCACCAAGCATCTGAAACCACAGTACAGAAACAAAAAGAGAGAGGGAGATGAGTGATTACCAAGCCAACAGAGCACGGCCTGGAGTGCAGTCCCAGGAGCACCTCACACAGAGCAAGGAGCAGCACTCTGATCTGTAATGGGCAGCACAAGAACATGGAACATGCAGAAGTGTGGGAGGGTGAAAGGACAAATCTACAAACCTATTCCATGGGGTCAAGGCAGCTGGCCATGCATAGGAGTCAGCTTGCTTCTGGGGGCAAGTCTGCATGACCAGGCCTAGGGCTCAACATATAGAAATCCTGGACTTTCGGTTTTCTGGCAGGGAGAGGAAGGTCATGGAGACTTAAGTGGTTTTGGGAAAAGGAAAGATTTGGCAGTGAAACATCCTAGAGTGAGGTTTATGGAAAAAGAAGTGTGCAATGCCAGCCCACATTCTGAGGGAGGATGGGGAGGTGGGAGTCCTCAGGCAGTTGGTGGCACTTTCCTCTAGGACAGGAAGGGTGAGCAGGTGGAGTTGGCTATGGGATAAGTGAGTCTGCGGGATGGAACTCATTGTGTGCCCTCTGTGCTGCAGCAGAAAGAGGCTACAGAGAACAGAAACAGCATGTGCCCGCCTGTACCCCACTGGCCATCGCTGTGCCCCAGAGCCATCCCTGCCCTCGCTGACAGCCACCCACACATCTGTCCTGCTCTTCCCACCTCCCAGCCCCCTTACCTGGGAGCGCTGGTGGGTACTGGGGTGCAGCTGCTGCTCAAACACCTTCTGGATGGACTCCAGAGATGGGAGAGTCCTCGAGGCCTCACTGCAAATACAAACACAGCACAGGTCTAAGGCTGTGGCCTACTCCCTGGGTCTATTCACACTTGGACAAAACCACACAGAGGAGACGACAGGCACAAGTTGACACTTGGCACATGTCCACACTGAGCCTGCCCTGGCCATGTGCCCCCTGAGCTGTGGGATGGGTGATGGGAGCAAATCCCAGCTGCTTGGTGACACAGTCAACAGGACAGTGTGAATCAGGCAGCTGACTTTGCCTTGCAAAGCTGGAACATGGCCACACTGGCTGCTCCTCTGGTTTTGCTTTGGAGGTTCTAACTTCCTAAATCTCCCCAGAAAGTTATCCCAGTCTGGGCCAAACCTGAAGATATGGTGTACAAGCAGCATCAACCCAAGTATGCCAACTCATAGATCCAAGTGCACTCAAATGCCTCAGAGCTGGGCACAGCCAGGTGCCTCTGAATGCTTGCAGCCATTGGAGCAGCTCAGTTCTGTACAGGGCCTGTGCAGCTGCTGAGGTTGCTGGGGACAGTGCTAGGGTCAATGCTGGGGACTCTGTGTGAAGAGGAAACTAATTCTTAGATATTTCATCTCACATGACAAAGAGGGGTCAGGCACAGCAAGGGGTTGGAAGAGGCAGCCCTTGATCTCCTGAGCAGCACCGTTTACAGGTAACAATGAGATTCCTCCAGCGCTTCCCAATGAGATCCACAGGATTCTCATTTGTCAAAATGCTGCTGTGTGAATTTGGCAGAGAAGCTGCGTGCCAATAATGACAAGACTTATTATGAAAAGAGCAGCCAGGGACCACAGGTCAAAAGGAAGCTTGCACTGTGTCTAGTCAACGGTGGATATTAATGATTTCCCTCACTTTTCTAAGTCTGAGTGGACTGGTTTTTATTCCGTCTTTGTTAGGGAAAGTGCTCCAAAGCAAAAGTGTGCCTACCTGAAGATTGGATATTAGTCTAGGTGCTGAACCAAGGATGACTAATTGCCTAAATTAAACATCCATGTTTGACATTTCAGTCTGAAGGACTTGTCATGGGACACACAGGAGTACAAGGCACATGTAGGAATCTGCTAATTTTATTCCTCCCATGCCACTATTCAGCTCTGGATCACCTAGAGCCAGTGTCACTGCAAACAGCTCTTTTGGCCCCAAACTCAAGAGTCCCATTGATTTCTGCAGCCATGGAGTCAGACCCAAGGAGGCTCAAGTAGATGCAGGAACATTGGATGAAGTTTAATTTGAGAAGAGTGAAAGGATATTTACTGTAATATACAGGCCATTTCTTGAAAACACAGCAACAGCTGTTTGAAGCAACTCAGGAGTAATTTCCCATGGGAAAATTGCCCTCTGTTCAGTGCAATGTGTAGGCTACGTGTGAGGAGGAGGAAGAGCTTCTGTGGGCGTTCAAGCTCAGCAAAACCAGGAGTGGTTTTAATTACACTTGTAACTTCTTTTGTTTTGTTCTCTTGACAGTTTAAATACCTTTAGTGATCTTCATTGAAGTTTCAGAAGCCTGTGTGTCCACATGCAGTTGCACAAGTGCTGATATCACAGGTGCTTGAAAAGCTGCCTTAAAAGCTTGTTGGGGTTTAGGAGTTCTCCTTTTGTTTCTTTCTCTTAGAGAATTTTCCCCCATTTTTTGTTGCTAAGAGACAGTAACGACCGGGTACTTAAGAGAGACAAAAGAAGTTTCCCGGGGAAGGGTGCAGCTGGCTGCCCTCTTAGCTGGAGGGGTCTTTTGTGGAGGGGCAGAGATACCGCAAGAATTGGGCTGTGTAAAAGGGGTTGGGTGCAGCTCCTAGCCCTCTCTTGCTTTCCTGGCATTCGGATGGGAAGGAAGCTGCAGTGGCTGTGGGGAGAATTCGCCACCACTGCAGGGTTCCATCTCCTGCTGCCTTCTACCGTGAGTGGAGCTCTGCTCGTGGGAGCGGCTATTGCACTGGGACCCTGTTAACATCCTACCTCACCTAACAATGGACCCTTCACCATCTGCTGGGGTGCCTCAGGGGAAAAGCCGGGATCCGGAGCCCTTTGTCCTCCCAGGGAGCTTTTCCTTCTCTGCTGGGGAGCCGGGCTGCTGCCGCTTTCTTTGCCACTGCTCCGAGGTTTATTTGCTACACTGTAACTCGCACTCCCTGCCCAGCTTGGACGCAGCTACAGCTGCCGAGTTTCTGACACACCTCATCTACCACACCCGGACTTCGCTCATCCCTGCCTTCCCCGCTTGCTACTCCGAAGTCCCTGCAGCAGCCCATTTCGCCATCTGGAGGGGCACCGCGCCCAGCTGCCCCGAGGGTCGGTAAAGGCAGCCCCTTTCCCATCTCCCCCTCCGGCTGAGCCGCCATCACAGTGTGGAGAGAGGCGGCCGGGCTCGCGCCACAGCGCCCCCTGCAGGCGCGGGGGAACCATCGCACCGCCCTGTCCGGCCGGGAGCCGCCATCGCCCCTGGTGGCCATGAGCAGAACTGCACCGAAGGGGAAATGGCTCAGAGAGGGAGAGACTGTTCACTGAGTTTGCTGTTCTAGTTACCTGAAGAGTCCTTTACAAAGAGCTGTAAGTAATTTCTTGAGTTGAGGAAGATTGCTTGATCCAGTCTGCACGATCTCAAAGTCGCTGATGATGTGAACTCGCAGGTAATCCTGGATGAGTTTAAGATGCTCATCAGAGACACTGTGAAGGAAACAGACAGGTCAAAAGCCAGCTCTTCTCTCTACTCCCAAATATCAAACAGCTTTCCTATTTTTCTGAAATTCCCACTCTTTAGGTACATGGCTAATAAACCAAGTTCTCTCAGATATTACTCCACCTTTATATTAGAAAACTATACCTCAGCAGAGGAAGTAAATGGGTGATTTTAATAATTCAGAAGTGTATTTTTTTTAGACAACAGCTGGACTGTAAAGAGCAGTCAATGCACTGTTGATCTGATTCTGTTCTTTATTAGGTAATATAAATGAGGAGTAATTTTGTTGAATCAAACAGGTCCTCAGCTGTCCCAAACACAGAGGCCCAGCGAGCACAGAACTGGGCTGAAGGCTGGTTTTGCAGCCCTGTTACTTGCCCTTCCTTACCTGCTTGTGTCCTGGTACTGCAGTCGCTGGAGTAGTGTCTCAGAAAGGGACAGTTTTTTCACATCTGCCACCCGGGAGTTTTCAGGGAGAGAAGATACCTCCTTTGTCTCACTGCTTGGCAGTGCCATGAGGATGTTGCGTGGGGGCAGGATAGGAGGTGTGGGTACCAGGTCTAGCAAGGAGGAAAGGAAAGGCACAGTCATTCCAGCATGGAAATTGGACCTCCTGTCCCTCACGCCAGGCAGGGCAGAGCCCACCCTGCAGGGTCAGTCCTTGCAAAAGCCATCCCTTCTGAAGGGTCTGTGGAGGGATGTCAGAGCTGGGAAGCTCAGGGCTCAGCACTGGCCCAGTTCTGTTTCCAGGGATGGCAGTGCTGTGAAAGCAGTGGGATGAAGTGTCAGACTTGGACCTCACATGCAGGCAGCACATGCCTCTGCCTCTGCCTGGCAGTGTACCCCACCACAGCCAGTTTTGACTCTCCCATCTGCATAGCAGCTATGAAGGTTAATTAGTTAAGTTGAATCTAATGCTTAGAAAACATAGCTGTGCCTCACCCACATCATTCCCATTATCATGGGGATCTGCTATTGAGGCAGAATGGGTGGAGCAACATGATGGAAGGAGCACAAGAAGCTGCTAATGGAAAGAAGTGAACAGCTAAAGTAAGCAAACACAGATGGAGAAAATCGACCCTGTGACCCAGAGCATAGGGGCTGAATATCTTGCCTTGTGTTGTGGGCACTGAGTTGGAAGGAAAAAGGGTTTTCCTGCTGTGTCATCCTGCTGCTCAGCATAACTCCCTCACCTGGGAGAAAAGAGGGTTCATCTCTGCTGATCCCTGCCGTGGTTGCCTTTCTTTTCATACCAATTAACTAACTAATTAATTAATTAACATACCAATTAACCAATTAACTAATATAACACACTTTGTTACATGTGTTGTATGTAGCTGGTTGAGTTGTGAGGTTTTCTTTGGTTATTTCCTGATGGTGGAATTTGCATTACAGAAAGACCCCCAGGACTGACCCGCTGCTTGTGGGCCAGTGCTGTGATTCAGAGCCACTGCAGCACTGAGCCATGGGTGGTTAATCTGCAGGGTGCTCATCTTCCACCTTCAGTTTCACATCTAAGATGGCCAGACATCTGTAGGCCCTACATAGCTCCAGCATGATGGCACAAAGTGCCTTAACAAAACTAAATTCTGTATGTGAGCAACCCAGACCCAGTGCTAATCTCTCTTCATCTGAAGGCTCTTAGTTTTGGCTAGAACTTAATTCCCTGCTGCTTGCCTCTCTCTCTATTATTTTTGCTGTAGTTCCCTCCCCCGCCCTGGGAGCTGGAGACTCGGTACAAGTGGCCAAAACCCAGGAACATCTTTCCTGCGCAGCTTTGCAAAATTTTGTTCTGTTTCTTTGGGAAAATTGCAGACCAAAATCTTCCAGCTCCTGTTAGATATAAGTGGGTTCCATCAAAGGGTGACAGACACTGGGTTGCACAGACACATCAATCTGCCCTAGTGCCCAGGGCCTGTCTGTCTGTCCCAGGGACTGTGTCCTTCAGACAAGTTTGATTGCAGTGCTCATCATTTCCAGACAGACTCAGACAGGACAGGAAGGATGATTCTGTGGACGTGACCTTCCTCTGGGAGAGCAATGACAGATCCAAGGGGTGATCCAGGAAAAATCCAAGGAATGATCCAAGACCAGTGAGTGTAAGGAACCCACAGTGACATTTCATATAATGTAGTTGGGATGATGCCAATCACACCTCTTCATCATACACCTGTCTCTGTACATGGAGTTAGACTGTCTGCCATTGTCAGAGCCAAGCCCTCTCTTTAGGACTGTCAAAAATGTCCCCTAGAGCAGAGCAGCTGAGGGGTTTTCAGATGCCACTCAGCAGCTGCAGGTGCATGACACTGCAGAGGGATGTGCTCCAAGCCCCAAGGGAGCATCTGTTTTGAGAGGGGCCCTGCAGATGCAGGACAAAGAGAGGGCACAGAGGTTTGGGAGATGGCTGGACATAAACAGTTGGACTCCAGATAAGGACACCAGATTAACCACCGCCACATCAGATGCAGTATACTTCCACAGAGGTTCTCAGTGTATTTCCTCAGGTGAGCTAAGCTGATACTCCAGGTGCAGTACAACAGGAGACATGAGGGTTCACTGCCTCAGGGCCTTGCCAGCTCAGGCTTCTCTATGCTCTGCTCCATTTTATGGCACATGCTCAATCTCCTGCCTGCACTGCGTATCTCCAGTCAAGAGTTACGAGTCAAGGGTCTCCATCACCAAAGTTATATCATGGGTTTCTTACCAGTGTCCTCCTCCAGTTCATCCACAGCCTCCTCCTCTTCCCGCAGCACTGGATATTTGAGGTGCCATACCAGACCCATATTCTCCTTCTTGTAATATTCTATCAGTTCCTCCAGGTTCTGAAAATACTTCACAGGAACGCCCTCTGATGCCTGAAACAAAACACAGAGGCAGTCATGGCCTGGGAGTTCCTACCACAGAAACACTGCCCCTTACAGAAGGAAAAACAAAGTCATAGAGAGAGGAAAAAGCCACCACTGCTGCCCAGAGAGAAGCAGCCCTGCGCTCGCTGCCCATCTGACCGCAGGCTCTGTGCAGAACAAACAGAAACAGATAAGCTCACACGCTCCAGCCAGAGTCAGCACAGACCCCATCCTCAAAGACTCACGGAAGCCAAATGGAAGAACTCTCTCACTGGGTTCAGGATGCTTGGCTTCACAGCAAAGGAAGATTTTAAAAACATGTATTTCTCCCAGATTATTCTTTGCATTCTCTCTTTTACTGAGTACAAAGCCCCTACACTGTTATATTTTGTGGTATCCAGGAAGAATTTTTCTGGGAAATTGCAGAGTAAACATGGCTAAATCTAGACATTAGCATCCCTTCCAGGATTCAAAGGCTCAGAACTGCGTTCAAATGAAACAAGGTACCGTCCCACATAGAAATGCTGGGATGGAGGTTTAGAGAGTGGCAAGGACTGCAAACGCCCACGGCATGACACTGTGTTTGCCAGCCAAATTCTAACTGTGACCAAACCTGTCTTGAGCACACCCTGGCCACTAATCTCAGCAAATGGTTACCCAGAGAGGCCAAACACAGGGATAAGGTTTTAGAGGTCTTCAGAGCCAAAGCTTCAGTGCAATTATATCCACACATTGGCATGAATGGTGACTCTGCCAGCAGGAACAGCTGCGATCCCTGCAGCTCTGCCCCATTGCTTCAACCACAGACCCTACCAAAGACAGACATGGTGTCTCATGGCTCAGCACAAACCTTCTGACCAAGGGAAAGGACCTTGCGTCACCTCCCAAACTGCACTGAAGTGCCATCCAATCCCAAGGCTACAGCAACACACAGCCAAAGCTCTGATCCCTCTCCTGGGGCACCCTCTTCCTGGCAGGGTGCTCCTTCTGGACAAAAGATTTTCCCGCAGAAACCAACCCAAGAAGGCCCTGTCTACACCTGCTGTAAAAGATCAAGAAGTGCGGGCAGAATGGTGGAGAGCAGTTGTTTTCTATCACCTCAAGGCTGTTGTTCTTGACTTAAAAGAGCAACACTGGAAACTGTTCACAACTGGGCAATCTGAAGGAAGACCTGATCACCCCAATGGCAGGTTTGACTGGCACCGTTTTGCATGCATAAAACTAGATTTTGCATAGGAAACATGGTTAATTAGTAAGGAATTAAAGCTGTGCATCCAATTTGACATAACTTGTTACACAGACATTCTGCCACTGACTAATAGGCAGGGTATTTAAATTTGTTTTGGGATTGCAATGATTGCCTGTAAAAAGTAACACACACAAATGTTTCAATGTTCAATACATGTTTGAGCAAGTTTATTTACTTGCCATTTGTCTTTGCTCATTCTCTGAACTGTTTTGTTTGAAAGGCAAATGTAGAAAATCCAAGAAATTAAAGAGGCGAAATGTGAGCAAAACCCGCAGCAAGCAGAACACAGGAAAATGTCTTCAGTGAATCCTAGCAGCAACAAGATTTCTTTTTAACTTTTCCTAAAGAATAAAATCTCAGGCCAGAAATTAGGACAGTGCTTTCAATAGTGAACAGCATTTGAACTTGTCAGTGCCCTCAGGCCTGCCATCAAAAATACCTGTAATTTTTAGCTACACTTGTATGTCTTTAAAGGCTCAGCAAGACACATTTTCACAACTGTAGTGGTTTAGTTCACTTATTTGCTTTTGTGAGATATGAATTAGGAGAAATGCAAAGCAGGCTTAAAAACTTTAAAGAGTATAAAGAAAGTTTATTAGTACTAAGATTAAAAGAAAAAGAAACACTAAGAAAGTAAAGAAAAAAAAATTCCTTTCTTTGCCAGCACCCCTGCCCCCCCATCACACCAGGGCACGCAGCCTCCATGCAGGCTGCCCAGGAGAGTGAGGAGGATAACAAAGAGGGAATTTCTGGTCAGTATTAAAGTTCTTAAAAAGTCTCTCCAAACCCAGGGAAAAAAGAGGTCTCCTCTCTGCTCCACCGTGGTTTCCAAACTGCTACCTGCAACAGTCCTGCCTGCCCGGAAACAGTCTATTGCACTGAAAACATCCAAACATGGGGTGTTCTCAATCCCCCCATGTCTTTTAAATGGAGAAAAGAACAGTTTATGGTATTACAGTTTTTACCACGGTCTGCAAAGGGTCGATTTAAGCTTTGTGCGGCACGTGACTCCCCCTCTTCTTTCCACCTCCATCTTTCGTTCTGTCTCACATAACTCACTTTCTCCTTCTCCCTCTGACTTTAATGCCGTGTTGAACAGCTTCCTCTCGTCGGGCTGCACATTGGAGGAAAAGCCCTCCTCCTTTGATGCTGCCAGTTATTTGATGCTTTCCTCAGTCTGAGAAAGCTGGAAATCAGCTCCCGTCAGGTTTGCGTGGGGCCATGTGGAGTGGGGGAAAGGGAAGCCCCTCCCGGGTCCTGGAAGTCGCTCCGGTGGTCTCGGCCGTGCAGCTCACAGGTGCCCCCCAGCTGCCTGCGGCCTTGGCGGGGGGGCCCCTGCAGCATTCCAGGGACCCGTGCCCTGGCGCCAGGGGAGGGGAGGCTTGGGCCCGCTCCCGAGGGCTGGGCCTGGAGCCATTCTCCTCTCCCCCCGCCTCCCCCTGCAGGAGAGCTGGACTCAAAGAGGAAGTTCCCGCACCTCCAGCAGGTTTAAATATGTGAACTTGAAAAGCACAATTGGATCGGTAAACTGTCAATCAATTTAGCTCCAACCCACAACAACAACAAACATGGGTGATGTTTCTGAGAGCTCTGCTTGTACAGCCTCCTTTTCGGTCTTCCACATAAATGCTCCTGCATTTAACAAGATTATTATTCTTATACACTGGAAAACATCATATTCAGCATGAAGGCGATGCTTAGGCAAACATTGAATTATATTTTTGTGAGGCCAGAGATGTTGAAACAAATCACTGGTTAAAACTTCTCATGATTCTACCCAGTGTAGGCCAAATCCCGCTCTGCTAGAACAGCACAGACTCTGCACATTCGGAATGTCTTCTCGTTTACACCAATTAATGCAAATAGGGTCTGGGTCCTCCCAGACTCTTCTGCTTCTTGGTGCCAAGTGTGAAGGCTGGTAATCAGGGAAAACCATCAAGGAAAAACAGCTCTAATCCATCATATGAAAGGATCCTGAAGTCAAAGTGCTGCACTGGAACAGACCTGGAATGGTTCAGTCTTCCGTGCTTCTCTGTTCATCTTCCATGTAGTACCTTCTTCTGCTCTGAAATCCATTTTTGTGATTATTCATTGACCAGCAGCCCCCCAACAGCCCAGAGGGCACTGTTAACAGCTTTGGTGATGGGATGGCAGCACGCTTGGCCTCCGTGCCCTGCCCATGGCAGTGTTACCCACACTTCACCCTCTGGATTACCCTGCCTGGGCTGCCTTCTGCTCATCTGCAGCACCCACAGATGGGCTGGAGCTCATGAGGGACAAGGCTTGGGGTGGCTTGCTTTGCCCTAAGTTACCTCAAAGGGCACGTGGGAAAAGGCATCAGCCCCATTAGAGCACACACAGAGACCCTAAAAACACCAAGGACAAACAGGATCAGGGTTTGCCATGTGCACCTCTGCAGGAGGAAATCTTTACTGTCGGTGCTCTCTCACCTCTTGAATTACTGCAGGCTATTCCACTCCTCCTCTTTCCAAAGTCATCTTCAAACTCCTCCTTCACTTTCCTTTGCTACTTCACCACCTGCCTGCTTCCCCAGGTCTCTCCTGACTGTGCCTGAAGGCCCCTATCCCACCCCTGCACAGCATCCCTGCCACCCTCAGTGCCCAAACACTGTCTTCTGAGCCTTGTTCTGCCCCTCAGCTCCTGCTCTCCCAGGGTGCCTGCAGGAAGACAGACTGCCCTGAACAGCTCTTTTAAGGCCAAACAGAGTCTTGGTAGAAGTGATAGGAAAGGCTGAATTAGCACTTTTTGCTGCCGAGGATAGTTCAGTCTCTGAAACCATCCTGGTCTCTGTGGTAAGCAGAAGGAGCATTTTGCAACAGGCCTCCTTCCTCTAACTCTCTGCATAGTCCAAAGCCTGTGTTCCAGCTCGAATTCCCCAGCATGGCCATCAGCCCTAGCTCTCGTGCAGCCTGGCTGGGTGCACACATGAGCAGAGAGGCTCTGCTGTTACACACCCTTTCTGCTCTATTAAGTTGGTCCACTGCCCCAGCCACCTTTCTTGATGAAGCCCCCCTTCTCCTCCCTCAAGGATAACTGGAATTTGTGGCCATGTCAAGGAGCTGGGCTTTGCATGCATCTGAATCTAGATGCTCATTCCCAAAGAGAAGCAGCCTCCATCCCAGCAGTGCCAGCTACTCTGATAACCCACCTTTCCCAAGTCCAGTCAGGAGAAAAAGGATCAACTCCCCATGGCACACAGTAAAATAAAAGACAGCATTTCATATTTTACGACAGAATTCAGCAAAGAACTGACCATGTGGTCCGAGCAGCTGTCCAGAGATAGTGAGAGCTGAAATAAGAAAATGGGGAACAAGCAAGGTCGGCAGCTCTGACCAGCCTTGGCCAAGCACAGAGGGAAGAAGGGGCAGCCCCAAACCTGCTCAGCACACACTCATGGTGGGGGAGCTCGAAGGTCCTTCCCCACACCACAAAAGGCGGTGGCACCGCCTTGCTACACATCAGCTCAACTACCATGAGAGTCTGAAAGCAAAATCACTGGATTATTCTCACTCACTTTCTTTTGTATTATAATTGCTATTATTTGCAATTATTTGCTATTCCTCAACAGAGGAAGTGTGTGGGAAGGGCTGCATCCCTCCAACACACAGCTGTGCCCAGCAGCCCTCTCTGCCTTTTGCCTGTACTATGAAACAAGCTCTTCCCAGTTCAAACAACCCCCAAACATCCCCACTCCCCACAAGAGAGCAGGGAACCCTGCTTTGCGCTGCCTCCATTTGCACAGAGGCCCGGCAAACACTGTACATTGTTTGAAATGGGAGAGAGAACAGTAAAAGCAAGACTTGGTTGCACTTGCTTCTCCCCTTGAGGGAGAGATGAGAACAAAGCCTCCATGACAGACAACAGTCACAGTGTTTGCCACACAAGTGCAAGGTACTTAGATACCGCCTGTGCTGCATGAGCCCCTCCAAATACAACAGCTCTTCATTTTGCTCCCAGCCACAGAGCAATAGGACCATGGCCCAGGCTGTGGTGTGTTTCCAGCCAGCACTGCCTAGGACTCCAGGGATGATGCCTGAGCAGCATCAGTTGAACACAGAAAGTCTGCATCAGTAACGTTGCTGTGAGTGCACAGGTTGCTGGATGACCTCCCTGAGGGTTGGTCTCTGCTAGCAAGTGAGCAAAGTAGCACAAATCTGGGACATCTGCTGGGACATCTGCTTTCTTCACACTTGAACTTGTGGCAAAGGTTTATAGGTGGGAAAGGAAAAGTGGTGGTGGATAGTGAAGTTCTGGTATTGAGTCAGGTCACAGATGGTTGCGGAGCACATTGCCAAAAACTGGATTGATGGTCAACTATCAATAAACGTCCTCAAGACAACTGCACTGGATGACAGGAGTGAGGCAAAATGCAGCCTAACATGTAAACTATACACAAACTTGCTCTGGATTTTGAGACAGGAAGCAGAGGCAGAACAGGGCACTGTGAACAAACTGGAGCAGGACGGGGCAGCACAGAGCAAGCTGGACCCACCCCAACAGAGCCAACAATGAAATCCACTTCCCACCCCCCTGCCTGCATTTAGTAAGTAACTGTTTCTTCATGGTTATCACAGGATAGATCTTGTTTTAATTGTAAAGTGAATTGTTTCAAGTCATTATAAACGTGGATGGCAAGTGTCATCTCCACAGCAACACACCACATACCCAGAAGTGTGTTCACAGGGCTCACAGGACACTGGGGAGGCATGGAGGGCAGGCTCTCCTTCCATAGGGATTCCTCCAGCATCCCCACTGGTACCTCAGCTTTGTGCTGATGGCCACCATAATGTATGGAAAGGAAACATCTAGTAAACATATGCAATTTAGGGAACAGCCCACAAAACAGCAGAGTTGTACACAGGTATCCGGAGAACAGTGAATCAGAGACTGAGCAGCAATTTTATAGTGGGAAGCTGCATCCAAAGCAGAAGTCTCTCCAAGATCTATCAATGCGAGCATCGTACGAGATGCCAGAAGAAATTCTTCTGCTGTACTTAGTTCCATAAGGCTTTAGCTGGACTGCTGTGGCCATCTTGGGGCACCAATTCTTATGGAACATGTAAAGTACCATAAAAAGTCCCAAGGAAAATTTCCAAGGAAGAATGAGGAGTTGAAAAATGGGATTCACATAGAAAGCTCAGAAGAAAGGGACTGGTACGGTCTGGCAAAGGGACAGCCAGGAGATGTCGCAGCAGCAGTCTTACAAGTTTTAAATTCTCTTCTAAAGAAGATGGCAACCAGAGGTGCTGCAAGTCCCCGACGGACAGCAGTGCCATGCACCCAGGCACTCCTCACAGCCAGCTAGTGAGTGTCTGATCCTGCCTCAGCCCAAAACCAGGGTAACACTGAGCTCAGACACCTGCAAGGCCTCCTGCCACCCCAAACTCTGTGACTACGGTGAGCCCTCTGCAAATCTGCCAGCTTATCCAGATCCTGCCCTTTATCTAGATCCAGAACCCTTGAAGACCATGCTTGTCACCACAAGCCCTGCCATTTCAACTGCATCCCAAACCACGACTTTCAGACCTTCCACTTCTGACTCCAGCCCTTTTGACTGTGAACCTTCTTTCCCACAGGATGTCTTGGTGTCTGCTGTACCCCAGAGCCTGCCCCCAATTCTGTATGTCCTTCCAGTTTTCAATTCCCTCCAATCCTCTGTATGCTCACAGTACAATGGTTGCGTACAACTAGCTACAACTTGCTCTTGTCTTCTTGCTGAACTGGCTTCTAGGCTGTTCATTTCATGAGAACAGGTACAACTAATGCCTTTAATCACTAGACTTTGGTTAAATCTTGTGACCCCCTTTCCAAATTCAACCATCTGAACTTTTCAACAGGTGTTTATATGGCTGTGATAGTCTGGTCTTCCTTTGTATCTGGTGTATCCAAGTAATGCCATCTGGCCGAGAGAACTCCTTGCCAAAGACAATCCAAATACGGGTTTAGTGAGGAGCAGCTCTGAACATGACTTTAAGAGAAGTTACAAGTGGAGTATAAAGACATAAAGTAAAAAGATGTAAAGACTCTGCTAGGAGAGGAAGTGGTTAACTTGGGGTTCATTACAACAATTGTATAAATAGATGGCACAGGATGTCTGGGGCCCTCAAAAGGAAGAGGAAGTGCTTTCCTTTCCTGCGCCAAGGCACTAGGAGGAACTAGGAAACTGGTCATCTGGTTATATTGCTAAAGGCCAATCTTTTCTAACTAGAGTGCCTTAAAACAGTTATTTAAACACCTACATAGGCATTTCAGTAACAGGCAATAAGTTTTCAAAGTTACAAAATTCTTGCAATACCCACCAGCTTAAACGGAAGCTGTAAATCAGGTCAATTCTACTGTGGTGAGAAAGGCTGGCAGGAAATTTTGTCCTTTTAGATTTGAAAAAAAAAAATATGTTTTGACGTTTGGAAAAAAAGTTGTCCTCAAGACTGTCTGTTAGCTAGGAAGTCTAGGTGGCATTTTTTAATTGACTTTTGGCTCTCGTGTAGGCAAGCTTTTTGTATTTCACTAAGACGTGAACCTAAGAGCTGAGAAATTCCTGGTAAATTATTTTTTAAAGTATTTTATAGCATCCTGGCTGCGTTTCAGTTTTGTTTTGTTAGCAAACCAGCCTTATTTTTAGATCAAATATTGTGCTAAGAAGTTTCAGGAGCTTTTCACAAAAAGGGGTTCGTAGACAGGAGTCACAGCTGGGAGAAACAGCTACTTTCCAAAATATAAGCCACCCAGAAATGTACTCTAATTTGAATGCAACACCTGGGGCTTGGAAGAAATGGAGCTACCTAGGAGCACAAAGGGAGAGAAGCAAGTGTGTGACTGAGAAAAAGAGGGCTCCTGTGACCTGGAGGGTCAATAAAGAAACCAACTTTAATAAGAGGTGGGAACTTGTGGGCTGGTAAGGGAGTTCTGCTGGATAAAGCTCAGCGAGAGGGCCTCTGCCAGGGAATTAAGCATGAGAGAAGAGGTAAGGGGAGGAATCCAGGGAACATGGGCAGAGGATGCTGGTGGGTGGCTAGAGCAGCACTTCCTCACTTGGAAAAAAGTCATACAAATTTTGGGGAAAAGAGCACAGTGTAAGTGCAGTTATAAGTCATACAACTTGAATAATGTTATAGGGAATGGAAGGCAAACAGTCCCTGTCTCCTCCAAGGAGAGAGATGATGGAGGCTTTTTGTCTCATTCTACATTTGGTTTGGTCCTGATATTCAAGTTTGCTAATCCATGCCACTTTTGCTACAATGACCTTTTACATTTAAGACTTTGGGTGAAAATCATGGAATTCAAAGAGTTCTGGGAAAGAGGGTTTCAGAATTTCTGAAAGAGATAATTCATTGAAGGAAACAAGGAATTACAATTAAATAACAACTAAGTACATATTACTTCTAGCTTGTGATCCTGGCTGAAAATCAGACATACAAAAAAAATCTGAGTTAAAAAACGAAGAAAAAGAAAATTACTGTATTGTCAATCCCATAAAATTTCCTCTGTTCCTCCAGTGCAACTGAAGGATGCCAAGACATACCACCACAAGCTCCATTTCTCCAAGCATGATACCGACTTAAGAGACTCTGTGTATTAATTACTCACACTGCATCACAATTCCATTCTTATTAAACTTTATTTTAAAATGGGAATGCTGAAGGTTTCCAATTCTGGGAAAGGCCATCTCACTTTTTCCTATGTGCGGTGTCACGGAAAGGACTTGGGAAGCACAATGCATTCTTGGTTTCAAATGCTTAACATGTTCTTTCTGTGGAATGTGAACCCAGTTGCAGTTAATCCTAAAAAAGATCCTGACTCTCATATCTGCCACTGTTGATCTCTTCTGGCCCTGCAAGAGTTTTCCCTTCTGTGATCCCATCCAGGCTTTGTTCTGGCAGCCCAAAGACTGGTTGTGTTCATAGGTAGGCAGTGCTCCCATGGCAGAATTGGGACACTTGCAAATTAGGAGAGTCTGATGGAGGAAAGGAATATTGAAAGGAGTTCTCAGTAGAGTATAATTGGCCGCCAGATTTTTATCTCAAGCTCCTTGCTGAAATTCTACATCCCAAATAAAAGTGTATTAGAAGCTCTGGAAGGTAAAGGATCTGTGGAAGTCTTTTGAACTGACATTCTCCGCACATGATAAAAACGTAGATCATAAAAATAATGTACTCAGATCCTACTTAAAGACGCCATTCCACTCAGTTCCAGCACTCCATGGTTCACCTAAAAAGTATGTTAATTACCAAATATCCAGCTAATATAGTGTATTGGTTTTGCACGGCCTGGTTTTTGGTAGTGGAGGGGCCACAGAGGTGGCTTCTGTGAGAAGCTGCTGGAAGCTTCAACCACATCCGACAGAGCCAATCCCTGATGGCTCTGAATATGGACGTGCCACTGGCCAAGGCTGGGCCACTTGGAGATATTGGTCATGCCTTTGTGATAACCTATTTAAGCAGAAAATCAAAACAAAGTGGGGCACAGTTTTTTCTATTCAGAGAAGAGGACGAGTTGAGAGCATGTGAGGAACAAGTACATGGAGACACCAAGGTCAGTGGAGAAGGAGGGGGAGGAGGTGCTCCAGGCGCCAGAGCTGAGGTTCCTCAGCAGGCTTTGGTGAAGACCATGGTGAGGCAACTGTGCCCCTGCAGCCCATGGGGATCCACGGGGGATGCAGGGATCCACCCGCAGCCCTGGGGATCCACGGGGGATGCAGAGATCCACCCGCAGCCCATGGGGATCCACGGGGGATGCAGAGATCCACCCACAGCCCTGGGGATCCACGGGGGATGCAGAGACCCACCCACAGCCCATGGGGATCCATGTGGGATGCAGAGATCCACCCGCAGCCCATGGGGCAGGTGCCCACGCCGGAGCGGGTGGATGCCTGGAGGAGGCTGTGATCCAGTGGGAGACCTGGTGGAGAGGGCCCTGCTTCCAGGCTGGGAGCAGCCTGTCCTTAGAGGACTGCACCCCGTGAAAGAGTGACCCATGCCACAGCACTTCGGGGAGAACTGTGTGCCCGTGGGAAGGACTCGTGCTGCAGCAGTTTTGGGAGGACTGCTGCTCGTGGGAGTGAAGTTCACGGAGAACTGTCTCCCGTGGGAGGGACCCCATGGTGCAGCAGGGGAAGGACTCCTCTCTCTGAGCAGTGAGAGAAACCACCGGTGATGAACTGACCAAAACCCCCATGCCCTGTCTCCCTGTGCTGTTGGTGGGAAGGAGGGAGGGGTTGGAGGAACAAAGGTGTTTTTAAGGGCTTATTTTACTTCTCATTATCCTACTCTGACTCTGCTAGTAATAAAGTCACTTTGCAAATTTAAGTTGAGTCTGTTTTGCCCTTGGAGTGTTCTCTTCTGGTCCTTATAGCTACTCATGAACCCTTCGTTAATTTTTTTCCCCTCCTCTGCCCAACTGTGGCAGGGGAGGGTGAGCGAGCGACTTTTGTGGGTGCCTGGCATTTGGCCAGTGTCAAACCATGACATATAATTATGTAGAAGCTAGAAAAAACACCAAACAATTCTAGAAAGCACCAAGACCATGTACTTGAGATAGTTCTCCACACTAAATAAACCATTCAAACTCCAGCCTTCAAAAAAGATTTTGCCAATACAGCACACAATGATGAAGCTTGTAGCACCAAGAGAAACCTGCTGAGCAAACAACACTTTCATCATTTCTCTGTGTTATAATAAGTAAGATTTACATCAACAAAAACATATAACAGTACAGTTCCATGATGGAACATGAAGGAATGGTATTAAATTTCGCTTTAGGGTGCAAGTCAGATGAGTTGATGATGAATGAACAAGGACTGCAGATCCATGAGGATCTGATGCAATGTTTTTAGCGTTTCTGTAGTGTGTGGGTAGAATTTAAGTAAAAGTTTTGGAGTATGCTACTTCTAAGAACTTTTGTAATTTTATCACAAGCCTTGTGCTTTTTGGTTTTCCACTGAAGAGCTTCAACACTTGAAGTCAAGTGAAAATTTCCATTTTCATTTCTTCAAAAAGTATCTAGCTCTAGAGCTTCCCAAGACAAGCTTGAAAACAGGGGTCCCCAAGAGCTATCAAGGCACCCAAGGCAGCAAATGTACCACAGTCATTGTTTCTGAAGGCACTTAGTGGAGGTCATAGTTGTGATTCTGTCAGTGTTCTCTGGTGACAGTAGCTGGGAGAACTATTGCAGGTTACTTGCTTCTCGTGGAAATTCCCAAGCTCCCTTCAGCTTTTCCCTCGGTAGAAGGCAATAAATACATACCCAGCCAACCGTGTGTGGTGTTTGAAGTCCTAGGAGAAAGAAGTTTTCCCTGAAACAGGTGAAGACATGCCCACAGTGGCTCTGCCTGCACAGCTGGGCAGGATCCCTCAGCCCACATCAGTCTTACACTGAGTTCCTGGGGCTCTTCTCCAATCAGTGCAGCAGACAGTGGAGGATTCATAATCAGCTCTCTGTTTTCCCTACTGTCCTCTTGGCTGAATGAATCCCAGTTTCAACCGACACCAAGCACTAAATGTGCAAAAATTACATAAACTATCCAGTGGGAAAGGGAAAATGTAAGATTAAAGAGGTAATACTTCTTGAAGAAATGCTGCTGAAGCAAAGCAATGCAGGCAAAACGTGCATAGGGAAGCAGCTGCATGCACCATACTGAACTGCATAATTTTCTGGGATTGCATAATTCAAACCCCTAAGCAATGCACAGTAAGGGTAAGCACCTTAGAGTTACAATTTCCTGTCTTCAGTCTGCAAAATTTCTCAGGCTTTAGCTACAGCAACTGATTTCTGGTTTTGGAACACTAAGAGTAACCACTTGTCCTTTCTTTCAAGAGGCTGTCCCTTATTTCATTCAGTTACTGCAAACCCTTACTTACTCAGCTGGAAGCCCTGAGCCACAGCTGCTGACTGGACAGATATACAACGCAGCCTGAAGGAGCACTATCATTTAGCAAAACTAACCACAAAACTAAACCAGAAAGAAAACACCCTTCAAACCCTTTCCTTTTATGTTCTTCCCTGAACCGTGCTTCTGGAATAAAAATAGAAGATCTTAGACATTTTTTGTTACACTTTGCCCCGTAAAATTGGACTCAGGGTTTCTGAGTTTGCATGCACAGGAATGTACAATAACAAAAGACTACCCAGTGCCTCTGTGAGCAACCTATGCCTGCCTGTGGCTCCTGCCGTGTCTGATCACAAGGACCACTCGATACTAAGGCTGTTAAAACAGCCCCGTCAAGTTTTGAAGAATAAGGCTTAATGCAGAGTTACCTGGAAATTTTAACTCAGGCTCACCAGTCTGCTGACAGAGAGCAACCCCAACCCACAGCAAGATTCACCATCCTTTGCCCATGGGGTTTGCTGCGTGTTGGCTTTTAAAATACTGCAGAGGGACAGCTTCAGAACCCTGGGTTGGAACAGACTGCAACCAGTTTAGACTTTCAGAGAACCAAGACTGAAAACTCTGACAGAAGTACAAACTGAAGACATAAGAAGGCAGACAGTGGGACAAAGGTCTGGGAACAACCAAAAGCTTCATTGTGACTACATTCTTTCAGAGGGACTGAAACAACTGAGTCTGAGATATCTTTGCTAAAGTCTTTTTCGTTTCCCTATACCATTTTGTCATTTGAAATCAAGCCTTGCATGTGTTTATATAGCAATCTCAAAAGTCAAGGATGCTACATTTCGTTTAAACCCCAACCACCAAAAGGTAAATTGGAAGAGTATTGGTGAAGCAGACCCTGTTTACCTAAAACAAGTGCAACAAGGACAATACTTCTAGTTGATATTCAAAGGTGATTGTATCTTTATATTTTATATTTATGTCAGCAATAAGCTAAAGCCCATGTAAGGTATATTGATCCCATTCCCCACAGATGCAGTGCAGACTGAGTGAACGAGATGTAACTGGAGCCTAAGTGTCACTTTTGATGTGCTGGATGAGTTCCATGTGTGCATGGAGAGGGATGCAGCCTGCAATGATCCGTCTTATCAGCAAATCAAGGTAGATCTCTGAAGAAGAAAGGGCATCACCCTGTCAGTAACAAGTGTGGAAACAATTTCGTAGTGATGATGATACTTGCCATAAGACTCATTGTAAACAAATCTAATACCAGTGTTTCCAAGACTCATTCCTATCTTAAATGATCAGGACAAAAAGCCTCATACAGCACCAATAATATAATAACTTCTCTTTCTTTGAGAAAACAACTCAAGACTTGCCTGTAAATGAGCACTTTCCTCTGTGACCCATCATCCCTCAAAGCACAGAAGCAATAGAACACAGTGTTTCATTACCACACAGCTGAGAGGGAAATAATCTATTGTCTCCCTGAATACCTGAAATTGAGTTATGAAGCTTCATCAGAAGTCTTTGGAAATATAAAATATATAAAGGATAAGACAATCAAATGGATTGAACAATCTGTGACTGATAACATTAAAGCTAATATCCACCAAATTACTGCAAAATGAGAGTATTTTCTTGTTGATAATGCTGGTTGCATAAGTTTTCAATTGTTTTTTGTCATCTGCCACTAGAGTTTCAAAATTTAAGGAAAATTTTCCTTTTGCTAGTCCAGGAGACATTGAGGTGGGTGTGTCCCAGGGGCTCATCCCAGGGTTTTACATGTTTGTAACTCGATTGTTTACACACCCAAGCTCTTGTAACAGAGCGGGAGGGAAGATCCAGTGGGGTGGGAAAGAGCTGCTTGCGTATGTGATTTTGGGTGGTCAAAGCCTTTCCAAAGGATAACAGGTGAAACAATTACTCTTCTAAAACAGTGATTGTTAAACTGCTTTCTGCATAACAGCCCTAATCCTTATCTTCTGAATCTGGAAAGATTTTGCAGCTCCTGGAAGCTGCTTTGTACCTTCAGCGAGGATTGTCTATTTGCAATTTCCAATTGTTTGAGTGTGATGAAGGCTTTAGGACATAATGCATTTACTGAACGGCAAACAGCAAAAGAAATTGATGACATTCATTCGCATTTCACTCATTAGAGGGAGATTTTATCTGATAGCACATCCAGATAAAAGGAAAAGGGATTCCACGTCATGGCATGCATTAGCTTCCAAATACCCGATTACATTTTTTGAATCTTGAAAAACAAAATAATATCACTTAAACTTGATTTAAACCATCTTCTCTGAATAATTTTTTAAAATATATTTCAGGAAACTGGAAGCATTCTGGAAGGGTTCAAACTAGACAAAAGCTGGATATGGTTTGTTTGTATGAAGAATTTTGTATACTGAGAGATTCAGTAGCAGGAATGTGCATGTTTCAGGAAGTACCTAGTTCTCTTATTAAATGCTGCTTCTTTCAGCTCTCCAAAACCTGTATAGTGCATTAAGTTCATTCCTACCTCAGATGCAAGAGTGGAAAAAACATTTTACTTGTATAAACAGATTTGGATAGTTTGCAGAAACATGAAATATATGGATTTCGCTAAGCCGTGATTGTAAATTATTTTCAGTCCTACATGTAAAGTGCTTTACAAACTGATTTAAATAAACATTAAATTATATTGGAAAATATTCAAATTTGAATATCTAAAATTTTTGGTAATAAAATGAAGCTTAATATAATTAAATTATGGTTTTGGACATACTAGAAATGTGCTACCCTAGCCATGTTTCAATACATTGTTTACAAGTATTGTCGGGTTGTTCAATTGTCCCTTCTTTCTATGCAAGAAAAGTGATCACCCTGATTATCTCTCAGCCGTGCAATGCCAACAGTCCCATGAGCACAGTGAGTTTTCTGCAGTAAGAACTAACTAAGGTTAAATCTGTTCCATTCTCATCATTATCTTTTCGAGACAACCTCTATGCAACCTGCAAGTGGCATTCTGGGCAGACCTGTGCCTGCTCTGTCTTCACTGGAGCCAATGAAGTTGTGCCATCAGAGTTGAGCAGGTACAAACCCCTCGCAGATGTGTGACAGCAGCTGAAAGGTTTGTTCAGCTGGAGCAAAGGAGGTGGATGGCTGAGCCTCACCTGAAACATTTTACTTTGCTTTATCACCCAATGAAACCAGCTCCAGAGCAATTTCCCAGTAGAAATTGCAACTCTCTGCAAAGCGCTGACAATGGACTTGGTACTGCATATGGCACAGACAGACAGTGTCTCTGACGTTGGTGACAGCAGCAGTGACACCAGGAATGCAGGAACTGATCTAAACTCATAGCTCTTACCACATGCTGCTGGCAGGACAGCAGCCTGCACTCCAGAGTGAGTTTGCACACACGATGGGGCCTCTGCACCAGCTCCACCCTGCAGGACTCATAAACAGAAGCCAGAACAAATCCTGCTCAGGGGCAGGCACAATCCTGCCGACAGTGACGTGACAAGCAGCCCTCTCATTGTACTTCTTGCCCATCCCAGGAGAGATAATTTCATTTGTTCTGGCATATACAACTAACTCGTATACAGTGTATAAATCAAGACGATTCCCAAAAAATGTGTTTCTAGAAGTGCACTGAGGAGTGAGGGTTTCAGCAGAAAACCCTATACAGTGTTTAGGGTTTCTCCTACCTGCTGGGAGGTGCAGAGCACAGGGGTGATCTGCACTTAGTGTCAGTTGGCACAGTGAGTCACAGCTGCTGGCCTGCTTTCTAATTGCTCACATAGGGACCATTTGTTTCCTGTTGCACAAAGCCCTGTCTCAGGCTAGGAGAAAATTACCAGAAAAAGAAAAACAAAAAAGGCTGTATGATCACTCACTGTAAAACAGTGCTGCCAGGGCATCTGTAATTTTCACTGAAGTCAGCAAAACCCACAAGTAAAAAGGGTCAGGCCCTCCCTTTGCAACAGGTAGTAAGTATAAATGTAAGTAATTTTTTAGAATAGTGCATTTCAGCACAAATGCAAAGAGTGCTCATGCACGCAGGAATGATGATCTGGCACTACGACTGCAAAATGAATATTACCCATGTTTCCCCATGGAGCGGGGAACAGGAAGATGCACACACACTGCTGCCTTCTGTCAAAGAGCTGGGCAGCTAGGACAGCCAAGGGAGGGGAAGAGGAAAGAAAAAGACATGCTGTAACTTTAAAAACACTAATGTTTTCCTTACTGTAACACAGTCTCTTATACAGTATGAGAAGAAGGCAGCTTTTCGTGATCCCTTCTCACAACAAGGTAAACCACAAAACTCTGGAGCTGGTCAAACAGT
Source organism: Daphoenositta chrysoptera (assembly GCA_013397915.1). NCBI lineage: Eukaryota > Metazoa > Chordata > Aves > Passeriformes > Daphoenositta > Daphoenositta chrysoptera. Next base: position 118,121 of record VZRO01001702.1, read on the forward strand.
TTCGCTCAAAGCGAAAAAAGAAGTTATTAAAAAAATGAAGGAGCTTGGAGCATGTGCTATGCAAGGCACAGTTTTTGTTCAAAACCCTTTCCTCCTATGAAAAAAAGGTGATATTGGAGGTTAGGATTTTTCCTTTTTTTTTTCTTTCTCTCAGGGAATTTTCTTCCATTTGTTGCCTAAGAGATGATAATGATGATACTTAAGAGAGACAAAAGATGTAGCCAAGGAGGAGGGGGAAGGGTGCAGCTGGCGGCAGTCTCTTAGCTCAGGGGCTTTCTCTTTGGAAGTGCAGAGATACCACGAGATTTTGGCTGGGGGTTAGGGGCTGAGCTCAGCTCCTCGCTCTCTCTCGCTCTCAGGACCAGAGGGGAGATTGTGCTGCTGTTGCTGTGGGGAGAATTCGCTGCCACCACAGAATTCCTTTACTGCTTCTTCCTTACCGTGGGTGAGCCTCTGCTCTTAAGAGCAGCCATTGAACTGTGACCTTTTCAATGCCTGATCTTACTGGGAAGGACCCTCACCATCTACTCGGGTGCCTCAGGGGAAAACACCTCCCTACTCTGAGGGAGCATCTCCCAGCTGCTTTCAGGAGCCGCGCTGCCGCTGCACAGCCCCAGCCATTTTTTGCTGCTGCTGCTGCTGTGGGTTTTTTGCTACACTTTAGCCTGACAGCAGTGCCCGCTGGGACCTCCCACTGCTTCTGTCTCTGCAACTGACTGGGGCTTAGTGCTACACTTCAATTCGCTGCCCCTGGGGGCCTGCTGTCTCTGCCGTTCCAGCCGCTGCGCCGAAGTCCCTGCTGCAGCCCATTCCGCCATCACCGTGTGGAGAGAGGCGGCCGGGCTCGCGCCACAGCGCCCCCTGCAGGCGCGGGGGAACCATCGCACCGCCCTGCCCGGCCGGGAGCCACCATCGCCCCTGTTGGCCATGAGCAGAACTGCACCGAAGGGGAAAGGGCCCGCGGCCGAGAGAGGCCTGTACTGGGTTCTGGTTTTTTCTGTTTGTTGTTGCTGTTGTTGTTGTTTGTTTGGCTTGTTTTATATATATATACATATATTCTAGTAAAGAACTGTTATTCTTTTCCCCATATCTTTGCCTGAAAGTCCCCTAATTCTGAAGTTATAATAATTTGGAGGGTAGGGAATCATACGTTCCATTCCAAGGGAGGTTCCTGCCTTGTTTGGCAGACACCTGTCCTTCAGATGAAGACAGGTGACAAGTTCAAAATTGCTTATCTGGACTTTTTCAAAAGGGTGATCCAGTTTTCCCATTTGAAACAACATTTTTCTTCAAAATCCTGGCAACACTGTGATCACTTCTGAAAAGTTCAAAATCAAAATGAAATATTTCACATGAAAGCAATTTTAAAAAAAAAATCTTTCCATTTTGCTCAAAAATATAAAGTGGTTCCTACTTCTGCTCCATGCAAGCTCTATTTCTGCCCTCTCCTCTGGGGCAGACAAAAGATAGAAGCAGCATTCAAGGCACTGTGGGTAGCTGGAGCCTCTATCCTTAGCAGCCCACAACATTTCAAGACAGGACCTGACCAGAAGCAAGAGCTCAGCTGGAGGCATGAATGGAAGAGCAGACTTGAGGGTAACACAAGAAAAAAACAAACCTGGTTGAGCACCAGGTCATGCCCACAGGAAAGCACCATGATACTGCATTTTCCTCAGGCTGAGGCCAGACTATGCCACACAGCACAGGTGACAAGGCATGATTATAGAACCCTAGAACCATGGAATATGCTGAGCTGGCAGGGAGTCACAGGATCATCAAGTCCATCTCCTGTCCCTGCACAGACACCCACCCTGTGCCTGGGAGCATTGTCCAAATGCTTCTGGAGCTCTGGCAGCCTTTCAGGCCATGACCATTCCCTGGGGAGCCTGTTCAGTGCCCCACCACCCTCTCGGGGAAGAACCTTTCCCTGATATCCAACCCAACCTTCTCCTCCAGCCGTTCCCTTGGGTCCTGCCACTGGTCACCAGAGTGAAGAGATGGGTACCTGCCCCACTCTTCCCCTCACAAGGAAGTTGTAACTGCAATGAGTCACCCCACAGTCTCCTCTGCTCCAGCTGAACAAACCAAGTGCCCTCAGCCACACCTCATATGGCCCCTCCAGACCCTTCACCACCTTCATGGCCTCCTCTGTGCACTCTCCAATAGTTTCATGTCTTTTTTTTATTGTGGTGCCTGAAACTGCCCACAGGGCTCAAGGTGAGGTTGCACCAACTACCAAAAGGCTGCTTTGCAGGTGCCCCAGTTTCTTAAGAAAACTCCACCTTTATCCAAAAGCCAAAGCTGCTCCTGTAACTACTAGGTTCACTCTCTCAGCGGCTTTTACAAAGGACATCTTTGGTGCCAGCCCTGTTTGTGCAGTGTTGCCATCTGTCAATCAGTATATCTCCCCCAGTCTTCACACACAGTGGCACAAGGCCAGTGCTTGATCCTACAAATTACCTATGAAGTGTTGTCTGGCAGACTACAAGCAGAACATAAGATGCAATCTAGCTGCCCCTAAGAAATGATTGATTTCACTGCATCAGCAGATAACATGAGCTGTGAATTCCTGTTTGAGATGCACCAGAAATCAAGAGACATCAAACTCCACACTAGCCTGTTCCAATCCGTATACACAGACCAGCCAAAGTCAGTGTCTTGTTCCTTCTCAGCACCTCTTTCAAGCATCCTCATTCATGAGGCAGGTGATACTCCCAGCAGTGACCCTCTGAAGGTGAAGTATATAAAGGCAATAGATGGTAAAGCATTAGGCAAGGGCACTATCACAGGTTTTCAACAGCAGCTCTTGTCCTCAGAGCCTTCTCACATGGAACAAGAGTCAGTGGTACTGGGAATATCCTCACCCAACTGCAGCCTGCCAAATTTGGCAGTTTAAGGGGGTTAAGGAGGTCTCTTTAGGCAACAGAGACAGGACCTGCCAAGGACAGGTTAGCCCACCCAGATGAGAAACTGATTTCTTTCCCACTGACTACAGATACAACTCAGCTTTGGCTATATGACAGCTTTGACTACACGTCCAGGATGAGGGGGGATGAATACTGATGTATCACACACATCCTCTGATCCTGGCAAGGTCAGCCAGGGATGGATGTTTAAAATGATTTTTGGTAACCCAATCTTCAACTGGGCCAAGTTTCCCATTTGTTGAGGGGATATTAAGGTCATAAGGAATGCAGAGTGGGCATATTGACACCTCAGCCAATTGAATAAGTGAGATGCTTTCAGTGACAGCATAGGGAAGTTATAGCTTCTCTGAATCTGGATGGCAAGAACTGACCATAGATGCCTAGTTGAGAAAGACAAATTTAATGTCTTTAGTTTGTCTCCAGTGTTTAGTTTGATCCTATGATGTCCAAGGACTCCTTTGCTGCTTTACCCCTCTTTGCACAAACATGATTACATTAAGCTAATCCCCAAACATTCAATAACTACACATTATTATGTCTCCCCGTTGGAGTAAGGGAAAATCATATTTGTTCTCACAGAGAAGGAAGTGAAGTACCCCAGACATGACCTGCCCACAGGCAGGCAGCAGCTGAACTCACTCAGGGGCTGTTATTTCCAGCCTCCTGCCCCTGCTCCTGGATCTCTGTGTAACTGTTTTTTGCTCTCTTCCTGTTCTCTCTTACTACAGCAAGAGTCTGCAGACTGGCAGAGATATCTTGATGACTAATTGTTCTCAGCCTAAAGATCTCTACTTGGTGTTAGAGATCCTGTGTTTCAAGGTGTTTTCCTTGCCCCTACCCTCCTTCCTTAAATGTTTTCATCAGCAGGATGCAAGTTTGATTCATCCAAGCCGTGCTTTCTTCATATATATTCCAAAGTCTCAAGAAATGAAAGGAGAAAATTCATCAGAAAAGAAAGGCAAAAATTCTATTTGTGTTTAAAAAAACCAACCTGTGACAGTGACCTCTACAGCTCAGTATGCTTTGGGAGAACACCAGATGAATTCCAGATATGGCAGGCAAGAGAGAATCTTGACCATGCTAACTGCTGCAGAGCTGCTGCAGATGTAGAATCCCAATGGCAGATCACAAACCATGCCACAAAACGCTGGAAGGACATATACAAATATGTTTTCTTCATCCTAAATGCAAAAGCGCACCTTTGCATGCAAAAATGTGCACCTCCCTTTCTGCCACCTGTCCTTGAACAGTTAATTTAACCATGCAAAACAAATGACACTATCATTTCACTAGGGTGGGACCAGGCTCTAATTAAAAAGAGAAAAATGAAATGTACTCTCCGAGACTTAACAAAAAAGTGATGCAACTTGAAGCTTTAAGGGTGAAAAAACTCCACAGAGTGACAGAGGGAGAGCTGTCATATCATATGTGCTGTGTATGTAGCTGTGATATGACCGATCTTCTGAATCTGCTGTCATCAAGAAAAGTTTCTGACAGACAACAGCCCAGATCTGGGCAGAAAGACAGCCCTTTTTTCAAGAAGCACTGTGCAGGTAAAAAAAAAAAAAAAGATCACATTGGCAATCAGGGTTCATATTTATAGCTAATACAGGCTAATCTCAGGATTGAGTTTTGAATCTTTCCTATATAATTTTTATAAACCCAGAAATGAGAACCATCTACTGATTGCTGTATTAATTTATCACCTGATCTAGTTACATAGGATTAGTAGACCCTTTCCTTTTTTAATGGGATTTTTAAAAATGTCAACATTCCATCCCATTCAACAGCTTTTACATCTTTGCAAGGAAGAAATCTTTTCAAAAATCTGATCTTTTAATACCATGAAGTAGCTTTTGTTTTTTCCAAAACTCAATAGACAAGCAACCAAAAAAAAGTCTGGCCCACCTGGAACACTGTAACAAGAACAGCAGCCAAGAACACAGGACTGTTTTTCCTCTGAGCCTCAATTACAACTCTCACTGCATGTTCTCTTGCCAAAAGAAGCCAGCCCCCTTCTTCTGCCTCTTCCACAGAACTGTAATAAGGCAGCACAAAGCAGGAGGTGTTGTGTCTTCAAAACATGAGTTAACAACACACTTTATTTAGCCTACTCCTGATATTCAACCTACAGCTCCTGGCAACCCAGGTTACAAAGGTTCCACCACAGTCTCTCTGCATTCCATGACATAGAAACAAGAGAAATCTCTCACAATCACAACATGGTGCCCAAGAGAACCTTACAAATTGCTTGTTCATAAACCTTGATCCAGCATGAGAGCTGCCCTGCTACAGCAGAGAGAAACACAGATTTCTTATGGCTGCAGTGCTCTGATCTGCAGACAAGAGTTGTACATGAAAACAGGCCCTTTGTCACAGCAGAAACAATCACTGATCCAGTACAAACTGGGAAGTGCAATTCACATCTTCCTGGGCTGTAACACACAGAACTCCCTGCATAGACCTTCACTGGTAAGTGCTGGGAGCAGCCTGTGGCCCAGCGCTCTCTGGAGAGCTGCTGCACACAGGCACATTGCTCTCTGCTCAGGTTTCAAACTCTCCTGTCACTCATGGCACCTGTGTCCTGCTAGAACAGGCTGCAGGCCAGGCTGCATGTCCAGCATTTCTCACATGATCTGCCAGTGGGGCGGGCAGCTGAGGGACAAGGAGGGGACAGGGCTTGCCCAGGGCACCCAAGCCAGCAAGAGTATGGAGGGACAAAGTGTGGGTCTGTGTGGCTGCCTTTGCAGATAGACTCTGGCCTGCCTTTCTTACTGTACCACAGGGGAAAACCCAACATAGGATCACTTCTGTGCTTGTTTTCCAAAAGACAAAGCAGCTGTCAAACTTATACCCCAAAGGTATTCAGAATTAGGGTTCCACAAGCTCCCTTCATCATACTGCTGCCAGTGCGAAAAGCAAGGACACCATTAGCAGTGCCGGGGTCCCATGATGGCCCTGCCACAGAGCTGGTGTGGGACATAGTTGTGCCCATAGTCTGGGCCTCAGGTGTCCCCCAACACTCTACCTGTCTGTGGGGCTTCGTCTGTGAGCTCTCGGGCACAGAGAGACCCTGATCTCTGCAGCTGATCTGGGTACTGTCAAAAATGATAAACACCATATCACCTTCTGGGCTCTTACCACCACCACATCATCACACCAGCACAATGCACCGAAACACACTCTTTAGGACAGAGTGGCTGGGATATATCAGAAGATGGGGGGATATCAAGTATCACTACAAAGAGCCTGCCGCACAGTGTGTGGAGCCAGATGGGAATGGCAAGTTATTTGTTCCAGCTGTGTGCTAGTCCCAGGCTTGCACCCAGCTGAGCCTGCAGAGGTTCCTCTGCACAGTGTCACCCAGGAAGAGGGATGAACTCTGATGACATGCCATAGTAACACTACAGACCCAGGTCAAGTCCAGCATAGACTCCTGCTGCCAGTTCCTCCTCAGAAACAGAAGTGCAAGTGAGGCAGAGGAATCTCAGTGGCTCTGGGGAATCCAGCTGTCAAGGCCGACAGGGCCATGGTGGCTGGCCCTGGGCACACAGTCCAGTCCTCTGGAGCACAGCGCCAAGAGCCTAGAATTAGCCTTGGTGGCAATACAGCTGTGTCTGTGCAGAGCTGCATCTGAGTGGGGCTCCTGAGAACAGCCTGAGCTACCCAAAAGTGGATCTTGAAGGAGCCAAGCTGGCTGAGTGCACCCAGGACACACAACGCACCGTACTTACCAACAGCCCACAGCTGAAAGCAAGCTGCCAGCACTCAGCTGTTCTCATGACTCATGACTCCAGTTTCAGATACGCTGCCTCTTAGTGCAGATCTCAAAGAAACACTGATAACCCCAAAGCACGTGAGGAAATACACAAATAACATGGTGCATGGGAGATATGTAAGCTGCTCATGAAGTTGGTAGAAATCTGATTTCTAGTGTGGGAAGCTAGTTGTCATTTGAAATGGGAAGGAATGATTGTAGACCCACTCTGAATAGCAAAGCAGACTCTGAATAGCATGACATGGGCATTTCCATTCCATTTAGCAGGGAATTCCCATGCAGCACTGACTGCAGCCCCCACTGTTGCCCACTAAACCTATGCCAAATTCTTGGGGCTGTAGGAGACCATGCCTGCCTCCCCACCCCAAGTTTCATGATTTATATTTTTTTAAAAAGTGGGCTGAGAGGTGGCACAGGAAGGGGAAGTGGCTCATTTAGGCTCCTAAATCAAAATAGGAATAAACAGAAATCTGAAACTCCTGCCCTCAATCTTGGTACTTTCTGGATCCTGAGACCAGAACTCAATTTACATTTTCTGGGTGTAGGCAACTGTGCTGCAGTTTTGGATTTAAAAGATCCATGATGTATTGATAAGAAGTTTGCTTCAGAGGAAAAGTTATTCCATGTGTTGAGCTTGTCAGTTATATAAAACATGGCTGTGCCACTGAATTGAAGGCATGTGTGTTAAGGAGTGTGCCAATGGCCACAGCCATGGACCAGACCAGAGACTGAAATCTCCACAGCAGTGGACTGGAGATCAGCACTGTGCTGGCCTGACATTAGTTTAATTCCTTATATCCTTTTCCTGTTGGGGTTAGAATTACTTTGAAAACCAGCGGTTCTCAAGTACGTTTTTGTGGGACCGACTAGTACAGAGATGGCTTACCTGGACAATTAGCTTATTTTCTTTATCAGGCAGAATTCGGTAGGTATAAACGCAATTCCGGTACCTGGAACAGACAGGTGATATGGTTAGACCATGTCCAGAAGGGACATAGCATCCCTTCACTGTGGCATCCCTTCACTATGGCATCCCTTCCCGTGAGAAAAGACATTGGAAAATCCTGAGACACATAGATTGCTTCATGCACAAGGGTTTTAAACATTTCTCTTTCTTTCTTTACCTGGAGTCTGTGGACTAACACAAACCTGAAGTGTTCCTGGTCACTAAAACAGGAACATCTGCTTGCAGATGTCACTGCAGAAAGTAATATCAGCATTAGCTCAGATGGAATTATTCAATTCTTCTGGCCGGAAAGAGAGAAAACACCAAGTGGCTCTAGCTGTCAGTAGAGCGGGCGTCTCAGGAAGAAATGAAAAAGCAGAAATCCAAAAGGCAAAGGGCCAAAATCAGCAATAAATGAGTAAACTGAAGGGCTAGTGCATTGACTTGTATTGGAAAAAAGCAAATAATATATTTCAGCTAAATCACAGCACAACAGATGATTGCCAGGCACATTTTTATCCACAAATCCTAAACCACAGCCTAAATGGAAACCCATCTCACTATCCTCTTGTGGATGCACACTGTACATGTGCATCTGTAGAACACCCACAACAAATATTTTGTCCCAGCTAACTTCAATTAGACTCTTATTTAAGGGGAGATGGAGGAGTCTTGTGCCCAGTGGAGGTCACATCAATGCACGGGAGCCCAAGGGAAGCCTGAACAGTGCTGTAAGCTTGACCTTCCTCAGCAGCTGCTGAGCTTTGTGCAGCTCACCCAAGAAGTATTGACTAGAAAATACATTTTTACCTTTCTCACAACAGCAGAATGATCAAATCTTTTGAGTCATCTGCAAAGCACTTAAAAGATACAATATCGCTTTGAGCCAGCAAAAGGTGCTGGTTCAACCCCTTCCTTCTCAAAAGAAAGAACAGAATCCACAGGATCATCAAGTCCAACTCCTGTCCCTGCACAGACACCCACCCTGTGCCTGGGAGCATTGTCCAAATGCTTCTGGAGCTCTGGCAGCCTTTCAGGCCATGACCATTCCCCGGGGAGCCTGTTCAGTGCCCCACCACCCTCTCGGGGAAGAACCTTTCCCTGATATCCAACCCAACCCTCTCCTTCAGCCGTTCCCTTGGGTCCTGCCACTGGTCACCAGAGTGAAGAGATGGGTACCTGCCCCACTCTTCCCNTATATATATATTTATATATATAAAGCTTCCTTGGTTCTACCAGAAACACTGCACTACCTGTGGCATTTTCACAAAATGTGGGCTGAGGTCAGCCCCCCAGCTGGGGAGATCAGGCAAATCAATTAACATCCTAATCTCTCTTAGAGTTGTGATGTGAGTCTATTCATCATATGCCTTTCAGAATCATTCCATGCAGGAGAGAGAAGACTGCCAGGATTTCAGGCAGCCTTATACAAGGAGTCACAAAGAGACATTGGAAATGAAAATAAATTCCTCGTAGATCATAGCTGAGTCTTTCCAGGGTGTCTGGAGGATTTGGTCATATATCCACATGAATGTGTGTCTTTTGATAGCATTAATGCAAAGGACACAGAAGAATTCAAGCTTTTTCCAGAGCTCGTTTCACAGGCATCTGTTCATTCACACATCTGGTACAGATGGAAGTCACAGACATGATCCCCAACTGTAGGGCAGCTAAAGCACTTCTAATTTCACCAATCCCAGGGCAATCAGTGCCAGGTGAGGATTTGCCCCAAGGAAGGGTATGGGGTTTGGTTTTATGTGTCAGTGCAGCTCTCTTACACCATTTCCTCCTGCTGATATGCAAACAGGGCTAAGAATTGCTCATGCAGCTGATGTGTGGGTGGAGGTTATGAAACTGATAAATGAAGCAGCTCAATTGCTCTTGCTCACAAGAGGACCCTCATGTGTTCTTCACAGAAAGTGCCCCATCACACAGACCTTACAAGGCTGCTGTCAATGCTTGTAAAGAGAAGCTGAGGACAAGTAAGATCAGTATAAGAACAATGAAAGAGGGACAGTTGGGTGAGACAGGAGAAGGGAGGAACACTTCCTAGGATCAAAAGCAGGAATCCTCCTTGCCAGTCCCCTAATTTGGTGTGTGTGTATGGAGAACAGGGGGACTCTTACTCCATGTTTACCCTTAGGCTTTCTCTCCTTGGCATCCTGACTGTCAAATTATGCAGTCCCAGTTATCGCCACATTCCAGGTCCTCCCTAAAGCTGGGTTGCATTCAGAATTGCTCAACCATTGTTCAGGCTGCCCATGTGGAGGGTAAATAAAACATCAGCCTCAGTTTAAACAAGTCTCCAAGTACTTGTCATCTCCCTGTCCTCTCAACCAACCACAGGAGGAAACAGTGTGACAAGGCTGGCATTTTCTCCTTCCTCTCCTGCTGTATGTTTTTATGCACAGGTGATGATGTGCATATTGGGAGTGTCTGGAGCACTAAACAGGGCTGCTGTGCTAGGCCTGGTGCCAAGTGTACCACGAGAGAGGCATGATGTTGGAAAGGGCATCTCACAGGCAGGGTCCTGTTAGAGGGCTCCCAAAGCTGCAGCTGGTCCTTGAGTGTCACCTCTAGAAGTGTTGTTAGTCCTGCAGCCATTCATGGATCAACTGCCAACAGAAGACCCTCTGGAGGAATGGTACCAGTCCAGGTGCAGACAACACTAAGCAGGCTCTTTTGGATTTCAGGATTCAGGCATTCCCCTCCAGGTGAGTAAAAGAGCCCATTTCCTGTCAATAAACTCACGGATCAAATGATTTAGGCACAGAGAAAGGAGGAGGAAAAGGGTTTTGCTTCCTGCCTTTTATGGGGCAGTGTGACTAGAGCAGGGGACAGCAGTGCAGGGGGAGGAACATTCCCCAGCCTTTCACTGTCTAAATGCTGCTGCTCTAAGTTTCAGAAAAGAAGGCAAGGCACTCTTAAAAGGCCCTGCAAATACACCTCCCCTACTTGTCTACATTTATAGAAACTGTGTTTTTCTAAAGCAGGTCTTCAATGAAATAATTATTTCATTCTATGATATTATAATAATAAGTGCTTTTGCTGGATCTTGATTGATCTGCCCAATAAATATTAGAGCTTTGTAGAATATGACGTTTCTTTTTCAGAGCAAATTTCATGGTTTTTTGTTTTCCATATCTATGCACAGTTTTCACTTTTTCTTTTTCAACATAATTCTCTTTTGTGGAAACAATTTGCAGTCAGCCTTTCAATTCTCCACTCTCCCATTCTTTGTCTCCAGCCTCTCTATTTTTTAAACAGAAGTAACAGAAGAGCTCAAACTTCAAACACCTCCCAGTCAATAGCACAGCTGAAACTGATACATCTCTGAGGAAGTTTTCAGCTTCAGCAGAGGTGCCCATTTTGTGGAGATAATTTTCAGAGGGAAAGACTTATTCACCACCTCTCCACAAACTAACTGCAAACCAGCATAAGCTGAAAGCCTGTCAAATTGTTTGACAGCAGTCTGTGTGACGTTTCTCAGACTGTAATTAATGCCAGCCGTTTGCACCGCTGATCCAGCTGCTCTTGGCTGCCAAGGCAGGGTGCTCCCCAATTCTTTAATCAAGACATTCATATTAGCCACCTCAGAATGGATTTAAGAACATAACCTTTGGCTACCGGTTCAGAAAATTATGGTCTTTATATTGTTTCTATTTCCTGATTCCATGTCTCTCAAGTCACAAAAGGCTTTCAAAGCCGGCTGCATAAACATTTACAATGGAAAAACTTAGGCAAATGCATGTTAGTAGGCATTTTTGCAGCACCTTCTCGTTCTATAATCCCCACCATCACTCGGTGAAAATATTTTGTGTACATACTGGTTACAAGTCAAACCAATGGGGTAATACTAAAATCACTCAATGGAAGCAACAGTCTGTTCTAGTAAATTGTTCCCTTACTGACCACTCGGGCCCTCAGCCTGTGTTACAGGATTGTCTCTCCTCCCTCCTGCTAGTACTGGCTATTCATCTGCAGCTGTCCTTCTTTCTCTGTTCCCTTCAGAAAGACAAAACTCTTCCCTGTGTTGTTACAAGCACCTTAACAGGCAGGCACCGAGGCTCTCTGCACCTTGTGAACACGCCCACTCCCCAGCCACCACTCTGTGGCAGTCCAACACCTACGCCCCCGGGGCAGTTACCCAGCCCCATGCCGCTCAGCAGCAGACAGCGCTGTCACCAGAATCTGACCTCAGAGACAAGCAGTTAGCAGAGAGTTATAAACAGCAGCACCACCTTCACCACTACAAGAAAAATACTTTCAGACAGAAAATGAGAAACCTGCTTGTAATGTAATTGGGGGGGGTAAAGATGAAATTAGTTTCATTAATCTGCTGCAATGTGGCAGCAAAGAGGATCTGACAGAGTCCCACAAAGGCTCTCTCGATCTCTCCTAAGCAAGGAGCAACTGTCTGATCTCTCTGTAATGCAAGGTCAAATGTCTCAGATTTTACCTAGTGACTTCAGCCTCCTCTCACCCCTGCTCTCCTGCCTCCACGAATAACACCTGCCCCTCACAAACCTGGGGCCGGAGGCCTTGCTCTCTGGTTCCTGACCTAACCCAGAATGGGGAGATCAGGGCTGCCAGCACTTCTCTCCCTATTTCCCACATGAAACATATTAATGATGCAGGTGGAATCACTGTTGTGCTGGGTATACTGTGCACAGCTCCAGGAACTATTTCAAGCCTTTTGCTGAATGCAACACGGTACAAGCAGGGAGCTCAAACATACACTGAACCAGAGCAAGAAAAGCGCCTGGGAGGGCTCGGGACTGAGGTCACTAAAGATAAGTACTTGACCCAAGTTGTTAAGACACTTCAGAATTTCAAGAGGTTATTTTCTCTCAGAGCACAGCAGCAGTGCCTTTGCTCATTCTCTCCTTTTGAATCAGGGGCAAGAGCAGCATGAGCAGTAAAGCAGTACATAACTGAGGGTTTATTCAGCCTGGCTCCTAACCCTTCCCCACCCCTTGGCCCAGTCAGGTGAAACCAGCTCTGACGAGGGCTGCACATTCCCAGTGAGTACAGTGCCTGTTTACCTCTGTGCTGGGGAGGGGGCAAGGGTAACCCCTGCCCAGCAGGGACAGCAGTGTGGGCTGAGGGCGCGGTGAACGCTGTACTTACAGCACGCAGAGCGCATATGCCGAAGCAATTGACTCACTGGCCCTCACAAGGAAGCTGCCATCCTTGCCTACTTTGGAGAGCAGGTCTTCAGCTCTGGAGCGAGTGATGTTGCCGTGGTACCAACACTGATCCATCGCTGGAGCTGGAGGGAACCTGAATGCCAACACAGGAGCTGCCAGAGCCGCCTGTGTGTCTGTGTATAACGATCAGCCAGCTTCAGCTCACCAGCTTCCTGTTTCAATAGCACAGAGAGGGAAAGGAAACTCAGCCACGGACAACTTCCTCAACTCAAACAGCTCAGAGAGTGAGTGTGACATATCCCTGCAGCCCCCATTCTCCCTCTTCATGCTGCTGCTGAAGTGATTAGCAAGTCCATGTTCCCTGCCTTTCCCTCCTGCTTTGTGTCCCAGCTGGTGATCTCTTCTTCTCCCTGACAGATTCAGTCCCCCAGGCCTTGGTGGCCTGCCGTCCTGTTTATGATCTCCTGCCAGATTCTTTGAGTTTTCATCTTTTTCCTGTCTGTCTGTCCTACCCACTACAGGTCTCCATGGGGAATAAATAAATCTCTGATCAGAAACACAACATGCATTATGATACATAGCACTGACTGCCCCATTCCTGCCTTGACTAGTCCTCATATTTAGCTACGTGTGAAGAGGGGACTTCAAGGAACTGAAAAAAAAAATTACTACTGTACGTCTCCATGCACAGAAGCAGACTGAAAGGCTGATTTGCGCTGGGGATTTGTGACCAAAGCTGCCTGTCAGCTACTGTGAGATGGATTCAAAGATCTTTCCAACTCTAAATCCCCAAAGGTGGGATAGAGCAAAGCGGTGTCTGGCAATCTGCTTCAGAGAGGGAAGAACCAGAGCTTTCACTTCCCTTTTCTTTGTCTGTACATCTGTCCCTCAGCTATGCTGTGTGGAATGCTTAGTGCTGCATATCCAAGACACGTTCGCAGCAATGCCAGGACATTCCTACAGGGGCACTCCCTGCATGGCAAATTCGGTTGCCTATCCTGTACCTCCAACCACTCTGCCCTCTGCACATCCACATTTGAGCTATAGCTGAAAGCAGCAGCTGAGCTGGGACTCAAAAGTCCAGAGGCAGAGGAAAGGTGTAAACCCTACTAGCCCTATGGTTCCCAGAGCCAGGAGAAGCACTGGAACCACAGTACCCGGACCATGCATGAAGTGCTGTGCTGTACACCACATGGACAGCAAGGCAGGAGAGAACAGACCGTCATTGCACAGGGGGAGGGCTAGAATGTGTGGGTATGGAGAGGGAGAGTGAACCAGCACAACCCAGCATCCATCCCTGCAAGCCTTCTTGGTGCTTTCAGTTGTGCAGAGGCTCGGTCTGCAGTGTCCAGCTTAACCTCTGCACTGAGATGAAACGGTGGGCAGCAGCAGCCCAAAGCTGTGCGGCCAGAACAGGGCCCTGCTAGATGAGCAGAACTGCTCCATGCAGGGCTTCCTGTCCATGCTGAGCAAGTGCTGTCTGCACACCAAAATTAGCTCAGCTGAACCTGGCCTTCAGCTCCACCAACATCCACACAGGCCGCCTTTAGCAGACAAACTCCTACAGATTTGGGTGCCTGAATGTAGTCTGACACTGAATGCCATGAAGTGGCTCTGCCAGTGGACTGTAGCTATAAGCTGCAGAGTGGTTACAAACTATTCTCCCAACAAAAATGACAATCTGCATATGGCAAAGGCACCGTGCAGCTGCTCTGACAGCCCTGCCTGGCCACAGTGCACTGCTAACCTCTCCTGCACCAACTCCTTGGGATTTCTGGTACCTCCAGTAGCTTCTCTGGAGCACAGCTGCAGCAGGAAGCAGAACAGCTCTGAATGTCATCCACTCCTTGACCTCCCAGTGCTCTCCATGCAACAGACATGTATCTGGATGCAGAGTGGACAGAGCTGCCCACAACATGAGTTTTGATAGAACAAAACTGTTTGGAGAGCTTCTTCTGATCTTCTGCAAACTAACACCAGGTACAAGCCCTCATCAGACATCTGAGACTAATTAGCTGCATACTTAGCTCCCATCCCCCCCACCACCAATGCAGGTTTTTAGGAAGTTGCTGCTATTTCATTCAAACCCCTTGTCCAGGCACACACTACTCCTTGACTTGGAGACAAAAACAAGGGGAAGGAATCCAAATATAAGTGATGATTGTGGCAATTGAATGTGCAATTGCCACAATTCCTGTGAGTATTTCTTGGTTCTAAAAGAAAGCACAGTACAGCTCCAGCTGCTCAAAAGGTGAATCCCAATCCCCTAATATAAACAGCTCTGTGATCCCTAATGGCTTGTTAGCTTGGAATAATATCTCCAGGACACTACAATAGACACTTTATCTAAATTGGTTTTTCTATAGATGTCCAGGTAGTGTTGTACCAGATGGGTGTCCACTCACCAGCCTCTCCAGAACCAGTAAATAAATACTGTCTGTGGCATCATTCAAGATGTACAGTGGTCACTCAACCCCCCCACTTATATTCAGCCTGTGCACTGTATCAGCATGGGAAGTGCCAGGCTTGGCCAGATAAAAACTTAAGGATGTATTTCCATGTCATGAAACTGAAGTATTCCATAGTACCTGATGAGGAGGTTAAGTCTGTTGGGCAGCAGTTAGCTTTGCTGAAATCTAAATATACCATTCCCTCATTAGGCATCAGTGACAGTGTTGGCCACAAAGTTATTTAGACTCTGGCTGACATCTAAAGAGCATATGAGTAATACCCAGAAAGTACTGGCTACTTGAGCCAATCTGCTACTCCAGCCCGGCATGTTACTGACCTGCTGCTTGGGAGAGGCTTGACAAGTTACAAGTGTGTCTGTGAAGGTCATGAGATCCCTTCACTCCCTTGCTATCTGCAGCATCCATGTGCCCTGAAATAAATCTCGATAGTGAGGAAAATCAGGGCCTCTTTTCCCACCACCCATGAAAGCTGTCAGTAGTAAAGGGCAAGGTTGGGAGCACTGTGCAAGTAGAGACCCACAGACCTGAGTAAGACACTGCAAAGGATCCTATGGGACTTGCTAGTGTTCACCAAAGGGGACATGTTCTGAGAGACCTCTGGAAAGCAGGTGGTTTTTTTCACCAAGAGGGCAAACAAGTATATTTTCCTTGCAGTCACTGAACATGTGCACACATGCAGGTACAGCACACAGGAAACAAGCACAGACTAGTTCATATGCAGAATTTTGTCCAGAGGCATGGATAACACTTTCCTAGCTCCATCTGCTCTCATGGGTCTCCCCTGGTAGCCCTTTGTTTCTGGTCAGTCCCTTGTCTAGTCATTGTATAATGCCTCCTTTCAAATCACACTGTACAGTAGTAGAATAGAGTCTCTCTCACCAAAACTAGAGCTGTTTCCTTCAGAAATCTTCTGAAACCCTGTCTATGTTGGAAAGCCTTCCAGCTTGAGTGTCTTATGCTACTCTGGCCTTGGTCAGGGCTCCTTCCTCTGATACTGGTGCTTTTTTGCTGGAAGTGGGGCAATGTTATTTGTTTGACATAGTGTCTCATATGCCAGTAATACTCTGTAATAGCAAGACATGGGGTTGTCAATGATAAGAGAGTTGCTATGTGGATCATAGCTTGACATGTGTGTTAGAAAGACCAGCAAGCACTTCCCCTCCTGACTCTAAATTGGGAGCTCCCTCTGCAGACCTGTCCTGATCCTGCAGTTCCAACACAGGCAAAATGCCATTTTTGCCACTTGCTCTGTCCCCCAACATGGAAGGGTCCTGGTGTCCTCAATGACTCCTACTGTCATTGCTCAGGGAGAGGGCGCAGCCAGAGCACACAAGGCTGTGGTTTTCTTACACACAAGGCAGCCCCAAATGCACTGAAGAAGTGGGCAAGGCATATCCCAAGAGCAAGGCATCACATGGCCTTGCTGAAATAAGGAGACAGAAAGTGCTGGAAATTAGAGGTGCCCACATTCCTACACTGGTTGCAAGAAGCAGTGCTCCTTACCAGAGCCAAACCAGTTTCCTGAAGAAGATGAGAGCAGATATAGAGTAGTAAGCCCAGTGTCCTCTCTAGAACTTTCTCCACAACTTACTAAATACCACTTGGCATAACCCTGCAGTCCCTGTGCTGTCAGCACACGTGTCCCTGAGGAAGCCTATCAGAGACTTCAAGGTAAGAAGTCCTATACAAAGGTCACACTTGTTTTGGGCACGTGATGTGTAAAAAGGCAGCCAAAGGGAAAGGCAAAAAGGAAGAACAGGCAATAGAAAACAAAACCAAACATTTAAAGTTGTATGTTTAATAGACTTCACAAGCTACAGACCCAACAAGCCAACACCAAACTACACGTGCAGCAGGAATACAAAAACCCTTTTGCTGAGGGATAAGAAATGACAGTGAAAAGCATCAGCAAAGATATTTTTCAGAGGGATGCTGATGGAAAGGCTTGAGACTCAGTATTCTGAGGGAAAGGCTTGCTTCAAGGTGAACATGACAAAAATAATCTCTTCACATTGTCTGTGGGTCCCATATTCAAAGAGGCAGGAGAACAAAGGTGAGCCATCAGGCCCAACACCCATGTACTGCAGATCCGAATAAGCACATAGGCCCTTGAAGAGTATGCTGGGTTTTGTCCAGTGTGCTGGATTTAAAGGGCTTTTGTTGAGGTAAATTCCTAGATCTTTTCGACCCCTTGGGTCTGTAGGATGAGTGTAGAGCAACCAACTGTCTTGACATCTGGCATCTGGGGGAGGTGGAAAGGCAATAACACTTCCATGGCATCCAGAGGGAGGTTCTATTAGCATTTCAACCCGCTGGCCTCCCTTGAAGTCCAGCCCATGGTTGTAGCTGACAGCCTGGATCCTGGCTCCCCTGCTACTCCTTGCATTGCAGTAAAGGACCTTTCTGCCACAGGTGTGCACCTCTGCTACCTGGCACTCCACCGCACTCTCCTCCCCCACGAAGTTCCCCATCTCCCACGTTGTCCCATGGTCAGAGCTGATGAAGCAGAAGGCATGAGGGATGGGGTGTTGCTTGGGGTCCAAGATACGATAGGCATAGGCAGGAATCACAAGGCTCCGGGCCTCGTTGAGCAATTGTAATCCATGACCCGGCCCCACCGCAAATGTGGCCCAGTTCTTGTACTCATTCCTAATGGTCACGTCGGTGACATCCTGGGCAGTGCTCCAGGTGCGTCCTTGGTCCATGCTAGTGACATAGCAGAGACGTACCATGTTGATCTTTGTCCTCAGCTGATGCTGCTCAGAGATCTTTCCTGGGACAGCTATGAAGAACAAGATGAGTTTCCCCAAGACCTCATTGTATACCGGGCAGGGGTTCATAGATCGGTGGTCTTCCAGCTGTGCACTGACAAGGGTCTCCATCCTATTCCACTGCCAGGGCCCGTGGGAAGGGAGACAAGAATGGAACACACTGTTACAAAGAGAGATACAGTGCAAGGATGCCTGGATAAAAGCTACAGAAGAGCATGGGAAGAACAGAAACAGAATAATGGATAAGGCAAGAAATGGGAAGACAATAATCTGGCATTGCCAAAGGCAAGTGAAAGTTATTTAGATGACAGAAAGCATGTACACTTCACCAAGCGGGTGGGCTATGTCTTTTTCAAGTACTACCCCCTGAGGAACTGATAGCTGTGTATCTCAATGCAGCTGGTGGCTGATGACACCCTTTAAAAAGCTACAGTGGCTGAATTTTCAGAAATCCTCACAAATGTATATATATGGCACACAGACATGCCCAGTGGTCAAAGTGTGCTAGAACAGACACTGTGCTGTGTCAATGTTTTTTAGGAGGTCACAGAGAAACCCGAGCCCTTTTCAAACATCCTGGATGATGACAAATTCCTTTTCATTCAGGCTCCTCTTCTTCCACTTTGATCAGTATGTGAGTGGGCATCCCAGCCTACATTGAGGCACCTTGCTAGGTCTGATTGCATGGCTCTGGTGTCGAGATTTCGACCCTGAGCTGTCTGACCCAGAAAACAGGTCGCAGAGCTTGTGTAACTACCCAGCAAGCCCTGTTTTCTTCAAATGAATAGCACATAACACAATCATGTTTCTAAAGCTAACATTGCAATTAGAAAACTATGACTACATAGTGTTATTGGCTTGGTAAGCAAAGCAGTAGCTTACAGAAAGATTGTATTAATTAGCTTTTCTGCCCTTATTTGTTGATTGGCCTTTTTGTTCATATATTATCTTTTCCTATCCAACTAATATTAACTTTTATTGAATATTTAATATTCCATTTTAAGAAACTCTTGCATGTGAACACAAATTAGTAAGTTTATGACCAACTGAACCTCACTTACTGAGTTACAGGGAGTTACACAAGATGTTACCTGAATGGTATGACACTGCAGGTGGGCTCAGAGGCTACTTCTGCTAGGCAGATTCCAGCTCTTAAGAGCCTATAATCTAAGACAACCAATGAAGGTTTGGAATAGAAAAATATAATTACTTTTTTTCTTCCCAAGACATTAATGACTTTGCATATGCAAAAAATTATTAAAGTTTCCACCACTCCCAGCCACCCAGCAGCATAAGTGTTAATAATAACTGGTAGGTTAATAAGGTAGCCAATTCACTGGCACTAACAAACTAGACACTTTTTTTGCATGGGGACACTAGCTATTGTCAATTCATTTTTAAACTCGAAATTAGTCCTAAGATGATGAATTAAAACAGAAAAGAATAGTCACTGATCGCTAATCTCCTCCTCCCCACCCTTGTGGCATTTCTTCCTCTTCATTGAGGAATTTCTGCCTCTCTGCCGCATTTTTCCTGCTACAACAGGATTTTTGTCCCATCTCTGTATCTGCATGCCCAGCTCTGCAATGATGGGTCAAAGCCACCCCTAGAATATCTACTCCACTTTAGTCCCCCCAACAGCTGCCCATAGGGTTGAATCTCAGCAGTCATAACAAGACGTGCATTATTTATAGGCAGATTTGTCTCATGTACCTGAGGAGGAGAAGCTGCCCTGTCCCTTCAACAAGAGGGCAAATACATTCAACTCATTTGGGGCAGGTGGGCAGAACAGGGGGCAGTGTCCCCACTTCCTCCCCGCACTGATACCTGAACGTGCTGCGTGGCTGGGTCATACACGCCTCTGCGCATGGTTATCAGCTTGGCATGTTCATCCACCAGGTCCTCTCGTTCCTCAGCAAAGGCCAGGATCATGCTGAACCGCGGCAGGTAGAGCAGGGCTGGAATTCGATAGCTCCAGGTACCATTCCGGAATAACGTTTCTTGCTCCAAGACAGGGAACGCAGCCATTGTGCTAGAGGGAAGAGGACAAAGCACACTGCATTTTGACCCAGTGAAGTGTCACGGGGCAGATTCCACTGCTTTTTGCTCTCTCTGCTCAGTGGTACCTGTCCTCCATTGAAACATACTTTCTGCTACTTTCAGCTTTGTCTTTTCCTTCTGCTTTTCCAAAGAGAACCTATGCATAGTATAGTAGCTGGAACTCAGGCCAGACTTACCCCAGGAACAGCCTGGTTGGTCTGACTGGAGTGTTGCAAGGTAAGTACACCAATTACAGTTAATGAAAAAACTGTGCTTTGTTTTGTCTTTTTAATTAGATGCACAGGCAGGGGTGTTTTTTTTGGTTTACTCTGTAATTCAGAAGACTGTCTCTGTTGATGTTACATCCAAAACTTGGCACAGAACTTCTGCTTTCCCAATTATGAGCTTAAAATCCCATATAAATGACACACTGGGGCAATCCCTGACCCCAGCTGTGCCCCAGTTTGAGGATGGTAAGCACTGAGTATGAATAAGGAAAGGAAAAGAACACTCCTCCTTCCATAAGATCAAAGAACAGCCTGAATGATGTCACCTCGCCTTGGGTGGAACTTCTGACCAAGCAGAAACCTTATCCTCTTTACAATGATTTAAAAGCAATGTTATGAAGGAAAGCAAACATGAGGGAGAATTTAGGGAAGCTGCCTCTGTGTAACTGGTCTGTGCTATGCCCCCACATAGCCACTCTTCCTCTCCTCAGACCTACCTGGCCCTCTGTCCTCTTGCACCAAGCCTCTCCAGTGACCCAACTCACCCCAGTAAAAAAAACAGTAGATTGAGCGAATTTTATCTCAGCAGATGGGGGAAAAAATAAGAAAGGGAAAAAAAAGGAAAAATATAAAAGGAAAAAAAATAATTCTCACATCATGCACCAGAAACTGAAGGCTTGGATATCCCTTGCTCACCAGAGAAGGCAGGGAAGAAAAAAAGAAAAATAAATATTAAAAAAATCAAGCCTTAGATCTGTGAGTCATTGAGTGGGTAGGATGGCAGGAAGAAGATGACAATACACTATGAGTAAGAAATTCAAATGCCTCCTACCTCGCTGAGGCAATACTTCCTGCACTCTTCTTTGAGGAGTCTCCTATTTACCTAAATCTTGGAAGGCGCTATAGCGGCTACTGGACATGGATCAGCTCCTGATGTTCTTGAAGACTGCCTTGATAATTCAGGACCAGGTATGGTGGCAGCTTTAGAGTGCATGTACCTACCTGGAGTATAGTTTGCACTCTTCCGTCTTTAAGAAGATTATATTAACCATCCTAACTAACATAGACTTGGTCAATAATTTTTTTTTCAGTGTTTATTTCTGAGTTAGGACAACTCAGAAAAAGGAGTTTAAAGGATAAACTGAGTTTATCCTCCAGACAAATCTGAAGCACAAGGCTAGGTGCTCACAGGACCATACATTCCACTCTATCCAGATCCATAGCTAGGCAGTGAGTATTCAAATATTCCTTGCTTTCACCTTCCAGGTGCTATAAATCAGTGAGATTTTTGAACTCACAGCACTACTCAGAAGGGTCTGAACTGGACTGCTCTAGCTAAAGCCAGCTGTACAGACCACAGCAAGCAACAGCTCCACTGCCACTCCAATCCAAAGCCACTCTAGAGAGAAGTCTACCTCCCAGGAGCAGCTGCTCCCTCCTCACTGTAGCAGGAGATAAAGCAGTGTGAGGAAAGGCAGCAGCACTGCTACTCTACAGAGTGCCACCAGAATGGGGTCACAGCTATTCATGCAGTAACATGAAGGAAATAGGAAGACCTTCCTAGAACAAATAACTGTGCTGTTCGCTACTTACCAGCATGGATCTGGCTATTTATGGCTCTGAAACAGAAACTCACCAGTGTGCTTCCAGACTATTTAAAGGCAGATTATTTGAAGGGAGATTAGTCAGCCTGTCCAGTGCAGCACAGGTTCCCTAGCATTCCTGCTCATGATGCCATCCTGATCTTGCAGTCCTGCTTTGGAGCAGTGCAACAGGGAAGGAAAAGAAAGGAAAAAATTAAAGGAGAGGAAGAAAAGGCGAGAGAGAGAGTGTGAGCGAGAGATAGCCAGGCTGGCCCATGAAGCCCTTGATGGAAAGCCAAGAGACCTGTGCCAGGGGAGGCTGTGTTGCAGCCTGCTGCACACGAGTCCCTCCCATGTGAGCCTGTCACCTGCACACAGCTCTGCCCACACTCTCAGTCCCTTTGTGACACACTCACTGTGAGTGTCACAACATCTTCCACTTATTGCCAAATGGGGATTGAGGAAATAGTTGAACTGGGAATAGCTGCCATAGAAACAAGCCTCAGGTTCCTGGACACAGCAACTATAATCACGGAAAATACTAGAATCAAGTGACATTTCAGCATCTCCAGAGACTAAACAGAGATATGTGTGAGTGTGTGTGTGTATACACTTGTACATACACTCCCTACACACAGTGTGGGTATTATGGCTGTTTGCATATATATACACACTATGTATCCATCTGCAGAGAAACTTTTCCATGCTTTTTAAACACACAAAGTCAGTATTTAGCTGCTTCTGCCTTCTCCCTTGTGGATTCTGATGCAGAGATTGAGTCATAGCAGTTTGAGTTTCACACAGAATCAAAAATGCAGGATCTTTAAATAAGCTTAAAGTTCATTTTATATATATATATATATATATATATATATACACACATATATATATACTAAAAGAAAGCACAATAGTGCTGCTTTGTCCAGCCAAGTGAAAGGAATTGATTTTTCTTTTGACCCCAACCTGTATTCAAATGCACGCCCAATAACTAGATCCTCCTGAATAAAAAAGAAGTAAAATTGGCAAATTATTGACTGGACAGCCACATGAAGAGTGTTCCAATGCTCATACTCCAGGACTGTGGGAATTCAAATCGCACATGCCAGTCCCTCCAAGGCTACGTTGCCAGGGGATGCCTGTGTCCATGATGCCACTCGGTTCCTAAACCCTACTGAAATAGCACTGCCTGGCCTGCAAGGAAGCAAACAATGTTGCAGCCAGCATAACCTAAGGACACTGGCAAGACAAAGATCACAGCAATATCTTTTGAAATACTAAGAGCTATATTGAAAAAAAAGATAAGCTTCTGGGAATACGAAGGCCTGAAACACAAGCAGGAGACTGGAGAGCTGTACACATGAAGACAAAAATTGCTCAGACCTGTGTCAACTCAACAACCTTGGAGAGAAGAGTCAGCTGTACTTTTGTGAAGTATAGGAGTAAGAAAGGGGAACTGGAGTTGATGTGGTAATTTTCTTCCTAAGAGAAAAGAACGTAGGTGGTCACCTCTTTCTGGATGACAGAGGTGCTAGTGAGGAGAAGGGAAATTTATCATGTAGCCATTAAGCCAGTATCCCCTACTGTGTTTTGGTATTTACTGGAGTATTTAATTTATTTTCCAGGCTTATCCCTGCAAAGTGTCTTGTTCAGGGAGGCTGATGTTTACCTGCAATTCCTCTCCAAGGCACGAGGGAAGCTGCTGCACTGAGATCCAGCACCTCACCTCCAGGCAGGACTGGGCAGACAGGGAAAGATTAGCACAGTGGAAACACTTAAGAGAAGGGGGAGTTAAACTGGAGGAAGCCATTACTCATCATTTGCAAGTTACACAGCTGTAATGATTTCCAAAGCAGAGACTGTTTCCAGCACACCAGAAGAGTCAAAAGAAGTAACAGTTGTCAACAAGTGAATCTATGGTGAATTTAAGGCCTGGAAGAAGCCCAAGTGGCAGTAAGGAAAAGGTGCTGATAGACACCAGGAAAGGGTACTTGTTCCTTCCACTTCTGTCCTTCAAGGCAGCTGACATGGACTTGGAGCAGGATGAGCCATTGCATGTTTATTTGCTTTAATCCTCTCCAAGAAAAGTGAATGAAAAGGATAACACTTCCACTGACCTCAGCTTCTGTAAAAACCTGCTCTGAACATGTTCAGTACCAAGCTGAGATGACAGCATGTCTTTAAAACAAACCCCCAGAAATGAGGTAATATGCTGAACTCGATACCTTGGTCCCCCATCAGAGAACTCTACACTCTGTGCAGCAGGCAGTTTGTTCTTGAATGATTTCAGATCATGTCCAAAAGAACTATCCAACCCATTCAGGGAGAGTCTGGGGGGAAAAATACAAACAAAAAAATCCAGAGAGAATCAAGTGCAAAACCCAACAAAAATTCTGCTTTTCAAGGCAAGTACAAGAACCCAGGACTGGTTGTTCTCTACTCAACATCAGACCTGAACTTATGGTGTTTTCCAAATGTATAAAGTTAACCAAACATTATGCCAAAACACACTCCTTATCTCATTTAAAGGAAAATAAGACATTTCTATTGGGATATTGCACAGAGGGGTCCCAGGAGTAGTCGCATTCCAGTTGTATAGGGCTAAGAAACAGAAGACCCAGTTTGCTTCTAGAATACTTGCTGCACAGTGTACTCCTCCGTGTAAGATTTCCTCCCTCCTAAGCAGCATGACTGTGCCTGTTTCTGCCAAAGCCCAGCATCAGAGCGCTCCATCTCCAGCCTGCTTATGACCTTAGGCCAGACCTTACACTTAATCTAGGATATGGAATTTCTTAACAAGCCAGGCAACTCACATTTATTTAGTCTACTAAATTGTTCTCAATGTAAAGTCAGAAAGATGTTATCAGCAAGAACTGTCAAACAATAAACCTTAAACAAACTAAGACATTCAGAATTCAAAAGTGAAAAAGACACAAAACTGCAATTACTTTAATCCAGCAGCCAATTGAACTAAACTTTTCAACCACAATAGAAACAGAAAGTTTCTCATGTGGTAAAAACTTCACACCACATTTACAAGGGGATTTTCCAGCTCCCCAGTACATGCTTTCCTAACAATCAATCAGTGTCTGCTTTCAAACTGTTGTGGCTCAGCTTGGCAGTAGCTCCTGTGCCCTAAAGTGGAGGTTTTCTTAGCAGGAGAGAGGAATTACATGAAGCAGCAGTATTTTTCTTAAAATATATTTGGTGGAGGAATACACAAACTGCATTCCTACTTGAACCTATAAAATGTTGTATTTACATTTTTAGTTCCTAGCAATGTCCACAATTATGAAAAGAGAAAAAGAAATACCTTTTTTACTCTGTGTCTTCTGGAAGTCACGTCAAAAAGGGAAAAAAAAAACAGAACGAAAAGGCAATCCTATTGGATTAGACAAAAGGGAGGCTCACTACACTCTTACCACCTAGTCTCCAACCCGCAAAATTATTTATGTTGGCAGCAATGTCAGTTGTCTTGGATTCCCAGGAAAAGCTATCAACTGGCATATAAACACAAGCTTACATTTAAATAGCAAACCTGTTCTGCATATAAGGGGTGGTTCCATGTGAGCCTGACAAACAATAGGGAAGGACTTTTAAATTATCGTAATAATTAAGCAGCATTTTTCTACCTGCATGGGTTGGCGCACTGTGGCACAGCTGTTGGCTCTATACAGTTCAGCATGCTGTCTTATTTCTTGGTTCTCTACTCCCCTGGTGCTGAGGAGGGCAGAGTTCCTCTGGTTGCAGCATGTGGACTCCCAGTGCTTTCTCTCAAGAGTACTAAGCTCTGGGGAAGTTTGCCAAAAGAACCCACAAAATTCTCATAACGAACGGGTGATGGTGCTGTTATAATCTGACATTCTGGCTCCACATACCTCCAATCCATCAACATGTTCTTTCTGGATAAGAAATGGGTTAATACAGGAGTGCTCAGACAGGGATGCAGGAATGACATGCTAATGCATTCAGGTGCAGCTCCCAGAGCCTCTGTAGAAGTGTTCCAAGGCCAAACTAGCCCAGCAGATGCAGGCAAGCAGCTACTGGGGGGAGCCAAGCAGGAAAACAGGGAGGAGAGTACAAGCCTAAAGTCACACCTGAGGAAGAAGGGGGCAGCACCCCTTCTCCCAGCTGTGCCCTGGCTGGCTGAGAGGCAGCACCTGGAGCTGCTCCAAGTACCCAAGCAAATAATTTCATAACTACATTGTGCTACTGCTGTCAGAGATGAAAGCAGTATCCCATTTCTGGCTGCATCCCTTGCTTTCCCCTCTTCTCTCCTGAGTTTCTATTGCTGCCATTAACACTTCTTGCCTTTGAAGTGATCTGAAGGAATGAGAATAACAATCCTGTGAACAGATCTTGTTAGTCATGAAAAAAGAGGAAGAAAAGTCTTCTCATTTGATGGCAGTTGTGGTTGCTCTGTGCAAGCCAAATAGGGAGATGCCAAGGTGTGGATTTACAACCAATCAACTAACAAACCAAACTAAGGTAATGCTTCTATATTACTCTGTTTCTCTTGAGCAACTCTGTATCCTTCCTGTGCCAGCAGGATGCTCATTTTACCTTGGCAAGCCATCAGAGGATGTCAGACTGGCAGAAAACTAATCCAGAAAAAAAAAAAGTGAACAATTTCTGCTAGATCATTGTCCTGGACTGCGTCAGAAAGAGTCCATCAAGCAGCAGAATCTGCAGTTGGAACAGGAACATGAAGCTGCTGACAGGAGGAGCACAACTCACCACCCAGACTGGCACTTAGCCATTGGATCTAATAGCTGCATCGTAAAACCACACCCTGTGTTTACGAACCTTGCCTAACCGGGCAAGTAAAATACTGCCTTAATTGGGGCACACGAGAGAGGACCGAGGGCATTTGTATCTCACTGTCTTACCTGGAAACAAACCACAAGTCAGTGTGAAGAAAAGTCCCTCCAGAGACAATGTCATTGATATCTACCAAATACTTTCAACAGTGGCTCCTGGAGAAAATCCAGAGTCAAGTAAAGCAGAAGTAATTAATGGAAAAAGAGAGACATGAATAATTGCTTTATGGATTTCTTCACCTTTTTTCTTCTCCCTGGCTAGCAGCAGTGTTACTCAGGTGATTTTCTGAGTCACACCCTTGGCTTCTCCAGCCAGCCAACCCATAAATACTCATTTGTTTAATAGAAATCACCTTTCCCAGCTGCAGCTTAAAACTGGTTGTCCATCTCTTCTGAGTGGAAGTCCCAAGTGTGGCGGCAATGGTTCCATGGGCTATGGTGGCAGCATGCACATGGCAGAGTGGCTCTGCCTCTGGCCACCTCCCACCTTCCCTTGTCATCTCTTCCTCTCCAAGATTCCACACATTCCCCTGCAGCTGGCTGGGGTGCCCCACCTTTGACCCACTCCCCAGGACCAGTATCAGTATCAGACATGGCTGTGCAGAAGCCAACAGTCTAGAATGGCTAAAACTACTCCTAAAATGAAGGATGTGCTGCTTAGTCCTTCTGTGAGGTTAAACTGAGTGAATCCCAGTGCCTGTGCAGGACAGCCTCACAATCATCACAGGCAACCTGCACTGCTTCCCTGAAGTCACCAACACCACTGCCAGCATCCAGGCTCCAGCACTGCTCTTCAGCCTCCAGAGCACAGACCTCTCCTTTCTGATAAAAGTGCTTTCCCCAAACAACATGTTGTGTTCTGCAACTGTTTTACAAAACTGTTCCTTATAAACTATCAAAAATGGATGTCTCACTGCAGACATGCACAGCCTGACCCTCCCTCTTTCCTTTCAGTGTAAATCAAAATCAGTGTCGCCACTGAAGTTTAAAACAGGTTTAGGTCTGATGAGGATTAAGATCTATTGTTCCAGACTTACTTCGTTGCCCTTATATCTGATTGTTGTAATGAAAACGTTTTTTAAAAGGTTAAAAAATGCAAATGGGGTGTGTGGGTGCATTAATAAGAGGATATAAAAATAATGCAGAGGATAATATAATGACAGATTTCTGAACAATAGAGCATTTGAATTTGGAGGACCGTGTTCAGTTTTGGGTGCCACCTCTTAGGAAAGATATGGCAATAGCTGCAAATGGAAGCTGAGGAAAAGAATTCAGAAGCTAATATTCGTGAGCATATGTGAAAAGAAATTAGCAGGAAAACAAGAGATGATACATTTAGTCAGTGACACTCAGTCCATTAAAAATTATCAATGTATATTTCCCTTGCAAAATGCTCAAAGATGAATCCATTGATTCCCAACACCATTAGAAAAGCAAGGCTGGCTCAGGTAATTCAGTGCTTTTGCTAGGCTGTACAGTGTAGCTGCTGTTGTTAGGCAGCTGTAGTTAAAATCAAGAGGTTTGTGAGGTTAGATAATGTGCAGCAGCAAACAGTACTGCAAATTTTAAGTTAAAACACAATGTGCTGCTTTCCAGGCATTGAGGAATATGGCATTGTTGGTGCAGAAGATAAATCCTATAGACCTGGGCTTTGACTAAAAGTTTGTTCTGACAGGGGAGGAAAAAAAAAAACAAGCAAGAAAAAGCCGAAGTAATAACAATTATGAATATAACAGGCAAATGCTAATGCAGAGCTCTTTGGGAAACATGTTTCGCTGGATGAGAAAACGTCCATTGTTTTCTTGTAGTGCCAATTCTAGTTAAGGAAAAGAGCCTCTGAGCACATTTGAGACCAGCACCTCACTATCCTTATCAACTGTAGGAGCAACAGGCATAAGGAGCAGGTACTCTCTGGGTTTGTACTATTTCACACTCCACTGACTCCAATTACATTAATTTTGATTTCCATCAGGAGGAGTAAGCACAGAATACTGCTGCTGGTGTCTCTCTCACAGTCAATACAACTAATTTCCTCACCTTGTTGAAAAAAATTGGACAAAAAAAAAAAATATTCCCTTAACTCAAAGGGCAACAGCATCACCCCATAGCAGACTTGTAAGCCCTCTGGCACTCCATGGTGAGTCGTGGGTTTGTCACAGGGAAACTTCCTCACCCTGTGAGACAACACCCGATAAACAGACTTCCTATTATACACATTACACCATTTCTCCATTTACTTTACCCATTTGGAACACAAAAGAAAAATACACTTTATTTTTGTTAACAAAACGAATGGCATAATCTATGGGAGGCAAAGGAAGAGAGGTGGTGAGGCTTGAATACAAAAAGAGGATTGTAGAAGCAGGATTTATTTAGCCCTCAAAATAGCAACACTGAGAAGGAGTCACTGTAGCAATTTAATGACTGGAAAATGCAATAAAACCGTAGTTCCTTGCTTCATGTACTCTGCAGTGCTTGGACACTCAGATAAGCAAGTCTGAAGCACAAGGCTAGGTAGATTCACCCTGGGCAACTCTTGCAACAAAGAGGAGCCCAAATTCCACTGCATCCCTCGTTCCTGAGTCCTGCCAGCTCTCAGACCAGGAGTGCACAGGCCTGATGGTGACCTTGATTAATCATTACAGCATTAATTGCTGGCAGCCCTCTATGCCCAGGCCAGGCATTCAGCTGTTGTAAAGGGACGTTGACACTGGTGACCATGAGTCTATGATGTCTGAGCTCAGATTATCCCAAGCTTAACTCAGTGAACATCTTCCATGGAGTAGGCTGGGCATACAGCTGCATTTTAAAAAGAATAATGTTGTTACCAATTAAAATATTTTGAAATTAACAAGAGACTTGGCAAGTTAAGCGAACTTCAAAAATAAAATAAAATCCAAAGGAAAGACTAGCATCAAATTCAGCAGGTGATGTGATGCTTTTTGTAAGAGTCAATCCAACTGCAGGCTTAAAAATACCAAGTGAGTTATCCAAGGATGAGGGAAAAATTCTCTCCCAGGTATAGCACTGATCTAAGCAATTGCTATTATTTGCCTTCCTTTGAAGCACTGGGCCTCAGTTGCCTACAGAAGAGGGACATTCAAACCATAGCAAGCAAGTAGCCTGGTAATAAGAAATTATTTCAAGAGGGAAAATCATCACAGGCATTTGAACCGAACCAAAAAGCCTTTAAACCAGACTGGCTCTGCTATACCCACTCCAGTGCCCAGGTATGTGAACACACATGAAATTAAGAAATGGCAATCTAAAAATAGTCATAAACATTTAGATGTTTTCATCTCAAATGGCTGTAAATAATGTAAAGCAAGATCAGTTTCTCAGCCAGTGGGCCTTAAAAGTGGAAGCAAATACTATTTATTGTTTCCACTTACTTGAGTTTGCAGATTTGGACCGACATTTCACACAGTTGTTAAAGATTTATACGGGAGTTTTAACAATGCCCTGTCATTAAGCCTTGGCACAAACAGTGCAAAGGACGTTCAGGGCATATTTGTACTAACTTATCTGGGTAAAGAGAAAGCTGTTCCTTTAAACTGTTTGCTGTGACTCTGGAAACTGAGCAAACAAAATCTGAGGGAAACTTTACTCTCAAGCAGAACTGACAGGAAGGTACAAGGACTGAAGGGCAGCAAACTTCTGCAGGACATACCTGCCTCTGGATTCACAACTGAATTGCAAATCCCTAACAACCTGGGGGACTTTAATTCAGACTTTTTGGACCTACCTCATCCAAATGAGAGACTGGCTCAGACCCTGAGTGTCAGGTGAGTAAAATCCTGTTCTGGGGGATGCTGAAAGAGGAACTGCCCGAGGAAGAAACCTCAGGCCACAAACAAAGGCACAAATCCAGTGCCTAAGAAAGAACTGACTTTGCTCTACAAGCAAAGCCACACAGTCCTGTGCAAGCCAGAGAGCACAGTCATGACACTGTTGAAATACCGGCTGATAGAGAGGAGAGACACAACTGGCACAACTTGGCAGGCATAAAACCCACCACCCACAGGGAGGAAGCCTAGTCAGAGGGGAGACCCAGACTGCACAGAATGGCATTAATGTGACCAACTGAGCAGCAAACATTCCCAAACCAACCAAGCTGTGTGTCTTTTTCCAGAGGCAGCACAAGTTGTGATTTTTCCTGTCAAACGTTTATGTGTGATCTTGCTTTAAAAAAAAAAGTATAAATGAAGACAGGAAATGTGAAAAACAGCCTGTTTTCCTCTTTACTCGAGGCTGATCCTTCCCCGAGCCAATTTTTCCTTTCACTCTCAGGAGACCAATTGCTGTGAATACAGTGTAGCTGTGAATTCTGTCACAGCAATTATGTATCTTTTTAAATGCACAAAGTAAACAAGGACTCAAATTTCATAAGAACAAGCTAGCTCTTCTGATCTTAAACTATCAACAGATTTGACCGTTATAGTGGAGCTATCACTTTCAGACCTAGTTGAAAGTAGGAAACTGCACGAAAATAATGAAAACTATTTAGAATAATTTTGCTGATCCTGCAAGAAGTACTAATCGGCTGACATCCACTTTAAGATACGGACAGGAATTTTATTCAGGGTTGATTTTCTACAGATTCAGATTGGGACTGTTAACTCCAGTCCGCTTTAAGAACAACTGTAAATACAGGAGTATGTGTGAAACACCACAGTAACTGCCAGACAAGAAGAACCCAAAGAACCCATTGTCCCACACTGCTGTAATTTGGCGAGGACATTTGCAAGACAATGTAAAACGCTTAAACAATATAATTACCCTCATCCCCCAGGCCAGTGCCTGGGGATTTCAGTCAGATTTTCCTTTTGAAAGTAGCTTGTTCTACGATTTCTATAGGCAATTATCATTTCCCCCCCCCCCCCCCAATAGTTACTGGAGGAAATAATTCATGTTTCCAAGCAGCACCCCATGGAAACTGCTCCATCATATCGAAAATAAGGAAAACTCCGTACAAGACTCCGTAAAGCCTGAAACAATGTGGAAGTTTAATTTCCCTCTTTCCTTCTCTTTCCTATGTGAAAAAACAGGTCAAGCATGTTACTCAATCTGCAAAACTTGGACTTTGCTGTTCCAAAAGGGAACAATTCCTAAAACAAGAACGCTTTTTCGGAGCAGTTGCAGTCAGCTCAAATGAAACTTAAAAAGAACAACAGGGCCACTGAGGAACTAGAAGTCTAGACAAGATGCCTGCTTTTCACTTGGGGACTGAAATGTAGAAAACATCAAATGAAGAATAATCAAAACCAAGAGAATATTCAAACTTGTTCGTTTTTTCCTTTAATTACAGTATTCTCCATAGTTCTTTTGAACACATCAGGTTATCTCATGTTTTGCTCTTGCACTTACATTGAGCTCTTGCTCACGTAACTCAGAAGAAAAAAGACTATGGAATAAATATAGGAGTATTCACAAACTATAATATACTGCTCCCAGTCTAGAGATGGGGAACTAAGACTCAGGAAACACTGACAAGATTGACCAGAGAACTGCAGTAGAGCTAAGAAATGATATCTACTCTCCCAGGACCTGATCCTGTGCCATAGCCATGAGATTCACTACCCTCATTCCAGCCTTCTACTTTCTGTGCTTAAAAACTGGGAATGAAGAGGAGGGTAACAACTGCTGTTAGAAGGAAAGATCCAGAAGGGAAAGTTTTGCCAACCTTTCCCAGCACTTGGGTAAAGTGGGCTATAGAATCACGGTTGTGGACACCATGGCACTAATTTGACAACAAGATAGAGACTCCCTGTGGATATACATGCAGCCAGAGCACTGCACATATCCCTCGTTTTCTGCAGAGCCATGCTGGCTAGTGCTGCAGCTGGCAAATTAGAGGCAAGTGGGGAAGGCTTGGGGTTGATTGCCAAAGCCCTGGGCTAGTCCCCTAGTACTGGGAGAGAAGACGCTGCTCTGCACTTGCTGGAGCTGCAGTCCAGCAAGCTTCTCTTCCCACCAGGGTCTAAAGAGGGCCATTCTGAAAGGGAAGTTTGCATCGGATGATGCTGTTTGCTGATGAGTTTCCAGAGTTGTGTATCAAGTGTTTTTCCTGAGTTACTAAAGACCCATGCAGAGTAACAGGCTGTAAGAATAGAATCAGCTTATGTCGTGTTTGAAATTAGCTGAAATTAGCTTGATGCAGTTGACAAGGATAGCCTGGCATAGCAGCACTCCAAACCTGCCTGGCTTTTAAAACCAGCAATAAACCAGGCTGACAGGATTCTGATGTCTCAGTGACTTCTGCCTCCCTTGCAGCTACACATTTGCAAGCAGATTCACCAAATTCCTTGAACCCTCCACCCAGTAAACACTGAGGGAGGAAAAAGTGAGAGTTGTACTATTTCTTGGTCAACAAAATTAGCTTTCTCTTTCCCTGCTTCTGTATGGAAGCTTTCAAATGAAAAACCCTATGAATTCTTACCTCTCTGCAGTTCAAACAACCACCCATGCTCATTTCTTCCATAACAAGCGTCTCATACGGAACTAGCAAATCTAGAAATAGAAATGGGCATCATTATATTTTTCACCAGGAGCAGTAAAGGTCTTGTCTGCTCAAGGGACACTTCGCCTGTCTGCTTACTAATGAGTCTGTCTTAAAAAGCTTCAACCAAGACATGTGTTAATCCTCCTTTTCTAAGTGTCCTAGCATTACTAAACCTTTCTGCTTTCAGCAAGGCATTACGCCCTGGATATCATTTCTCGTACTGTGTTTCTGACTAAATCATTTCATCAGAGACTAAAGCTTCTACACCTTAGTCCTTTAAGTTTTTTAAGTAAGTTCTAAGTTGCATACACATTCTGTGGCTAGAAGGCTTCACACAGCCCAAACAAAACAAACCAAAAGGAACGAGGACTTGCAACTCCCACGTGCAACCCTGCAAAACAGAAGAGATCATCAGGCAGACTGCTGAGAGCCTTCCTGTATTCGTACTTGCATAGTACATTGGTATCTCCTGCTTTGAGGCTACATCCTGTGATTTGCCCCTAAGCCCTGAGCTAATAATTGTGTACTCCCCCCAGCCTAGGAGATGCAGTGATTTGGTTTTTAATTATTCACTTACCTTCCAGAGAAAAGTCTGGAAAACCTCATGAGTTTTCAACCACAGCTACTTAGCAATAATTTCACTAGTATCTTCTCAGAAGAAATAAGGAACGGGATGGCATCAATGACAAGAACATTTTAAAAAACAGCAGGAAGAAGGAAAGAGGTCTTCATCTAGAGGCAGGAGTTCTTGTTAGTAGAGAGATATCAGTGATGCCAGTGATGTCAGAAGAACAAGGATGAGTTTTATACATTTTGCTTCTCAGGACTCTCTCAAAATCTTCAAGCAAAGATGCATTTTCACCATTGCACGTGTAAGAATTTAAGGAAAGGAATAGAAATAAGGTCAGATTTTTGTCTTATTATTTTTATAATAAAAAACAGAAGGGTTTGTAGATTTCCACTTGCGCTCTTCTGTATGCTTTAAAAATTGAGTTGATTCCTTCTACAGAGCTGGAGAGCACGTGTGTTTATATTTCTGTATATATGTACATATACACACATGTAGAATGGTTCCAGAGGCGAAATTCTTTAACATCTTAGCTATTGTCCATGGCTACATCTACTACTTGCTAAAACAAGCATGGAATTCAATGGGATAGAGCTGGACCACTCGCTGAGATGAATGGATTGAGCAGGGATGACAATTAGTAGTGGCATACAATATATTTTTAGATAATTGTTCTTGAATCATAAAGAATCAGTAAACAGTAAGAAAGATAAACCATGCTGCAGCAGAAAAATATGCAGCATTTCAGTTTTATTTTTAAAGTATATATTGTTATATATTAGTTAATTTACACAAAGTAGTGAAATAGTCCATGTTTCATGCAGAGGGAATTGTATGAAGGCATGTATCCTCTTCTGTGATGTGTAGTAACATTTATAGAACACACTTATTTGGTGTCCCTATTGACATATGGCTTACTTTTATGCATAGAACTTCCCACAATGCCGGACTTAGTTCCAGAAACATTTTTAGATCTACCGAGAATATTTAGGTCATTTTAAGCCACTTTAAATATACTGATTTCTCTCTCCATCCCCATTCACTTGATCTCAGGGTTTCTGAAGCACATGGTTTGGAAGATTTATTGTATGAGTCCAACGTATTTATTTTTAGTCTCTGGAAGTGTTTCTAAACCAGGTTCTCTGTAACATATGTGCAAGACATCAATGTTTTTTTTGTCACAAAAGTGTAATGAACTATATAATTCTGTCTTGGTTTTGCTTGGTACCGGCACTAAATTGTGGCAATAGAACCATTATGTTAGCTTCCTCAGCTGAAAGACTATCTCAAAATTGGAGTGGTTGTAGTTTGATTCTGTTAAGGCTGGTTAAAGAATTCAATCTTATTTACAAAATAAGTACAAAATGTTTGATTTCTGGAAACATGTGGGGTCAAACTATTTGATAGTCTTTCAGCCAGCATTCCCAAACTTATTGTCTAATTTTCTCTGGTTTCTGCTGTGAACCTCTTTGGTCCATGTCTCACTTTCTGATCAGTCTGTTCTCAAGCTCCACCTGTTTGCCTTAATCAAATAATACCTTGGCCTTGCACCTAAATAGTTGAAATTCCTTTGTGAAATGTCATGTACCTTGCTCTGGACAGGGGCATGTGCTTAACTGTCTTTTGCCACCACCTAATAGAAAGGGTCAGGATTGTAAATTCTTCCAAGAATGGCGATCCCAACCAGTAACAATGAAAATATAAATATTTGTGTAGTCAGGCAGCTCAGGGCTGTGTGAGCATTAGGGTAAGATGTTACCATGCCCGTACATCCTTCTGCTGGAAGTCAGTCCCCCTGGAGCAGGGGTGGCTCAGCAGGACATGTGAGAGCACCACACTCACACTGGCTCCAAGTCTGTGCCTTCACCACTGATGAGGCTAAATTAATTCATAGCTGCATCTGCTGAGAGCTAAATCTGCCAGAGCCTAGGGCTGAGTCTGTGGGTGTTACTATTCCCCTGACTCAGACAGAAATATCTCCTGATGCAAATGCAGGCCTGAGCTTGTGCAGAGCCCCAGAGCCTCCATCAGGGTCCTCTTGCATGTAGCACTCCTTAAGGGATTGGCACCCTCATGAGCAAGAGCAGCTGCTGATGAGTAAGGCCTGCTGCTGGATTTTGGACTGTGCTGCATACCAACAGAGCTGGGTTTGCTTCATTATCATGCTGAGTGAAAGAGTTTAGAGATGACATTCCACTCCAATTAAAACCAAGTAAGATGGAAAAAAGTCACTGCCTAATACATGAGCAGGGATGTAATGGGAGACTGTTGCTGGCAGGAGGCAGAGGATTGGTTTTGGTTTGCACAAGACTTAAGAAAAGCATTTTAAAATGAAACCATTAAGATGCAGCTAAATTGGCATTTGCATGTACATTCAGACAGTGTTTAAAGAAGAAATATTGAAGGAGCCATGTTATTTATAAGGGCTTGAAGTAAAATTTTTGTCTTAAAAGAGCTCTATCTGGTTCATCAAATATACATGAAAGGTGCATCCCTATATTCAGCATACAAAACCTTCCAGATGAGTCACTAATAGGGCTTTTATACTTGAAACAACTTCAACACATAAAAAGGAAGAAAAAATTATAAGATCTTCTGCCTTTCTACAGTACAAACACACTACAGCCAAGACAGCAATTTCTGCGTTGAGCCCCAAAACTTTCTGTGGCGCTAGAAATTATTTAAAGGGGCATCCAGCCATGGATGGATTTGAGCTGATGGCAAAACTAACACAGCACTAGGTAACTCATAGTAGGGGTTCATTGCCCTGTGTGCTGCAAGCACCCACCTACATACTTTGAGTGGCCACTCAGACACATCAATACTGTTATCTTTATTCCTGGTGATGGTAGGGACACATTATACAGTCAGACAAGGGCAATTCTTCTCTGACTGTATGTCCCTATATAAGCAAACCATTCAGTCAAGTTGTATTCATACCTTTTATTCCCTGCTTGGAAACATCCCTGAGTTACAAAGCTGGAGATTTCAGTCTGTCTCTGGTATTACTTAAGCAATCTTCATTTGCCTCCCAGGCTGGGCAACAGCGTTGTATAATATCAGCAAATTGAGCCGTTTTCATTTCAAAATCCTTGTGTTAACTTCCTTATTACAGTACTTAATTCTTTTCAGTCAGCCAATACACCTCCCCACTTTAAAGAGGAATTAGGAATTTCATGAAGGACTGGATTCACCAGCAAGGAGAGCCACTAGTCTCATCCTGCTGCACCCCTTCCATTGCAGGGAAGGTTGAGAGCAGAGAGACAGGTAAGTCCCACATAAATTATTGCCTTGTGGCAGTGGAAGAGAGGGTACAGAAGGAAATCCTCCCAGAGACACAGGCTGTCAGACCAGGGCCAGCACCAGGCACAGCAAAATAGCCCATTATCCAGGGCAGCAAAGTACTAGGGAGGCACAGCCTCCATGATCCAGCTGCCTGCTGTGCTGTGCTGGAGGTCTGGAAAACTGCCACTGAGAGAGGGGCCAGGGTGTGTGGAGCAGCAGGTTTGGCAGGGAAGTTGGTGGCTCTTTCCAGCAGCTCAGACACCACTTGCACCCCTCGTGTCTCAGCAACAGCTGAGGCAGCCAGCCTGGCTTTCCAGGGCTGCCAGCCCCCAGCAGCTCCCTCTGCTACCAGTACTCACCAGGGCTGCCACCAGTGACAGACCACACAGTCTGCCTCTGCCATGACTTGTTCAGCTGTGCCCACCTGACACGTCGTGGGATGAAGGAGAGATGCTCAACTGGTGCCAGAACCTCCTGCTCCAGACTCCCACATCAAACTGCCCAGAATAAACCCATTTGAAATACCCACAGTTCTGCACATCTGCAATCTCAGCTTTCAGTCTGCAGCTTCTGCTTCTAAAAATATCCTTATCTTTGATTAGCTCTAACTGGTTAACAGAAGTTACACCTAATACACCTTTGATACATCTGATACCATTCAAATCCCTCTAAGTCCACTCTATACAGTAGTCACATCGACAGCCAGCCCATGCCTTGAAAACACCTCTGGTCCCACCCTCCTGGAGCCAGCAGTGATCCCTGTTTTCTACACACATCCATGGGTACAGGTCCACACTGCTCTAGGAACCTCAGTCCATTTTACAGCTTGTCTTAGCATCTTACTCAGCACCCCTGAATTCAGCTGTTCTTGTACCAATTCATGGCATTTGCTGGTAAATGCCAGTTTTTTACATAAGCAAGTAAAATTTCTATACAATCAAATTCCTGGAGGCTGAATTATGTGTGAGTCAAAATGCATATTTCTAGTGTTGCTTTATGTGCATTACTTGCTGGTTTCACAGTTGTCATCTTTCCCTTTTCCCTACAGACTGCTACTTTGGTCTCCATGAACTCCAGGGAAATATGTTTACCTGCAAAGCACATTCAGGTGGGTGATGATTCAAGCCATGTGATTTCAAGGTGGCATGTGAATATACTTGGGAGGGGTTACTCCTGACAAAAGACCTGGCATTCACCTGCCTGTGACTATCAGAGATGAATACCTTCTTCAAAAATTCTCTACAAACAGACAGGGATAGTTAAGGTCCATACCTGCTCGAGCCATTCATTTTCAGTCACTGAATAGTTTGACTGCTAGCAGAATAATGTAATACTAAATATGAATGCATCCTTTAAACATATCCATAGTTTTTTAATACAGCTAAACAACTGGAAAAGTCAGGACTGTTTGACTGACATATCAGCAAATGGTTTCTCAATAATTTCTTAAAATATCAATTTTGAAATCAGAAGTATTGACTTCAGAAATGCATTCTGTTCTTGAATTCTTCATTGAATAAAATAAAAAACAGTATATATTGTTTAGAACCACCACACTAGCCCCCTCTGCCTCTCAGAAAACATGAAAATCTCTCTCTCATCCATTGCTATATTCACTTCTGGTCAAGGATCTTGTTTGCTAGGGACTGTTTGATAAGCTGGAAACAAGTTAATTTTTCAGAATGGGCACAATTCACTCCTCTGATGAACAAAAGAAGGAGTATCTGGCAAAGATAAGCACATGAGTTTGCCAGGGGTACTAAACACATAGCTGTGTCTTTGGGCAACGCAGCTGAGTGTCAGCTGGCCATGCAGGGGGCTCCTTCTCTGCCAAGGACCTTTGTAAAAGCCCAACAACAACATCCATGTAATCTCATATTCACCGGGTAGGTGAAAGGGGAAAACAGTATTCTCCATGCACATGTGTGCATCTCTTTGCTTAATGATCCCTTTGGACATTTACATGATTTTGAAACTACTCCTGACTGGTGAGCAGCTCCTGTGAAAACTCTAACCATTAAAAAAAAAAAAAACCAGCAGCAGCAATTTGCAAAGCATTGCAAGCTACATCAGCTTTGCAAAGGTCATGAGAGAGACAGGCCCAGTCTGAGTCACATGGACAAGGGGTGACCACTTGAAGCACAGAGGAACTTTGATGTAGAGGAGATTGTTACAGGTTCATCTCCTCGAGTGCCAAGGCATAAAATAATCTATAGAAGATAAATAAATAAAAAATTTGCAATTGTTAGAGTTTCTGGTTAAGTAGGATTACAGCTGTAATATTAATTGTGGTCCAGTTAGAAGACGTACTTCCATCACAGTTGCAGGGATCAAGCCTTTGGGGCTCTAGTCTTGGGACAGAAAGAAAGGCACAGGAATAGAAATAGCCTCTTCTTTCTTTTCAAACTGTCTCCAACGGCAGCTGTTTTTGTTCTGTTGTTCCACACACTCACAAAAAACCAAACAGGCTTAGTGAATCTCTGTACCTCACAGTAGTTTACAAACCAAACTTACCACCACCACCAACAAACGGGTCCTTCATACACTTCCATTAACACTGGAAACAGTCCCAGAACAATCACAATAGTTCCAAACAGTCCAAAAGGCAGAACTGAAGTCAGGATCCAAATTTAGACCTGCATGCTGTGGTTCAGGTTATGAAAGAAGAAAGCACACTTTCTTCTCTATAGAGCCAGGAAGCTCATGCCCAGTGCATGATTTCAGGGAGTGACCCTCCCTTTATAAGGATAAACCATAGGGCCTTCAAAAATATTGAAAAGCAGAGGATTCACACATGATGTCCCAACTGTCCCTGATGTCCCAGGGTCTGCTGGAGTGACCCTGGGGACAAGCATGGGAAATGTTCCTGGAACACATGAGTTAATAGAGATTGCAGAAGACCCAGAAAAAAATTGAAACACTTCCTTTCTAAACTATCTTGTGTCTTGGATATACTGTAACATAAAAAACCAGTGATACGTGTGACTTCTTAAAACAGCATCTAACTAATCCATAGCATAGTTGTATGCCCTTCTCTCAGCCTGCTGTCAATTTTATATTCACATTTCCCATACAGCATCTCTTTCTACTACTCATGACAGCCCCATCAGTCACAAAATCACGCTATATACTCAGAAAGAGTTTGACAGCTGAAAGAATTCAGCAAAGGACCAGAGAATGCTTAAGTAATCTGTTGTCATTTTACCCAGTCCTGCAAAGGCTGAAGGATCAACTAATGTTTTGCTGTTGTGATGTGCCTCCTAAAAATTCTTTGGAGTCCTGGCATAGTCCACGTACTGACACGCGGAGCAAAGGATTTCTGTGCTGAAGTCCCAGTGTCACTAAGAAGGTACACTTGCACTTAAGGGGAACTCTGGGAAACCAAATCAAGCCTTTGCATCATATAATCTCTTCTACTTCATTTTCGATAGTTTCAGATTTTTCTTCACTTACCTGCATGGCAGGAGTGAGTACTGTTTGTAAATATTAGAAGGCACCCAGCCCTGTTAAAAGGCATTAATTCTTCTATTACATGGAGAAATACACAGCTAATAGATAGATTTACAGAGCTGTCTCCTCAGCTTTTACTTTCTATTCCATTACATTTTCACCCTCATAAAAAAGGACATGGCCACTATCTGTTATACACTCTAAATCAACCAGTAATCTACTGCTCACAAATGCAAAAGGGAGAGTCAACTGAGAAAATACAATATTTTTCCAGTAATATCTGTAATATATCATGGAATAACAACCATGAGCATGTCAAAACAATGTTCAGGACATTAGATTAAGGCTTGTAAGGTGATGACCTCAGAATGATCTCCAATAAAAAGTCCTGTAAAGTCCTCGTTATCCTAAACAGATGATGGACTATGGCCTCTGAACTAACCAGAACTTTGTTCTCTCTTCTCGTTTTACGTTCTGTTTTGTTTGTCTGTCTCCAGCTCTGATTCAGATAAAGCTGATGGAGTTGTGGAGGCTACCTGTCTTCTGCTGCTCTGCTGCTGATCCACCGTCTCAGTTGCCATAGAGACAAGCTCTGGAAGCCATGGACGAGCATGGGAGAGAAGCCACCCACAGGCTCTCTACCGGTGGGCTCCAGCAAGGCCATTGTCAGCAGGTACTAAGAGAGTCGGGTTCAGTCTCTGAAGGTGAGGAAGAGTCAGCAGGTGCTAACCCAGTGACCCAGGAGGGGGACTTGCACACACATTACATTGCTATTCAAAGAAATTCCAGGTACTACCGATCCATGAGGCTGCCGAACAGAGGGAAAAGAAAGACTTCGAGAGAGCCCATGCACATGGGGCATGCTACAGGTGAGTACTGACCCAAACAGCTTTATGCTTCCTTTTTCAGTGAGACTAGGAACTAGAGGAGTCAGGAGAACAGAAAAAGGACAGGGAAGATAGAAAGCAGCTCAGCAGTCAGCACATAACAGAACACCCCTGCCCTACAGCATGGCTGGCAGGAGTGCCATCCTTCTTTGCTCAGCTTGGAAATGTAAAATGGTTGGATGTTTTAAGACACTGCATGACAGAGAATCTAAACATATGTGGGACTCTGCACTGCCACCCCTCTGCTCTGTAAGAGAAAAATAACTTAGAGAAAGACATGAAGCTGTCAATGAAGTAGGGACTTCTTTAGCATACAGAAAGGACATATTCAAAAATACAGAAAACAGTCAGCAAAACCAGAAGACATTGCAATGGTTCCTTATGAGGGAGGAACAAGACTTCTCTAAAAGTGAAGTTATTGCCACTTTGCACTGAGGACAGCTGTAAGTAACACCTAAGCTCCCTTTGAACAAGGAGGCTGAAATAAGAGGAACAGCATCCAGAACATACCTGCATTCAGCCATGGCTTCAGAAGAAAAAGAATGAGTTGGCTTTCCCTAAGTATGAACAGTACAGAGCATGACTGCAAGGCCAGGCTGTCACAGAGCTGGAACATTGTCTGAGCAGATGTCTGTGAAAGAAGCAAGAGAAAGATAGGAGAAATGAAGAGCCAGGAAATGAGCTACTGCAACACACTGAGAAACATTGGAAACAGGGCTGCTGAAGGAAACGGAAGTGATTTTAATCTAAGTCTTAAATGAGAGAAACCTGGAACTGGGAACATAGAAAACACCCTTTGCTTCCATCTCCCAGGTGCTCAGAGAAACTGAATTTTGTAACTCCTTCACAGCAAAGTTACCTATCCTATCTTCAGGTTATAATCTAACAGAATCAATGCACTGGACTCTGAACTTTGGATAGCTGTATGAATTAAAATGATACACCACTGCTGATGTTCCACTGCTGTGCAAACCACTGAAAGCTATTGCTTTGTTATATAGCAGCAAAGCCATGTCTTCTGCTCCTGACAGTAGATCGAGTTCCTTAAGAAAAAAAAAGAACAGACATCCTCCACCCCCCAAATAAAAGAGGTCTGGGAAATGTCCTCAAGAAAATGGGTGTGTCCTGCGTGCCTCGCCACGGGAGCCACGGGAGCCATGCTATTTCAGCAGTATAAAGGTCCATTTAACCCTGTGGCATGGGCAGAAGGAAAATTCCCTGCTTTCTCCAAGTTTCCAAGCAGACAGCAGCAAAGAGCTCCTGTTTAATATTCTGCTACTGTTGCAATGAGGTTTGTGGATAAACTGAGTGTTGCCTATGCCAGAGCAGAGCTGCTCTCCACTCTGCGGGTGCAGACAGCACCAGAGCAGAGGCACCCTCTCCCCCGCCTCCCACAGCACTGCTGCAGAGCTAGCGCAGCACAGACCCACTCTCTCCTGCTCCCGGGTGTCACAGCGTCCCCACAGCTGCCGAGGAGGTCCTCACCCCTGCGACCTGCAGCTGCCAGTGCAGCAGCACCAGCACAGAAGGACGAACCTTCTTCATACACCTGCAGCGTCATGGCATCAGGACGTTGGCACAGGAGGACATCCCTTATGTCTGGCCAGTGTCATTGAGGAAGGACAAGCTAAA
The DNA here is from genome assembly GCA_013397915.1 of Daphoenositta chrysoptera. Lineage (NCBI taxonomy): Eukaryota > Metazoa > Chordata > Aves > Passeriformes > Daphoenositta > Daphoenositta chrysoptera. Next base: position 161,155 of record VZRO01001702.1, read on the forward strand.
AGAAGGGCTTCTCTCTTAGCAACTCACTAGAGCATCCATGAAGCTGATGTGCGCTTCTCTGCCACTCCCCTCCCTGTATTGCCACTACTGAAACAGGATTGGTTCCAAACAGGGCTTTTTCTTCCATGCCTGCACTTGTTCAGCAAGACACACTGGGAACATGTCTTTTCTCCAGTCTGTACAGCAAGACCTGGGCTAGGAGCAATGGCTCTTTCTCCAAGGTGACTGTAGCAAGTCCTCCTCAGAGCTATGGCCTTTAAATTCAGCTAGGATTGTGTAAGCAGCACTTCTCCTCTCTCTCTCTCTCTCTGCTTCCCTGAATCCATTCCCTCTTCCTGAAACTGGACAGCGGGTGCTTCTACACCAGCCTCATTTGTAGCAGGAACTTCTGACAGCATTTGCTGACGTGCATGGAAGCAAGGGATGGGTGAGCTATTTTATATTGCCTTCCAACTCATTAGAACAGCAGCTAATGTGACTCAAGCTCAAATGTTAACCTGCTCTCATTTTGCTTAGGGAATGACTGGAGGGGAGGAGAGGGGAAGGCAAGAAGACAGGAAGAGACAGAAAAGACAGAGTAGGATACAAAATGAGAAAAATAAAGACTCAAGAAATGAGATCACAGAAAACCAATTTAAAATTTTCTAAATCCAGCTGAGGGAAAGGCCTCCACATAGGCACCCTTTGCACCAGTCCAGCTTTGGCTTATAGCCTAGGAGCTGTAAAACATAATAGACACTTTTCTTTAATTGGAAAAAGAATTGTTGGGGGGTTGTTTTAAGCAATCTTCTTTGACAGAAGGATAAACTGTTTAAACTATTCAAAGTGAATAACTCAAACTACGGTTTCACAAGGCCTTGGCTCTATTTTAGGAAGTTTTAAAACTCTGGATGTCATCCCTTCCTTCTGAAAATGGATTAAAAAGGTGCATTAGAAGCCTGCTTCAGTCAGAGCACTGACCTGACTGTGCTGTCATCAGTGTGAAAGACAAATAGAATTATGACTTAGACCAAAATATTTCTAATAAAACCCCGCAAGGCCATTTATCAACAAGCCTCAAACGATGGGAGATTTCATTTGAAAAGTGAGATGCATCCTCTCCTGCCAACTACTGCAGTAGTAAGCCTTGGACTTAATACAACTTTGACTCCCTGTGAAAGGATCCGTAGTTCATCTGAGGGAAATTGGAGAAGCAATTAAAAGTAAAGCTCCTCTCTCACCAAAACTAATCTTGATTTACCCAGTAAACTGAACATCTACTGTGTGCCTGAAAGCAGAGCAGTAATGAAGCCTTGACTTGGGAAACCAGATATTGGCATTCACAGGCACACACAGCTAAACCTTTTCTGCTTGAAGAATTGCACTGAAAATCACTCATATTGGGACCCAGTTTGCAGTGGTGAGAGTGCTACTCACGTACATAAGAACTGATACCCTATATCCAAGTTCACCTTTTCTCAGCTGCATTTGCACTATGCAAGCTGATGACACTTTGATCTTGTTTGAAAATCAAAGCTAAAGTGTAACCACCTTTGTGTCTGTAGTCTTTCTGTTGCCTTTGGTGTAAGCAAACCACTACATACAGTAAAGGTAAATAAGGAAAATGACTGCTTTAACACCCTCTTGACTTTCTCTTATATTACAGGTTCACTCAAAAACAATGGGCCCATTAAAGAGCCTCTGAATGTTTTATCTCATAAGGGATCACCATCTCCAGCAAACTCTGATCCAACAACATCAGATGAATTATTGATCCAAAGGTAAGGAGGTTCCCATGCAGGGTATTCCCCATGCCTTCCCTGAAAACTAGTCAGAGTGGTGTCAGAGTGAGAATGCTTGTTTTGGGAAGGACAGCTGGATTAAGCTGTAGCTCCGATCCATGCCTTCTCACCTTGACTTGTGGTGCTGCTTTCAGTCTTAATGACTTATACAATGTAGTATTAGCATGGTGGTAAAAGGGTCTTATCCATGTGGGTTTGGAGAAGACAGTGAAGGAAAAAGGGTGAACAAGAAGACAGAGGGGAATATGGAGAAAAGGGGAATGTGATGCAGGATCACCCAGCAATGTAAGCAAACTGGGCAGACTGCCTTAAGCAGTTTCTTGAGAATAAGGCGAGCCTGTGGGCATTTCCTTATGGAACACCTCAACATCAGGGCAATCCAATTCTTGGCCTTCATAGAGAGCTCTCCTGAAGCCTGTTGCACAACCCCACATGGAAGACAGGATTTTATAGCTGAAGAAGTAGCTACAAAGATGTTTTCTAAAGTATCCAAACCTTTTGTTTGCTGTTTACTTTACAGAAGTGGTAAGCAACAGAGGCTTCCATTGAGGTAGTCGTTTTTAGCTTAAATCCTTCAACAACCAAGGTCCAGCAGAAGACCCTGGTCCCACAGCTCAGAAATTTACATACATCCCATAAATCTGCCCGAGCCCCTGCTCTCTTGCCACTGCAGCCAGGCAGAGAGAGGAGCAGCTACCTATCCCCACATTTTCAAATATAACTGAGGTGTTCTCCCAAACTCCCTCTCCAGCTACTTACCTCCTGTGTATACAACTGTGAGATAGCCCCTCCTTCTACTGGAGATCAAGATGGAAGCAGTAAGCCCTTGTCCTCTAAGGGTGCATGCATCCTGCTACACCATCTGGTCCTAATTACTGAGACCAGCTTCTCAGGCACCTTTCCTTACGGAGAGGACTCCAACGGAACAATTTTAGCCAAATGTAAAGTTGGATTTAAATAAATTAATTGCCTTGGCTAAAATTGATTGCCCCTTGGCCACAAACTGAGCATATGAAACTAGGCAGCCACAGTCTGCTGCGATGTCAAACCCATCTGTCTTCCTCTCCTTGGGGCATAATCATCACTGTCAGTCTGACATCCTGACACTGGCACTTAGGCAGCTCTGAAATGTGCAATTTCTGATTCTCCCTGGAGCTGGAAACAATGAGCCTGTGCTGGGAGTCAGTTTTATCAAAGATGCTGCTGTACACAGAGCCTGACAGGTCAGTACAGGTTCTAAGTCACGTGTCTGCTAAAAGCAGGCAGTGCTGCTGAGTGGCATCTCTTGAAACTGAACACAGAGATTTAACAGAGAATGAGACCAGGGTTCCAGCTCAAATTCAACCCATGTCCTCTTCCCTTGTCCAAAAGATCAATAGTAATTTATAAGAGAAACACTAGAAATCTACATTGGGAAAGCCTGCAAGAGCCTAAAAATATTGCCATTATTTGCAGTAATTGATATTATCTCACTTCTATTTGGAAAAAATGGCCATTATGCAGATAAGACATTTAAAATATTATCTCTGGTCTCAGGAAATGCATTTAATTTCTCCCCAAAAGAATAAATCTGGTACCTGCCAGCTAATCATTGTTCTGAAAGCAGAAGCTAGCAGTTCTGCAGAAGGGACAGTACAGGCACCGCTGACCAGGCTGGGAAGGTCCATGACATTCTCACGAGTGGATCATCACAGTCATGAGGGCAAGTGGAGCAGCAGTGCTGCATCTCTTCACATTCAGAAGCATCCTACAGCAACCATATAAGTACTAGGGCTGGGCAGTCACAATCCCTTCTCCTTGCATGAAGATAACCAACAGGTCTGACACAAATGGGTTCTTCACGGGCAAGGATGTAATTTCACATATGGCCATGCTACATAATTCAGGACAGGAAATAAACCCAGCTGGGGAACATAGTAAAGAGCTCAGGAAAAGGAATTGTCATCTGCAATGTACTCAGATGGGATACAGACTTTGATTTGAATCTACATGTCTTTCAAAGCCCTAAGAATAATAGAGTAATTTGTTGATCTCAGAACATTGATGTCTGAACACAAGATGTGCTCAAACATTATTGCTGGTGTTCCAAACTCTGGATGGCCATGGGCCATCCTCAAGATAATTCCTAAGAGAGTTTTTATGCCTAACTATGCTCAAATGATGGTTTTTTCCCCATGACCTTTCTCTTACGATCTCCAGCGATCTCCAGCTCCCTCTAAGCACCCTAGAGTTCTCTACAACATTCCATGGCTCCCTCTCAGTCTTGCACATTGTACAAAGGTCCAAACTCCTACAGTGATGAGCCACTCCCCAACAACCCAGCTGACTTGCCCTGAGCATATCAGTGCTGAGCTTCTAGCACAACTTCTGCTTCCCAGAGTAACCAGAGCCAAAGCCCTGGAAGGAGCTGAACTTAAAAAAAGCTGCTCTTCCGCACTGGGATCAGTCCTCCCCGCTCCGGTGTGGCAGCAGTTGTGCAGAGATCATAGAAAACTGTCACAGAAGATACATTGGAAGAGAAACACAGTGTGAAATTTCACTTTGCAAAACTAATGGAGGTCATTGGTCTACCAGTGCAGAGCAAACTATTCTTTATGCTGCTTATGAAACCTCCAATTCAGATAAACAAGGGCCATCTAAAAATCTTTTGATCACATTTGATCTGAACTCGAAGAATGGAAGTAGTACAGCAGTGAATACAAAGAGTCACCTCCAGCAGCAAGAGGGAATCTAACTTGTTTGAATTGCTGCAAACGTGTAGTAGAGAGAAGCAGTACACATGTGAAATAGCACAGCACTCTGAAGGGTGCCTATGTGAGTTTGGGTTGGCATCCCTTAGCCCAGCACTCTCAGTCCTGGCCAACAGAGGGCACTGCTTTTATAGCTTGATTTAACCAGAAGAGGAGGAAAAGCCTCTGGAGAGTCCGGGACCTGGATTGCAGAAGGCCTTATACCATAGTTGAGCAGTTTCCTTCTACTTATGAAATACATTTCTTAAAGTTACCTCTTCTTCATGCTGCCAATGGGGCTTCAATTTGCGAGTGGCGATGTCAGGAATAGCTGGTGCAAACACCTGTTCACCAAATCTTTAAATTTTGTTGCTCTACAACAAATTTTTGTTCTTTCAGAGACAGATAAATAGATAGATAATTTTTTTCTATCCCTCTTTTTGTGCAATCTTCATCCTAAAAAGTCTAAGAGCAACCATATTTGCAGGGAGAGGTATTTTAAAAACTAATAAAATTTCAGTAAAAATAGCCACTGTAGGTATTAAATTGTCTTACTGTCAAAATCTCATATTTCACAGGATCACACAGAATAACAAGCAATAACATACAGAATTCTAATAAAGCATCCTTCCAGCATACAGCCAATGGAGATCCCAATCCCAGACTGCCTACCTATTCCACCCAGTCTCTGCTTGCCAGGTTTTTCAGCCCACTCATGTTTTCATTACTATGCAAGGTCTAGTCTTTGCCCTCCAGGTCTCCCAGTCTGATCTGCGTCATCTGGACGTGCCCTGACCCCCAGGTTCTCCATCAGTCTCTTTGTTTCACTCTTTTTCTGTCAGCTTCAACTTGTACTTCCCCACACAATTTCCTCAGCCTACTATTTCCCAGACATATTATTCTCTCTTCCTGTCCTGCAGCTCACATCTCAGTGTCCTTTTGGTCCACAGGCTCTTCACCATTTGGCTCCTTATATAGTCTTAGTATCCCTTCCCTCCTCCTAGCTCCAGTGCCAAATTTTACAGTCCTTTCCAACTCACCATTTCCTGAAGCATCCACCTGTGGGTGAGTTCCTCTCTTCATAGCAGTCCCCTGGTCCAGAAGTAGACCTCTTCCTCTCCATGCTTGAGTCTTGCTCCTTCTGTTTTTCAGTCAAGTAGTTTTCTCATCATGCTGACCACAGAAATTGCCTTTATCCATAGTGCCTAGATCTGGACCAGGCAGCTTTTACAGCTAAAATATCAGAAATTATTTTCTCAGCTCTCAGCACAGCACACATTCTCTCCATGGGCAGGAGCTCAGGAATTGTAGGTGTTAAAATCTACGTCTAAAATTTGTGTGCATTGTGGACAGTCGAAAAGGGCCTATAATTCTATGGCTTTTCGTGAGTGTGGAAAAGTTAAAACCCTTGCAACCGCCAAATTTCAACCTGTATATCAACAGAAAGCAAAATTTCTCGAAGGAGAGAACAGGATTTCTGTTTTCCTTTAATAGGGATCCAATAATATTTTCCTAAGTCTAATAAATCGTTAATTTTTTTTTTAATATATGAAAAATAACTTGTCTCTGGGAGATGGTCAGTAAATAAAAGTGTAACCCTGATGATGATGACCACAAAAGGTTGGAAGCACATAAAGATCTCATAAACAGAATTTCTGAACATTTTTAGTTATTGATAAGGCTGCCAGTCCCAACAGATATAACTAAGGTGTTTTGACGACAGCTTAAGGAGCTTCAGGAGAACAAATATGCTCTTAGGCTTTAGGATCTAAAAATACTAGGGATGAGAATTTCCAACTGTCTACCATTAAAAAGTCAAAAATCAGGAGCAGAGATTGCCCATACACACTGATTGCCAAATTCACCATTAAAAACCACAGGTGAACAGAGAGAACCTGAATGAAACTGAGGTATGAAAAGGCCTTGACTAGGCATAACATTCAAATTCATTAATAACTTCACACTTCTCAATAATTTGGTTAGCTCAGATTTAAAAAGTGCTTCTTACCTCATCTTGTGGCCTTTCTTGGTGTGAAACTCCCACTGACTAGAAAGGTTTGGGGAATTTTTCATGAATAAGATCTGCTGGGCTGCCTCTTCTCTTTTTAGTTGCTAGAAGAGGAGATCTAATTTCTAAAAATTGCTAGAAGACAACATTTAGAAAATGCATTTCAATTTCATTTGAAAACAAGCTCTTTGCACGGCTTTATTCTAAGGATTGCTTTTGAGTTGAAATACACATAATAAATCTTAATTCAAATGATTACTCATTTTTCAAAATTACTAGTGCCTGAAAATACAAACCAAGATTGGGAATTCATCCCTCAAGTGTAACTTAAATGAGATAATTGTGATAAACTAATTATAAACTGTCATCCATCATCACATTTTTAACACAACATGGACCAGGTCAGCCAATATTTAAAATCTTTTCCAGCAGCAGTACAGTGAAGCTGGAAACAGTCTGCAACAACACAAACCCTTGCTTTGCAGAACATATGCAAGCTCAAACGTCCTTCCCTTTGTCCACAGGGAGCTGAACCATGGTAATGGTCCATGTCAATAGAGCATGGCCACCAAGGATCATTTCCAGTGCCTTTATGCTTGGGGACCCTAAGAGTTCCAGAGACAAAACTGGATTTGGTCTGCTGGGGCACTGCATGGCTTCTGTCACCAATGAGAGCAGAGGGCACACAGCACTGCTTCTGCAGTGCTGTGGGAGGATTATTAAGGGGCTTTAATGTATGTTGTTCTAGTAGTCAGATTCTTTCTTTCCCCTTACAACTAGACAAGGAATTTTAGGATGAATTAAAGGGATTTTGGTGAGAAAACTGGTTTGTCATAATGAGTTTTTACTGATTTTGGTAACTGGGGAAAAATTCTTGAGGCTCTGGATCAAATTCCTTGTTTTTACAGTGAGAGAAAAAAGAACGCCTCCTCCAAACTCCTACCTAATGGTTAAGATTAGGTGGAGTAGGAACTTCTCCAGGCCTGAGCCTGCCATTTCACAGTAGTGAAAAATTATCCAAGGTGGCACTGCCATGGTCCTGACATCCATCTGCATGTCTGCCACCTCTGCTCTGCTGGCATTCCCTTTGAGCTCACCTTTTAGTGAGACAGTACCCACACAGAGCTAGTTCTAGCAAAAAAATGAATCATTTTCCAAGAGTTCAGCTGCCCAGACCTGCTTACTGTGAATAGGATAAGCTTGAGTAAGTGCTGGCATAAAAGCAGACGTAGAAATCTGCCTCAGGGAGTCGAGTGAAAAGTGGAATTGAGCAGCTAGGTCAGCTTAAACTGCATACAAAGTCGTAACAATTGTGGAAGTAGGGAGGCATCTTATAGCTATTCTACTTCATGGAAATAGTTCAGTATTGAATGGCTTAAAGTAGTATTGGGTGAATAAGGCATTCAGCATGTTCAAGCACCTTTCCCAATGACCAGAGAAAGCAGAGCAGCTCAAGGAAGAGACTGACCTGCCCTGGAATAGGTAGTAACCTGTGGGATGCAAGGGAAAAACACGTCTCTGACTTCAACCTGGATCCCCCACAGCCAGCATGAAGATCCCAGTCACCAGACCACTGTGACAGAATCACTTGTTTGCCTGCCTTTAGTTTCTGTGACAAACTTTAAAAGCTTTCTGTTTTGTCCCCAAACAGAAAAGCAAGATTTAGAAAATCCCAGCAGATTTTGTAGGACAAAAATATCTCCTTCTTGCTAAATATCATTTTTTTTGTTCCAGTCCCATGAGTGCTGGGAACACTCTGTTACCTCACTTGGGAGAAAAAGTATTTCTCAGGCACTTGTTTTGTTTATGGATATTCTCTGTATGTCAATGTGAAGTACAAGAATAAGGCTGGGAAGGAAGAAAGAACAACATCTTTGAAAGATCAAATTACATTTTAAAAAAGAAACAGTCCTAAAGGAAGGAAAGTAGAGTATTGGTCATTGCTACGCCGTGGAACAGCTCTCTGAAACACAAGCTGGGCCTGCCATGGCCACAGGGGGCATTTCACTCCCAGCTAGTGTTTCACCTTTTCAGAGCTTCCACCGGGTTTATTATCATTAGTGCTTTCTGTGATATTTTCAAGTTTTCATCTCAGACCAAAAGTAAAATTATATTGGAAAAAGTGAAAGAAAAGGGAAGACAGGCAGGATCCAATTACCAGACAGTTATGGGATCATGAGAAGATGTTTTCTCTTTCTGAATCTTTTTCATAGCATGACCCAGACACTTCTTCTAAGAAGAATTTTCAATATCCAACAGATTTAACCCTAGAGAGTGAAGTAATGTGAGGGGTTAAGAATCTGTTAAACCCTTAAAGCATAGTTCTGAAAGATTTTTGTTATAGTTAATACATCCAAAAGTTATATTTAGATACATGTTCATTCTAGTAGTGTCAGTTCAGAGCTTATACACTGATTTCACTTTGCATACTAGAGAGAACTCCTCACTGCTCTTGGTCCTTCCCTTGAGAAAACAGTAAACAGCGTATCTGATTTTCCAGATTTCAGGGTAATGAAGAGGCTCCCTTTTTCTAAGAAAGAAGCTTTTTAGCAGCCCACCCACTCACTAAAACCCTTGACAATATTCTTGCCCTGGCAGCAAGTCACCAAAACATGAGTTTGAGATAGTCACTGCTGCTTTATCCCTTCCACAAAGTTTTGGCCACCCCCTCACTCACCTGGCTCCCCCAACCCCCTAATCCCCAGTGCTAAATGGCTGATAACCCATACTGACCATCTATCCAGTGAAAATCTCAGCCCCAGCTCTCAGGCTCTCATCCTCCTCTCTAAGTACAACACAGGCTCCAGCTCTCACCCTCACCCTGGTATTTCCTTTCGGTTGTCTGATTCTTCTTGACCTCCTGGTCTGGGACTGGACAAGGACTGCACTTGCAGCCCTCTCTGAGCCCTCAATGACATTTCCAGCTGTTTTTCTTTCCCATTCTGCGTCTTAATGACTTAAGGACTGAGCTCTCCAGTGTGCCAGATCTAGATCTAGTTCACATAAGCTGAAGGAGTTTTTCTGGACATATCATCATGTACCAATTAAAAGCTATCCTGACATATCATTTAGCAAAACCAATATAAAAATGATAAAAAGGAAGCCATTTTACACATACAGACCAACACACGGATTTTATGTTGTTGCATAAATTACCTTATCACATACAGAAAAAAATCACGGTTATTTATGCAACAGGGAGAGAGCAAGCACAAGGAGTAGCTGAGCATTTTCCCTCTGTTAACTCCTCAGTTGCAACGTGGTACAGATGACATTTTTTTTTGCTGAGGGTTATTAACGTGTAGTGAAGAGCTGCACCCAACCTGTCCACAAGCACTCAAACTGATCTGAGGATGTAACCGTACTCTGGAGCTCAAAAGGATTTATCCCTGAGGCGGAAATACAATTACCTGAACGAAGACAGATATAGATCATTGAGTACTGAGATACTTACTGCCTAAACGAGGGAATATATCCTTATGGAAGTAGCGATGCTAAGGAAAGGGAGATGAGGGAAATGACCGAGCGGGTGCGAAGCCCTGCCGGAGAAGGAGAGGAGGATAGGCAGCCAATCCTGTGGGGTAATCAGGGGTGCGCTTCCCGGCAGGAGGGATTAGGCTGAGTTTCCCAGCTACATTTCTCCATCTCACGGTTTCACTCCTGGAGAAGAAATGCACCATATGCACCAGATCTGGAAGCAGTTCAGGAGAATCCCCCTCTGCCACCCCCTTTCCTCCCTCAAAGCCGGCGCCATCCACACATAAGCAGAGAGGTGCAGAGGATGGGGGGCAGCGTTGCGCCCCGGGGCTGAGGTACGGGAGGTCAGTGCCGGGGCAGGACCCCCTCCCGCTGTGGGGTGGCCGTGCATGGAGGAGAGGGGCTGTGGCATGAGGTGGGATGGGGTGTGTGGGTGCTCGCCGGGGGAGGGTGCCTTGCTGGGGAGGGAGGGAGCGAATGGAGAAAAGGGCTTCCCTGCATCGGGGGAAGAAGCCTCTCTGCAGGAGCGGAGGGGGGATGGAGGTAGGGGTGCCTGTGAAGGTGGGGGGGGGCCTCTGGGGCAAGGATTGCTGCCTTTTGGGGGGCCCTTGGGGAGTCAGC